>KQ085887.1:0-409085 GCA_001020605.1 Schizopora paradoxa
TTTATTCTCTGTGACTACGTGTGACATGTATGACTAATGAGAAGATGCGGCGAGCTACAGCTGCCGTTTTGGGGAGCTGTAGCGCGTCTGTAGCGGGTGCTACAGATCCTGTAGCCCAACCTTGAATCCAGCTAATGTTGATTAACATGTATTTACTTGAATTTACATGTACAATACTTATCATGTCCCCTTCAATCGGGCCTCAGCAGCACGTCGTCTCCTCTCTCTTTCTATCCTGGCTCGCATCTCAGAAGTAAGTCCTACCAGACCTTCGTTTGAGCCTGGGGCACCTCCCAGCTTTTGCGGACCGCTTTTATTCGATACATTCGGAGGCGGAGATTCTGCAACCACCTCTCCTCGCAAGGGGGAAGGATCTTTCGCTCGGCTTTCTCGGGACTTTATTTTATCCTTCAAACCTTTCCGACGCTCTTTCTTTTTGCTGTCTCGTTCCTCTTCCTTCTCCTTCGTGAGTGCACTAGGAACATGCGCCGCCCCAAACCAATCCCAAAGATCCGGGTGTTCAGCAGCGCTTCGTCGGAAGACATCACGGACCGCTCCATTCGCAGCGGAATCGTAGGCAGTCTTGAAGGACCTGTGGGCAGTCCCCGCACCTGTAGCTCCGTCATCTGCATCCGTTTCGTTCTGATTTTGTCGTGATGGGAGAGGTATCGTTGGGTCAGCATGGAGGTCGTCCAACAGCCATGCTGTAACCTCCGCTTGACCGGAGGAAGAGGCGATCTGGAGCAGTGTCCCGGCCTTCTCCCCGATCCATTCAGGTAGCGCCGTATCCACTCCTCCAAACGTGAAATTTTCTCTCTCCCAGAAAGCTTTGAGAGGTTCCATTCTGCCCTTTTTGATCATGTCTATTAGTCGATCCCACTTATCGCGCAATAATTCTTCCTCCTTTGACAGCTTTTCTGGTTTATGCTCTGATGCCTTAGGTTGGGGTGTAGCAGCTCGAGGCTGAGGCTTTGGTTTGGGAAGAGATGCCAGGAAAGCCTCATCTTGTGCCTGAAGCTCTTCCTCTGTGAAGTGAGTTACTTTTACTTTCGTGAGCTCCATCAAACAGCGGGAAAGCTCGGCTTGAGTCTAAGTGTTATTGGTTTAGTTCATAATTTAAATCTCGCGATTTTCCGCAATAACGAGCACTTACTGGGCGTCGTGTTGGGAAGGGAAAGGTACGTAAACGGGCGTCACCCTTCTGAATGATAGCCCCATCGTAGTCGATGAAGATTTTTCGATTTGCACCGCTCGCTCTCAGCCAAATGCGTTCGCTGGCGGATATATCGTCTGACCATTCTTCAATAAGTCCTCTGATATCCTGTATGGTTTTATTTAGTTGGCGCAACAAACTGGACATCTATCAGGTAAGCCTACATCTCTCAGAGCCTGCTCGCCATATCGACGCAACAAAGCACCAGCACTTTTAGCATTGCCTTTTGCGTTATCGTTGAGGGATTGCGATCCACCCTGTTTCCTTCGTGCTGCAAACTTTTTAATCTCATCGAGGATGACTTGTCTGGAGAAACGCACTGGTGTAACGATGGAACGTCTTGTGGTGCAAAATTTCCATCTCTGCCATGGGTTTCTTTTGCTTGCCCTTCCCTTGGTCTGGAAGCGTATTCGGGCGAGAAACACGAACAACAACCCCAGCAAAGTGACCACCTGCGACCATGAAAAGCGTCCATTTTCTACCTTCCGGAGTGGGCTCTTGCATCGACCTTAATTCAGGTAAAAATGATGCACTCGTCGGTTGCGGAGTGAATATTGTACGGTAGATACCCAATTGAGTAGAAGGAGGAGAATGGAACCAGGAAATAGCAGTCTGCGGAACAGCGCGCTTTCCTTCGGGAGACGTGGAACGGGAGTTCAACTTCGTCTTTGAGAGCAAAGTCCGAACGGCGTCAGAGTCAGAATCACCGTCTTCGGATGAAGATTCTGAACCAGACAACGAGTCCTCCAAACCTGTAGAATTATTCAGAAGATCCCCAGAAGGCAGACGAGGCGCATATACACACCTTCTAAAAGATTTGCAAAATCTGCTTCCGCCACGGCCTTTCCGCCACTCAACCTTGCCTTCACATTATAACGGTGCCAATCCGAGCGGAAATGAGTCCTTTGGTCGTTCACGTCGACGAATGAAACCCCTAGGCAAACATTGCATGCCCTCTGGCCTTCGGCCTGCGGCGCACGATCGTCAATGACCTCGTTGGCGTCCTGCTGGTCCTGATCGTATATGAGGTTCCGGGGAACCAAGGTATCCAGAAGTTCCCGAGGCAACGAGAACAGGTGATAAAAGGCGTTGCTCGACATGGTTATTGTTCCTTAGGTGAAGCAAGTGCCGATGTACTTTCGAGTCGATTTGTTGTTTGGCTTGAGTGCGTGCACCAGAGTCCTCCCTACACAACTTGAAATCTGATCGCTTTTATCTGAGTGTTGAGTCACTAAGGTCAAATTTGTTGATCGACGTTGTCTGAGTCATGAAAGAATAATCAATTATCGGTCGAGTCAAAGCTGACTTGAATCCGCTTGACGTCGCTCATGGTGGCGATGGATAGACGTGGACATTGCGTGGACAGCACCGCATCGATGCGCCTTTCCTGTTACGGTCACGCTGCGCGTTCTCGACAGTGAGCCGAAATGAAGCGCGAACCTTTTGAACTCGAACCATGGCGACGACAGACTTTACAGACCGCAAGAACAAGGTCCTGCTACTTTTCGATGTCGACGAAACACTTTCGAAAGCGCGCCAGGTACATCTCGGATGTCCACGCGCGACTTCCTGACGTTGACCGTGTCGAACATGCATACAGGCCGCTAAGCCCGAGATGATCAGTCTCTTGCAAGCACTGCGCAAGGAGTATGTGCTCGGATTCGTGGGGGGCTCTAACCTGGTCAAGATTCAAGAGCAGCTGGGGGTAACGGGTAATAATGGTACGCGAGGATCTGCTTTGCCACTGCAGTGTACATCGGCGCTGACCGTTGCTAGTCATAAACGACTTCGATTACGCATTCGCGGAGAATGGCTTGATTGCTTACAAGCTCGGGAAGGAGCTACCGTCTCAATCTTTTATCAAGTGGATCGGAGAGGAGAAATACAAGAAAATGGTCAATTTTATTCTCCACTACGTTGCAGATCTGGATATTCCAATCAAGAGGTACGTCCTTGTCTCCTTTTACTTGTTTTTTTTTACCCTATGCTTCCACTGCATAGGGGAACATTCGTAGAGTTTCGGAATGGCATGATCAACGTGAGCCCGATCGGACGTAATGCAACGTAAGTTTGCGTTATTTACACGAAAACTCCTCTGATCATCGTCCCAGGATTCAAGAGCGCCTTGACTTTGAAAAATATGACAAGGTACAGTATGAACCCGCTCAAATGTTCCTCCTTCTTAAAGTGCTACATTCATAGGAACATGGTGTCCGAGTTGCATTTATCAATGTTTTGCGCGAAAAATTCGGTGATTATGGATTAACTTTCTCAATTGGAGGTCAAATTTCCTTTGATGTTTTCCCGAATGGTTGGAACAAGACATTTTGCCTCAGGCATGTAGAAGACGAGGGCTTCAAGGAAGTGCACTTCTTTGGAGATAAAACATACAAGGTGTGTCAATCTTGTAAGCTGTATGTTTGCGCTAACAGTAAGTTGAATAATTCCATCCAGGGTGGCAATGACTACGAGATTTTCATTGACCCGAGGGTGATAGGACACTCCGTCAAGGACCCAGATGATACATTACAGATGCTCAAACAGCTTTTCCCTTTAACCTCAACTTAACAAAGTAGATAACAACATAAATTGAGGCTTTCTGAGCTTGTGTTTGCCATCTCCTCCTGGACATTAATACATGAAATATTCAGCAGTGTGCTCACTGCGCTCACTCAGTGTGCGCTACGCCGACACAAAACACCGTGCGAAAGTAAAATGGCTGTGCTCTCATATTCCGCCGTGGCACAGGTTTTTCTCTCTTCTCGAACGCCCTCTCCATCTCCACTATCCGACCATTCAATTCACCTGTATTGACACCTTTGAGGATGCCAGATACCAACCTTGTCCATTGGCATTCTGCCAGTGCTGGCCCATTATCACCCTTGGCATTTATAAGAAGCAAATCCAACAGTATTCTTCCTGTCCCAAGCTCCTCTTCCTCTTCCTCCTCCTCCTCTTCAAGTTCTCAGCAAATTACATTTGACGCTGTTGCCATCATTTCCGCTGCCAAATCCACACTTGCTGAATACAAATGTGAATGGTTGTCTTGTGGGAAGCGCCTCAACTGTTGGGTATCATTTAAGAAGGCATGTGTTTTTTGTCCTTTTTCTTTTCTTCTGTGCACTTTTCTGGGCTAAGTCCCATATTAGTATCCTCAAATTGACCAGTTTCACCAACTGTTTGATACTGTGATCAGTAAAAAGCTGCATGTATGCTATTTAACTGAAGTCAGGTCAAATCTTCACAACAAATTTCCCTATATACTTTAACTTGCAAACCATTTTCTAACTGATCACATATTTACAGCACATCTATCTTCACGCTGAAATGGCATCAGTATGTTCTCTGTTCAATCTGAATTATTTGTCAGTCTCACCAATGATATTGAAGTCAAATGGATGTGGCTGGACTGCCTGTTCATTTAATTCTACTCAAGCGGAGCTGCTGAATCATGTCAACAACATTCATCTGACAAGGGTTCCTCTACCATGCCCTTCTCAAGGTTTGAATTATATGATTGTATACACAAAAGTGCATCTGACCTAATAAGTGGATCTCCATTTGCAGAGTGCAAAGAATCTTTCACTCGGGAAAATCTACTTTCTCAACACTTCACAAACAACCATGGACTTCAATCAGGATCAATTCAAGCCAATATTAGGATGAAACCCTCAGCAAGGCCCAAGAGACCAGACCCTACTGGACCTTCTCATCTACCCCATCTTGCACTCAAGAATCTGCAAGCTCATATAACTATTCCTTCCTTCCACATATCTGCACCACACATTTCTCTTCCATCTGTATCTGGGCATGCAAAGGGACCAGATTTCTCCCAACTATCCCAGTTGTACCCCTCACAGAAAAGAAGACAACAGAAGCTAGCATTCAAGAGCACCCAGGAGACTCCATATGAACCTGGGCCCTCAGAGCTGGCAAGAGATCCTCAAGCTGAAGGGAGCTCTGCCAGTGGTGATGAAGAGGATGAGAGCAGCTGCCCAATCGAATTGAATGATTTGAACAATGGTGACACAGGAACTCATCAAGAACTTGGCGATGTGCGTGTGGCCAAAGGTCTTGAGGAAGAGAGGAGCTACTTGGCAAGGCCTGCAATAGTACGGCATGTTTACATGGAAGGGAACTCGGACTCTGAGGCAGAGACATCGAAATCTGGCATGCGCCCGCGGAGGAAGTCAAAACGTACGATGGGATGGGAACCGTGGTTTGCTCAACGGTTGGATCATAACGGACAGTTCAATCCGGAACTGGGGGTTGCAGTATGGGATTCAGAATCACAACCTGAAAGACGTGCCCCGTCATCTGAGCCTCAGGGTGAGCCGCCAGCAGGATGACAGTGGAAGGACTTCATCTTTTCGTTATTTCCCACTTTTATTAAATTCTCTCCGAGATCTTTATGGCTTTGTCATGCTGTCGTTTGTCCCAATGTTGTCGGTGCTATTCCAATGCTATGCGATCTAATCAGAGTCAAGGACGGCGAAGCGCGGGTCCCAGCAAGTTACCGCCGACAAACCGTTACCTATTTAGCGAATCACAAAGATTCCGCGCAACAAAGGATGCAGGTTATTCTTTCAAGTATGAAGACACAGGACGGAGGTGAAACCTTCAGATAAAAGTAAAATTGAAGTATAATAGTTGCTAATTCACCGTACAGTACCTCCTTGACGCATTGTATCAAGTAGTATCCCATACTCTGCATGCAGATTTCCAAACATCCGATCGAGGGGCAACATAGCTATTTCGAATCGAAAGAAGAAAGGTGAATGAATGCAAAACACGTCTAATACGAATTTGTTACGCGCACCGAATGACCTTCCGTGATATCGTTTGGTCCCCAAGATTAAAAAGCCCTAGGAGACGTTTCCACCGGGTTACTGATTGACAAAATGACGTCGTAGTCTTGGAAGGATGTCGAGATGTATGGCGAGCTTGTAGTCAATTGAAGAAATGTTTGCGGGCCCGATTACGGCGTGAAGCCGATGTAGGAGGACGATATGGTTTGAATACAACGGTGGCCAGTTCATTGGCGTTGCCATATTCCTGGGAAGAGCAAAGTCGGAGTTGAGACATCGCATCGTCAGCTACACAGAGTGTCACAACGAGGAAAGATGCTTACGGATCGCGAGTGTTTCGCTGCGAACGATGAAGTGGAGAGCTGTTCCAAGTTCGAGGATGTAACGATAACAAGGAATCACAGCGGCCAGTACGAGTCGATGATTAGCTCGAGCAAGGCGGAAGCCGTCATCGTTACTCCAGGTCAACCAGACCCCGAACCTTGACATGGCAGAAGTGTCAGAGCGACAGATCCTTTCGGTACGTCAGTCTGAGTTGAGCGACCCTGCCAATCTGGGCGATAAAACACTTGATGCCTTTAGCTGTCACAAAACGAACTGATAACAATGTAGTTTCGCCGGCTAGACGCACGACAAAGCCTGAGGTGGGAGAACAAAATTGACGATCTCTCGACTTTGAGAGCGCTGCTTCACCATCTAAGCACATCAATCATGGTCAATAAACGACGCTGGGACTCCATGCGAACCGCAACGGTGACGGTGACTTACATTCAGGCCATTGCGATGTATCGTGAAATTTACGAGATATAAATATTGGGGTATTGATTGTAATTAGATCGTTGAGCCCCCTGCGTGGGTGGAATCGGACAAAAAAACCTCGAGATGAACAGGAGCTTGTCGCCAAGTCAGACGCTTATCACTGACGCAGTTGGAGGTGCTTACGACAGGGAACCCGCCTTGACTAGCGGAGTTGCAGAGAAGCTTATAATTCAGCTGGCTTTCTTCACGTCCCACCCGAATCGGGTGAAAGACCTCCCGGACGGACAGGTGCGGAGCTGTTTATCTGTTCGTCACCGTAAGGGATGCACTGGCAGGCTCGCTCACATGTTTTCGGCACGAATATTCAGAACAATCATATAGCCTTCATGATTTATTCGAAACGCGTCGGTCCGTTTCTCATCCAAATCCCTGCGTAGAGACTTCGCATTTCATGCCGCCTAAACAGAATAACACAGTCGTCATTAAGTCCCTGTTGGGATCAAGCGCCGCAACGCGGAGACCTACGTTCAAACCTTTCGTGATAAGTCGACAAAGGCCAGCGGGGAGGGGCGATTTCAAATGACAGATTCTATCCTTAGTTCTGAGGAAGTTTGGCACGAAGCTGTTTTTCCTCGTGATACAGAAAATCTGATGATGACCGTTGGAAAGGAGTCCCTAACTCTGATTCATACTAATAAGATTAGGAATGATAGCATTATCGAGAAAAACGCACCCGTTTTTTTAGCCGCTCAAACCTGGAATGGACCGTACGCAGCAGCGCGGCAATCCGACACCCAAGAATGGTTGACAAGACTGGAGATGTTGCGACCACCTGGGACAACGTGAATGCACGTATTCATCGTTTGCCATGCTTCTGGACCGCTCCTTCAGGCTGAGCGGAGGGGATGAGAGGATCCAATGCTCTTGCGGTGCATACGGGATAATTGTAAACGAAGGCAATGCTTCCTATATCGCCTAGTGGTGTATTCGCACATATAATTAAGCTGTAGTTGGGTTCTGTCCCGGAAATCATCTTCATGGGCTTTCACCACCTTGGACAGTCTTTCGCCGACGAATGGATGAAAAGTAAGTTTCGTCTCACCGAATCCGAGGAACTTCAAAGCACAGACCCAAACCCGGCGACGAACCCCTCGAAACGAACAGACAATTGTATCCCGCCATCCTCTCGCAACTCGCGGTTGCTTCCGCAAGCGCATTGCGCCGCTGTTGGACGACCAGATGCGGGGCGATCGCACTCAGACGGGCGTGTTCGCGGGGCGCGACGCCGTCAACCAGATCCTTCCGTTTATCGGGACCTCGGATCGCAATCTCGCACTGCTCTTGGGGCGATCGCTCGACGCCCAGGAGCACTTAGGCGATGTCGTATGTGAGCACCGCTTACCCGACAATCCTGATGAAATTTATCAGTTCGTCGAGTTCGTTGCCGACGGCGCGGGCAAGGAAGGCGGGGTGTTGAGAGACGAGACGCCGGGCGCGGGAGACGTCTCTATCGACTTTTCGAGGACAATTGATAAATCCGAAAGAGAGTCGCTCGCCGCAAGTGACGACGACGAAAGTTCGGAAACCAGTACGCTTGAGTTGCGCTGAACTGCCAATCATTCAGAAGAACTCCATCGACGCGAATGTACCAACCGGGGAATGGACTTTACTCACCACATTCTATTCTTTGTCCTGCTCGAAGACGTGTGCTTGTTAAAGCATTGCGTACCCAACAAGGTTATGCAGCAGAAATCTTCCGAAGACCAATTGGAGGAGGTTCAATTGCAAGTAGAGGTAGGAAAAGACGACAATGCTCCCCCATGTCGTCTCTTTTGCATGTAATCGTTGAATAGTCCGAGTCAAATAATGTTCTAGCTGGCCGACGTGGCCGTCGTCGCCAGAAGTATTTGATGGTCCGTGCACACCGTCAATGTCATAACACATGTCATGGAGGGAAATGAACTGCTCGCGTCGACGCGTTCTCCTTCTCATTCCAATGTGACGACGACGACGACATTCACTTCATAGAATTATAGACGACATGGGCCTCCGCCTACCATGCTCGACTTCTTCGCTTTTCTCAGTGACTTCACCTCTCACCGGACCCTCACTCATTGCCATCCGCAACGCGCTGCAACATGCCATTTCTCAGCAACCTCGCATCCATGCAGACTCTCACCTCGTCAACGCAGCCGTACTCATTCCATTGTGTAACGTTAACAATACACCGGGTCTCATCTTAGAGGTTAGAGGGAAATTACGGACTCATTCCGGAGAAGTAAGGTGAGTTACTATGCCGAGGAGTCATGTTGACTCAAGGAAACGACTGGACTACGCAATCATTCTTTTGTGCGTCATCATCAGCTTTCCAGGCGGACGGGTCGACGAAGTGAGTGCGCAAATGGCTGACTGCGCTTGGGAATTTCTTGACGTATCTCGCAGTCGGACGAGTCAATGTTGGGAGCGGCATTGCGGGAAAGCAACGAGGAGCTCGGTCTTGACCCTCGGCAGATTGATCTCTTGGGGGAGCTGGGGCCTCCAGAACTTTCTCTATCAAAGATGAGAGTCTGGCCTTACGTGGTGAGTTCTCCGCATCACGGCAGTCTAAGTGTAAAAATGAGTTGAACAACTTGACATTAGGGACTAGTGCACAAGGATGCGGAGAGCCGGAGAGAATTTTACGACCACGGAACGCCGAGCGAGAACATACCATCATTGTCGATGTCAAGTCTGAAGCCATCTGCACCCGAGGTTGCTCACGTATTCCATCTCCCGCTCGCCGAGCTCGTGTCTCCAAAACGTCTCCACGAGCACCAATTTCGCGGTAAATTGCCGTATTGGGCGATAGATGTTACGGATATCGTCGGGGGAGTCGCGGGTCAGGATTGGGCAGGCGAAACGCCAGTCGATGAAGTTGGCGGGGGAACGGAAGGAAGGCTGGAGGTGTGGGGTCTGACGGGTTGGTACCTCAACCTATTCATGCGGGCGATCGGACTCTTGCAATGAGCGGATTCTTTTCGTTGATGAATTGTTGAGATTATCGCTGAAGACAGTGCACCGAACGCCACAACTAAGAGCGCCTTCGACAACGCCTGCGATGCGTTAGAGACTTCATTTAGTTGGAGAAGGACGTCGTGGACTACTCCGGCGACCTGAAATGAAATGCAGCTATTATCAGGTTCGCCTTCCACCGTTCCCGTCGGGAAAGTTGTCGGGAGGAAGAGATGAATGGGAAGAGAACGTACTCGTCGTGTTCACAGCATCGCTGTCAGAGGCGATGCTGAGTGCCTGTCCCTAATCTGCGTCTTCCCCCTTCTGTAACCGTGCAGTTCTTCGACGAACGTCATGTGCAGTTTTTCCATCGCTCGCCATTTTCTCGGGGGACCGCGATGTGGAGGGTGCTTCCCCATCGTCCTTTTTGCTCCTCGTTTTCACAGCACGTCGGTAATTCATCTGAGATCCTGATCCTGTATGGTACTTGGATTGCCATATCATGAATAGCACCGTTTCCGACAGGCCAACGACAGCGGCGACGATCAAAGCAAGGAGCACTTTCTGCGCAAGATACATTCAGACATTCGATCGAATCCGGCGTGATGACATACTCACCCATTCATCGCGCCAACCCGACTTGTCTGCCGCCCACCACGCCGCACCGCCTGAACAGCCCACACTCAAGAGGCCATTCAGCACGGCCGTGAGCGCTTTTCTGTCACCCCATTCTCGCCGACTCTTCTGCTCGGCGGACTCCGGCGGGTTGGGAGGAGGAAGTCTAGATGAAGGCGATGTTTTCGTTCCAGCTAGCAGGGAAACGGTCGAGTACGAAGTCGGATGCATGCCCCTCGCCTTCAGGGCAGCGGCTCCTTCATCGCTCCTGCACCATTTGGAAATGTCGGCCACGATGCCATAGCGAATCTCTGCCTTGTTTAATTCTTGAGATAGTTCGCTCGATAGATCTTGCGGAAGCAAAGTGAGCAAAGGCATCAGAGCATCTTTGAGATGAGGTTCGAGAGAGACGGTCAAATCTGAGCTCGCTGTCGCCATCGTGGTCGCGAAGAAACGACGCGTCGCACTCGACTCGTAACCGAACCGCGCCTTGCGCAGCACGTGCCAAGTTGTCCTCCTACTTCCACCTTCAAATTTTCGCGAAATCTCCATTAAGAGACGATGAACGCCAGTTTGGAGTCCGAAAGGCTTTGCTCGTGTCTGCGATGCGTTGACGACCATATCTACCTGCGCCGGCCATTAGAAGAATCGGAAATCAGTTACTTAGATGGATTTTCAGCAAATTTGGCGAAATCTTCCGATTTGAGGTTGGGACCAAACTTTTTTTGCCCTCGACGCTTTCAAATCGAAATTACTAGATCATCTATAGGACAGTCAACTCCGTCCTTATGGCCGATATTGTCTTCGATTTGGAAGCATATTTGTGCACCAGATGCTCAAATATCCAACCTACTCCTCCTTACTGTCACGAAAGTTACGCGAAATATTTGTCCCAATTGCCCGCAAAATCAGGATCATGTTTTGTGAGTTCCAGGAGATTCGCCGCTGGTTCTATGATTAATTCTCCTTTTCCAGTGAATTCGAAACCTGCATTCGGGAGACTGCTTTCCGTTTTACATCGTTCTTCACGATGGAAGACAAAGAATGTTCGTTGTTCCCGAAAACCTGAGGATTCGAGCTGCCCCATGACCAGCATTGTAAAGCACACGTCGCGACGCGCTTCCTAGTCCAAACGTTATCCAATATGGTGACGTCGAACGAGCCCCTGATCTCCCGCCTTTGGTCCACGTACATAGCTCTCCCTGAGGAGCAGAACGTCTTAATGTATGTTCGTACCCTTACCTCGTTGCGTTTCAGATTCAACTGACCGAACAGCAAGTCGGATTTTAGGCCATCCGGATAGACGCACAGTAATGGCAGGGCTAGTTCTCGTTGCCAACTGTACATCTGACAACAAGCATAGACTGTGCGTGAAGCCACGACAGACTTCGATTCCTTTTGATTGACCCGACAAACTAAACTTTCTTATTCCCTATTCTTAGGGGCCAATTGATCACCTCAGGCACACGTCTTTGCGTCGTATTGTTGGATCTGCTGGCGAAAGAAGTAGATGGAGATGAAACAGACCCAGTCGTGGATGTCTTCGAGATCGGGTCGGTCGGTTCTCTTGTGCCTGGTGCTTTCGGAATGCGCAATCGCGTAAACTGACCTTTCTAATTAGGTGGAGTATCTTTTGCGACGCGTTCCATCACGGGCTGGCGCTCGATTTGTTCTCATCAATTTCAATGTACGTTTTACTATTGTTTTCTGTCAACGCAACCGTACTGACCTTATCAGCGACGGGGAGATCGTCACTCCACATCAGACCACCCTGTTCAAAGTCCTCGATTCGTATCTGCTCCATCATGCACCGGCGGGAGAAGAGAATGGCTATGAATTTCTTCCCTTGTTAACGGCGAAATTTTTCGAGCTTTCGGGTTATGTTTGTCTCTCCATCCGGAACACGCTCGATGCCAGCCCGAGCGTCACCACAAATAGTGCCGCTACGATCACGGATGATACAGCTGAAACAGCACCATTGCGAAAACTAGATGTCCTCCTGCCCAAGGTCTGCCAGACCATCGTTTTGGTCACGCAGTGTCTTTGCACGCTTTCTCTTGGTAATGAACGAATCGACGTACGCACCGCTGAACGGTCCAAAAGACACATGATCGATGCCACATCGCAAGGGACGGGGCTGATAGAGAGCCTAATAGGTGATTTTGGCACTTCCTCTCATTTGTCTCCTCGCCCCAATCGCACTGAGGCCGCTCCGCTGGGACGACGGAACAATTGCATGAAACGTACTGATCGCATCTGCTTTTTCTGTAGACCTACTCCGAGAACTCGACCGTTTCCTGCCTCGTCTTATTCTCGGCAAAGAATCGTTCAGTGATGGGCGACCAGCGCCTACAGGCGGGCCTGACCTCAGCGGCTTCAACCATCTGAAGCGGGACCTAGTGCGCCTCCTTGGAATTCTTTGCTACGAGGAGCGGGCAGTGCAAGACCGTATTCGCATGCGCGAAGGCATAACTGTGGTGATGAACCTGTGCGTAACGGATGAGAGGAATCCCTGTAAGTGCGCTCTTTCTTCTTTAAGATATAGTGCCTTATAAGGTATTCCTTCCAGATCTGCGCGAACACGCTCTCTTCACCTTGCGAAATCTCCTGCTTGGGAATGAAGAGAATCAGGCTGTTGTCCAAACTATTAGGCCTATGGGATCCTGGGACGTTGACGGGCAATTGCGCGACGTAATAGGGGTACGGAAATAGCGATGAAAGCTGATTTCCAGTAGATAATCACGGGGAAATGTTGATAGATGAGAGCAAGAACGTATTCCCAAACGCTATCGCGGAGACATGAGAGTCTCTCAGAGATAAATGGAAGAAAATCTTGTACAGCATATATCATTCTTCGAATTCGAGTTCGACAGTTCTGTAATTTTGGTTGCCTCCCGTGCTGCATTATGATCATAAAAAGTTCTCTGTTCAATCGCGTGAATACCAGCGGTGTTTCTATGAACCTTGGGAGGTCTGAAGGAGTTGCAATCGAGAGAAGCATCGAGAGAGAACTGCAGCACTTGCAGTGAAAGCACCCGTAAGAAATTTTACAGAAGAATGTGTACGAATACACATTATTCATCCTCTTCGTCGTCAACTGCGATGGCTCTCTTCCTGCGCCCGCCGCTCGTCCCTGCCCGGCTAATGTCGAAGTCTTCTTCGTCCTCACTTTCGACGTCCATATCCACATCACCGTCAGCATCCTCGGATTTTTCGCCCATTGCGACATCCGCATCTCCTGCTGGAGACTGCGCTGATTCGACTTCACGCTTCTTCCTACGGCTTTCGTGTTCTTGCCTCTCGATCTTCGCATCCATCTCGTCCAACGCATCATGGGTGTCCTCAGACGAGCGGTGCTTCCGCTTGCCTTTTCGTTTTCGCCGCACCTCTGATTCTGATTCATCTTCGCCCCCCTCGCCCTCGGAGTCGTCAGAGACCAAGAAGTCATCAGTTTGATATTCTCCGGTACCCCGCTTCGATTCTGAGCCACCCGAACGGGTGCGACGTCTCTCGCCATCACCGCCCAGACCGTCATCTTCATCATCAGAGTCTGCAAACGCGCCAGGCTCCGGCTCCTCGTCGGACCAGACGCTCTCGCGCCTTCGACCGTACGAGGCGCGTTTTTTCTTGCCCCCTGCGCCGCCGCCCCCGAGGTCGTCCGCCCGCCGCGCTCGCGGCTTGCGTGCGGCCTGCTTCATGAGCTCCGCCTTCTCGCGCTCGGGATCGACGGTGGGGTCTGGCGCCATCCGGAGGCGCGCGACCTTCGAGTGCTTCTGGCCCACCGCGCGCGCGAGCAGCCGATGCGTCTCGCTTTGCATGCCGGTGGGTCGCAGCGACATGTAGCCTGTTACTGGCGCCTCAGCTTGGAGGATTCCTGGTCTCTTGTGCTGCGCGACGATGTAAGTGAGACCTGCACCCTTCGCCGTATTTGTCGGGGCCTGTGTGCTCGGAGCAGCCTGCGATTGCGACTGCTGGGTGGCGCTGGACCCTTGCCGCAGTGTACTAGCTGGATTCTCGTAGTTCTGATTGACGTCGAATAGCTCTTTTCCTAGGAGCAAGCTGAGAGAACCGTCAGACCAGCGGATTATCCGACTGTTAGACACTCTTTTCTGCGGAGAAGTATTAGGAACAGCTTTGATACGGCCGGTATATCGATGCGTACATCCTCTCCGAATTCATCTTTTTTCCACTTCCATCGAAGAGTGTTTTCGACTTCGAGTTTGATACTCATGCTCTTTTCTCTTGCATTGGCGCCCTGGGGGGCCTCGTCCAATTGGTCTGGACCAACATAAGTGTCCGTTGAGAATGGCTTCGGGTCAAGTTTAACGAAGTTCGGGAGGCGGAATATCCATGTCTATAAAATTCTTGAATATTCCGATTTTAATAGAACTTGTTCGTGTTGAACTGACATTTTCATCCGAGCTTCGCGGTGTAGGAATGTTTGGTATTGAGAGGACCGCATGTTTCAGCTCTACCACAGCTTCTTCCTGGCCGTCGTCTTCCTCGTATTCGAGATTCCGGCGATGCTGAAGTTCAGCAGAGGATAGTGCTTCGGAGCCATCTCGAGACGGCTCAACACTGGTCACGGAATTAGCACCACACGAAACGAGAGGGGAATACGCTCAGCATACGCGGGCTCCTCTTCCTCGTCTTGCGCAGAGTCTTCTTGTTTCTCGTCGGCGTCGTCGTCACCAAAGAGGTCTTGCATCTCCTCATCGTCCGCCTTGACCTCGTCATCCTCTTCCTTCACGTCGTTGTCTTCGTGCTTGACTTGCGGGTCAAATTCTGCGCCGTTTTGCGTGCCTGCATCATATGCATTGTGCAGTGCGCCGTTTTGAACAAGAGCTGGGTCTATAAAGCCATCCATAATTAATAGAAAATAATGGTCGGGTCGTTGTACTTTTCGCGACAACGGAAGAGCACCGTCACACGCGTGTCTGCCGAAAACGGCAATGTGGACACGGCCACGCATACACGCGACCCTCACCGTCAACGTCGACGACGACGAGCGGCCAACAAGCAGTGCGCACAGGAAAAGCGTATTATACAGCCTTGGACCCATCCAGCAGTGTTATTCGTCGTATTTTTGCGCGTCGCCCTCATGCTCGAGTCACACATTTCTCAAGACCTGGCGAAACCGACACCGTGCCGTCCACGTTGTTGCGTCTGCCATCAATCGAGGTATTAGGATAGGGTGGGCGGTCTTTTGGAGAATACTGGCAGCAAGATGGCCTCCTATATTCTCGGTACTATTCAATAGGTTTCCGGTGAGCGAGTCATCGCATTTACTTGAAATAGACCAACGAACGCACAGCAGGCACTTGAAATACGCGCGCCTCTGCTCGTCGTGAGCTCGCCTGTGCTGTCCTCGTCGAATACTGAAAACACACCGCTTTCCGTCTGGATCAGGTGCGCGTTTCCCCTGCCTGTCTGATTCCCTCCTCACCTCCTTTCCATAGAGAACTGCTCGTGAAATCAATTTCCCATTCGCTGCCGCACAGGACAAGTCGGTGCCATCACTTCTATTCATCCCTCATCCGTCTCCAGTCCCAGCGGACTGACGAGGCGGTTCTCCGTGTCGACTTCAGGCCCTTCTATCCGTTTGCGCTGGTAGGCAGGCCGTCAACAAGCGCCTGCTCGCGACTGAAACTGGAATCTTGTCCACAATCGTCCTCCTCTGCTGTGTATTTGGTTTTTATATAAGCCCAAACGAATCGTTCAATACTATCGCCCTCCGCCATCCCGACCCCTTGTCTCCCCTTTCAGCCTCACCTCCACCCACCATCACCATGTCCTCTTATAACATTAGCATCGTCGAGTGAGTCGTCGTCCCGACTTGTAGCTCCCCGTTACCTCTCCCCCAATCTGACATTGCTCTGTGTCATTGCTACTTCAGACCCGACGAGAGTCATATCTTGACCGGCCCCAGTGCTCTTGGTCTCGACCTCGACATTGACTCGTTCGGCGCAAGCAATCAAGCGTCCTTCTCTACCAGCCATCACGGCCAACTGCCGAACGGTGGCTCCGTCCTGCACAACAGCTACGGATCGGCCGCGGTAGCAGAGAACGTGAGTATCATTTCCAGTGTAATTCCATCATTGATTGCTGAAGAGTTATTCTCGCGCCTTTTTTATATCAAAAGTCATCGCGCCCAACATTGACCCACCTCGATACCACTTTAGGCCACTCGCTTAGCCGCAGCCCTATTAACAGCGGCCTGCATTCCAGCACTCTCTCGAGCACTAACAACTCCCCGAACCCCTTCCTCTGCGAAGAGCTCGATATCATGCATCCATCGTACGTCCAACAGCAACAGCGGCAAATGTGGGGTACAGCTGGCAGCCTTAGCTCTCCTGACCCCCATTGGGAGCTGCTCCCGTCATTTAATCGCTCTTCCTCGTCGATGCACAACCTGAGTCCCCTCTCCACGTCGTCTTACCTCGGAGTGGAACATTCTCCCCCGTCCAGCATTTCGTCTCCCGGTTCTCATTCCTCCCCTCTCGTTGGAAGTCATTATCCAACACCTTCACCAAGACAGGAAGCCCCGCCCCTCACTCCCCAGTCGGTGTCTAGCGTGCACAGTAGCGTTCGCATCGAGTCATCTCCGTCACACTTCCCGTTACAATTCGACGCTCCTCCGGTCGGGCTCAGCAACAACGCCATGGGAGTGGACCTCAACTACCCATCCATGCATCCACAGCTCCCTTCGAGCGCAGGTGGCTACATGCACCCGAATGCCTCTTTCGAGCAGATGTCCATCTACACGAATCGCCCGCAATATTCACACTACAATTCCGCACCTGCGGCCTTCGGCGCAGGTATGATGGGAGCTTCGTACCCGCACCAGACTTGCAACCCCAACCATGTCCTTGGCCGAGGCCCAAGCGCCATGCACTCCGCGACGGAGACGACTATGGTTCCGCAGACGCGCTACCGCCCCCACACGTCCAGCGACCAGCGCCGCTATGTCGACGAGATTCGACTCCAGGATCCCATCCATTTTCTCGTCAGCACCTCGCAAGGCAATAAGCCTGGAATCGCCTTGCGCGACGCTATCACTAGCAAATTCATGCGCCTAGTCGACCGCGATGAGCATCTCTTCCAAGGCTGCGGTCCCTCCATCTCAGTTCGTCTCTCGGTGAGTACAGTCATTTTTTATTATTTGCTGCGCTACCCGTTACTCATTGACGTGTCCGCAGTGGACGGGATATCAGCCTTGGAGCAGGCAGATCCCCACGAGGGATTTTAGGAGCCCCCCGGGTCCTATTACAAAATCCAAGCTTGCGAAAAATGTAGCGAAGTCTGTTCAGCGCTTCATCGAGGTTCGTTACACTCGCTTCCATTTGTTTCGATCATATGCTGAGTAGTCGGATGTAGGAACACAAAGACCGCGAGATGGAACCTGGCTCTGACACGCGCTGGGCCGTTGGACCTGGAAAAATCGACGTCGACGATTTGCTGCTCGTCCGTATGGAGCATGTCTCCATGGGCTCCTGGCAGGCTATCCTGCACATCAATCGCCCCATTCGTTAAATCCACTAGAGGCTGCTCCCAATACCACCATTCCCACTCACCTCTCTTCCTGCTCTGTCTTCATCTCTGTCTTGTTCTTTCTACTCTTTTCCTCCTATTCTTTCAATATTATACCCCTGGGCTCGACATTTGCTTTCTTCGAGCTCAGTTAATCGGCGTTGACGTTCGATTCTTACTGCGCTTGGTAATTCTAATCTGAGATAGATCTATGTCGCATCAATAATCCCTCCTGTATCTTTTCCCCCCGTGCTGTATCTATGGAAAGTTGTATTTCTAGAGAAAGAAGTCGTTTTGTACACGATCGCAATGTGTTTTTGTTTTGCCAATAAATCAATTTCTTCACAGAAAATATCACTTGGGCGTGTATAGGCTGACAAGATCCAAGGGCATCGCACAATGGCCTTAGCTCTTCGTGCACAGGCGTACAGATGTTGCCTGGCGACGAAAATGCCTTGGGGAAGGAAGAACGAAGGTGAACGCCCAGGAGAAGTTCTATAAAAGGCTATGATCGAGGAGAACCTTATTGGCAAGCCCTAATTAGGGCCGAATGATCTGCAGTGGCGGGAGTTCGCTTCGAGCTCGCACAGTCTTTCACTCAGGCGTTTTTGCCGTCAGATTCGAGTGCACACGGAATCTAAGTCGATCCGTCGCATCAGACAGGCGAAGGGAATGTCGGTGGGCCCTTCTCCAGTTAGTCGGGCACGCGCTCTCGCAGTCGCCTTCATCATGCGAGCGATCTGTGATCATCTTTGCAGAGTTTTTTTTTCTAGTTTGGCGATACATCAAGGTTCAGCAAATATTTATAGGCACTGAAGCTTTGACAAGATAGAAATCAGGTCCTTCACATCCCATCTCAAGAACAATACCGACATTTTCCGACATCAGCTGCGTCTTTCCGCGATGCACCCCTTGATAGCCAGTCCCCGAGATCTCCGCATGAGCCTATTTGCCAAAATACAAAATGCAACATTGTTCGAAGATCTAGAAGCTCTTGAAACTCGAGAACTCACGACTGAGTTCATCACATTGATCCATAGAATTTTATCACTCAGGTGCGAGTTGGCCACTAATATTCATGGTGGGTATTGACGTGCAAACGCCTCGTGGCGGCTTGAGAGCTTCTTTTCAAAGATCGCAGTTTGGCTGTAAATATAGTGCAGAGAATGCGAACACTCAAGTAATACTTCGCGTCTTACTCACGTTTGGATTTCAACAAAAGACTCGATCTTGTCATGACTACGCATCTGTATTTCGTATCCATGACTCGAAGTTTCGATTCCACCATCCTTCGACCAATCCGAATCGGATCATGCGATACACCGCTGAACTTTTGGAATAAGAGACGGATAATTGTGTTGAGCATCAGATGCTGGCTCTTGTTGCCGCTAACACTGGCGATTGACACGCTCGCTCGCCACCATGTGCATGAGTTAAATGCGACCGTACGTTCCCGCTGCAACAGAGCTCACGGGTCTCCAAACAGTGACCGCGCAGACCTGCCACTGATGTTCGAGAAAAATAACGGAACGTGTCCTGGAGGCGTATGGTAAGTTCCATAGCGTCGATAGATGAAGCTATGCAACTCGCCGTCCGCGTTCAAGTTGACAGGATGCCTGAATATTGATAAATTCATTTCGCTATGCGTTCTTCCCATCGGCGTATAGTTTGAAGGTGCTTCTTATTGGAGTTCAAAGGGACTGCAAGGAAGTGAATAGCTTTACGAGATCATTCCTTGCTTGAATTCTGAGCGAAATAGATCTGTGCGTCTTCCTCAACATTTTCGGCCTGGAGACTCGGGGTTCAGTGAATATTCTTTCAATATGGAGACGGACTCGAACGAGCCCCGGCGACAGCGAAATAACTCACCTCCAAAGAAGTTTGCAAGTACCGTCGGGTCTTGCTGTGAATGTTTCTCCAAAGCCACTGGTAGCGACAGACCGGCCCCAAAGCATCGGCGGAACGACCGATCGCAACGTGATCATCCTTTCCTTGACACTGAATCGTAAAACAGACACCTGTCAGTTAAACACCAATTGGTCTATTTCTCCGATTGGAATAATGAAACACTTCTTGAAAACTCTTCATATCCCCTCGGTGGCAATCGGAGCAAGACCTCGAGCTTGAGCTGAATCAGACAGAGCATATCCATCTACAACCGTCGCGCACGACTCGGAAAAGGCAAAAAAGAAACCAAAAACTACATTCCCTAACAAGAGCTATAATATATGAGTATACAAGTTCAAATAAATTCACGTCGTAACCTGGAGCCAATAATCCTATGCAGATGGGACTGCGTCAGGATCTCGTCGCACCTATCACAAACAAAGATTTAGCATCAGATTGGTCGGGAAAACGCTGGACATACCTTCAATCCCCAAATGCTCCCAACTTTACCCTCTTCAGGGTGGCTAGCCGGTGAATACACATCAGGTTCTTCTTCGTTCTCCACCTCGACGGCCAGACCTTTCTCGTTTGCAAGGTGCAGCAAACAGATAAAACAGAAACTCGTGCTGATCTCGTCCATTTTTTCCTTTGGATACGATGTTCGGAGATCGCTGATTACGTTCGTGAACACCCGTGTTTCTGAAGGATCAGTCGGTTGGGCCGAGGTCGTGTCCTAGAGCATACATGAATGGGTGTTGCCCTAAACGAGGAAAGGGAAAACTTACCATACTGATGTCGCCGTCGTCATCATGAGTACCTTGAGAAGGTGGAATGACAATGTCCAGACCCTTCCAAATGTTTTCCTTGAGTTTCCGGACATCGACTCGCTTTGCTCGGCGAGCATAATTCACCGCCTCTGGCCGCACTTTTCGTGTCTGGCCCTGTGTTTCAGACAAGAGGTCGCGTTCACCAGGTTCTACATCTACAGGCATGGAATCACCATCGGGCATTCCATCGCCATCGTAGAGGTCATCGAAGCCAGGTCCGTCGTCATCGTCGTCATGGAAGAATTGGGTGTTGAAAGGAATTGCACCGTCATTTTCCACTACAATTTTCGAAAGCGGAAAGAAAAATGTTAAGGATATCGGTCGAGTGAAAATGAAGGAAGGTCACAAACTTTCATCAGCATCTTCATCTCGCCTACCAGCAGCTTGATTTGCCGCAGCCTGTGCCCAGAAGTTCTCGTCAACTTCTCCGTCTTGTAATCGCGCTCGTTGACCTCTCATCTTCAGCTGTTTTCAATCAATGGCACGATCAGCATCCCGGCTACTACATGGGAAAGGAAAGTACACACCGCAAACTTTGGTTTCAAGAAAAGGGTGACAAGTTGCCGACTTGAAAAGTGCATGTCGTCGGGGAGCGTCTGTTCGGGACGTTTCTCTTTCTCCTTGCCCTTGCGACCGCCTTTCTTTGTCCCTGATTTCGAGAAGTAAGGAAGCGTGATGCTTGCACCTCTAGTAACCGGCGCAAATATTTCTTTTGCGATTTCCTTCTGTGACTTAGTCGAGGGCGTGAGGAAGTCGATTTTGAACGGCTCTTTCTTCTCGCGTTTCGCCTTAGGTGCACTGCCTTCAGCTGTGGGATCCGCTATAGCGTTGCATGATGGTGAGTGTTAGCGAGTTGCTCTGTTCAGAATACAAGGCATAGCTTACGACGACGAATAACTTTGCGGATCTTCCAATGTTCAGGGCCAGCCCAGTTCTTCATGAAAGTTTGGTCGAAGTAATCCAAAGAGCTCCCGTTTGCACCGGGTTCAGTCATGGCCAAAATAAGGTCTCTCTCGTTTGGTGCGCGACGAGGATCGAAAGGCTCAAACCCACCAAGACGAGCTCCTTGATGGTTCGCATTTCCTTGTTCGGGTGCATTGCCGTCTGCGGCATCGCCCATATCGGCACCCATGTCGAAGTCTTCACCAAAGTCATCATTGACTGCCTGGTCGCCGACAAAGAAGTCTTCAACATCGCCTTGCGCTTCGCCTGCACTAAATCCGCCGTCGAGGTCCATCGGCGCATCATTGTTGGCATCATTGAAGTCCGCCGCACCGCCGCCAAAGTCGTCATCGTCATCCTCTTGATACGTTGCATTCATGACATGCGAAGTATCGAGTTCGAACGAATCCTTGGCGAATGAGAAGCCTGCCAAAGAATGGGAGATGGCCTTCTCGTCGAGGACACCCAAATCAGGGAAGAATTCACCTAAATATTGTAAGAATGACAGGTGCGACGGCTGAAATGAGATGGCTCACCGCGAAGATAGCTGAGGTCAATTTCGTCTGGAGGTTCCTGCTCATCAGGTTCTTCATCTTCGTCCCTGCCTTTGCCCATGGAATCACTGGCATCGAAGATAACTCTCATGGTGCCTTCGCTCCCAACTCCAAGGCTCAGGTGATTCATCAGGAGACCCTGAGCGCCCCCCTCGTCAAAGTCCGCGCACGTCTTTTTGAAAAGAGGATCGACGCTGAATTCGAGATCGAGTTTCTTGCTTTGCAGTTGAGCGGCACTTTTCGCTAGCGTTGACTCAGCGCGGTGCGCCTTACGCTTTTGCTTCTGGGTCGGGTCATTGGAGTCTGGGTCGCCGCCGTCATCGTCATCCCCATCACCTTTGCCCTCCGAGGCAAGATTGCTCAGTAATTTGCCTGTTTCCGTTCCAACGCTATCAACACGACTCGTCCAGATTTTGACACAGCCGTCGAGTGTGCACGACGCCTTTTGGAAGTTGATGGAGTTATCTTGATTGTTGCGGAGTAGGGACATGTCATGGAAATAGTCGATGAGTGCGAAATTCCACGAGTTGGCAGCGTTGATTTTCTGATTTACAATTTAGAATCGTCAATGTCTCAAAAGGTAAAATTAAAGCGACGCACATTGTCAGTGGCCATCTTCATCCATTCCTCGAAGTTGGAGCTCATCACGTCGAGAGGTACGTTAATCACAGGCGTCTCCGCCACCGACATGAGTTGTTGCTTCTGCTTCAAGTGTCTGTTCGCCCTCGGGGTGTCCGTACCACCACCTTCCTGGCTCGATTGAGGAGCACCATCGGCCTCGTCAATGACCATCATGGGTTGGTGAATCTTCTGACTCTTTCTTCTCTTGCGTTTCTCTGCCTCGTCGTCGTTTATGTTGACGGTTCCTAGTGGAACGCGGTGTGGGCTGCTTCCGCCGTCTCCGTTGGAAGGATGAAAGACATCGCTGACGCGCTTCTTGCTCTTGCCCTTTGTCTTGGCAGGTCTCGGAGTGGCATCAACGTCGACATTCTCGCTTTCGTCGTCGTCGCTGTCTGCGTATAGAGATTGCTGAAACTGAGCGCGTTGTGGTCGAGCGGGGCGTGCCATCGTGGTTGAAACGCAAGCGATGAACGCGTTGCGCCCGCGAGCGCGTCGCGTTTTCTCCCACGGTAAGCAAAACCATCGCGTCGCGCGCCCCGAAGAGTCGGCGAAGGCTCTCCTTCGACAACAAAAAGACAAAACGTCAAAAATCTCAAGTTTGGTGTCTACGTGCTAACTCAGGCGAGATGCAATCTATTATGCATAACAGTTCTCCTCAATAAACAAGCAAGTTTAGATTAGCAAAACCAAGAAGCCTGAATCCATTGTCCAAGTCGACAACACATAAATTAATGCTTTGCTGTCCCGTTCGAGTGCCCGTTCAGGACCCCGTTAGTTTTCCCTGTCCGTAGGTTTTCCAAATATTTGTGCGCCTTCCCCAGCATCCAGATCGTAAAGGAGAATTTGTAGCTCGGGTACGCGATAGCGCAGGTACGGCTGAACATTCCTTCGATTGCTTCTTGTTTCCATGAACCGTCCTAAACGAAGAGACCAAGGATCAGATGTTATACCTAAAGATGGAGAGTTCAAACGTACAGGCTGCTGCCTCGACATGACCATCTTCATTGCGCGCTCGATGGGCTCAGGCTCTGGGTACTGCGCGTACATGAGTGCCATCGCAGCCCAGCTTGTCATGACCACCTGAGTCTCCTTGTGGTCCACCCAGGCAACATCCGCACAAGCCTAGAATACCTGTGAGTCAGTCTCTCTATAGACTTTAGCGGACGGAAACGAACTTGGAAGCTCTCGCCCCATCCTCCATCTTCGCGTTGCTTGCTAAGCAAGAAGCGACATGCTTTCCGCACTCGCTCACTTGTTGCATATGTTTCGCCCACCAGCGAAAGACTCTCCAAAGCGAATTGCGTCGCGTACGTAAAGCAAATACCCCATGAGCCGAACCAGCCACCTTCGGGTCGCTGAGCATCGTGCAAATACTTCACTGCTGCCTTGATAGTTCGCCTTATAAAAACATTAATATAATTCAGAACGTATTGGTCGTGGCTCACTCAATGTCCTTCACACGATAATCAGGATATTGTTTCCGGAAAATTGCAAGCGACGTTATGACAGATGTTGTGCATTCGGGATATTCGTATTCAATCATGATACGCCCTTTCGTAGACTCATGAGTATCATTTGTCAGATTCTAGTAGTCTGACATGCTCACCGAACACTTCCGCGGGATTCAAGCATTCTAACCAACTGGGTCCGCGCACTAACTCATAGCTAGCGAATCCGCCCGAGGGGTTTTGTAATGAAATCAAGGTGTCGACGGCGTCACATAGTCGTTCTTTTGATATGAGCTTGGGCATACCACTGCAAGACTTAGAATTGCGACAGTGAGCTTTTAGTTACTAAGCACTTACGGGACGTGCTCCTGCAAATAGATCGCAGCCTTCATACCCTCCCCGGTGCAATCGCTGACCACATAGCCTTGTTGTTTAGTGCTGAACGGCCACGCGCCTTTAGTCCGATGCCTGTGAGCACTCTCGTAATGCTTGGGATTTTCGACCATCTGTGCTTGCTCAAGCCACTCGAGCGCCTTGACCATGCTCTCCCTATGCTCTTCCTGCTCAGCCAATCCGGTCTCCACCAGCGCTTGAACGATGAACGCAAGGTCCCACAGCTGAACCCCATTCGTACCGGACATGTTAGCGCCATTCGCGCCTACCCAAAGGAAGTCCCGGCGTTTATCAGCGTGCAGCTTATAAGCTTCAGATTCTGGGCCATCGACGATCGCCCGGACGACAAGGTTCATCATCTTGTTTACTGGGCCAAGGTCTTGGTACGATGTATTTTCGTCCTCCATGCAGATGAGCTTATAGGAGTAGTCCATGCCGATTCGTCGCAGAGGGGGGATGGAGCACATCTCGTAAACACCAAGAATTTTATTGAGAATATCCATGATCGGGTGATGGGGGGCGTACAAGTCCACTTCACAGATATTATTTCGCTGAGCTGGCCAATCGATGCTGTAGAAATTCTGGGTATACATTTCCTAAACAATAATATGAAGCTTTATCACTAGGAAAGCGATTGAAGACTAACCTGGCGCAATGCAAGAACGAGGTCGGTCTCGTCTGGTTGGAATCTCATCGCGTAGAGGTATGACATAGGAACATAAACCATCCTGCAATGAATCCACCATTTATGAGGGTGAAATGGCAACCAGTTGGGGAGGAGCCTTATGAATTGAAATATGAGATCCAATCGGTGTCATAAGCCAATCAGACAATGCAACATACCAGAGCTCCGGCGGTATAGGATTGCAGCCCTCCCAGTCGTAAACTCCGAGGACGGACAGCCAGAATTTCCCCCATGCTGGAGAAGCTGCAGCACCACCTGTAAAGCAACCGAGAATTCAATCTCAGAGTGTCCCCGCTGGTGTTTAGAAAACTGACTTACCGAGCTTGTGAAGCACCTTTCGTGCCTTCGCAGCGACGGGGTGATCAGCCCGCATTCCCAGAATACGGATTGCAGCATAGTTCAGCGCAGTACCCAACGCTGTCGAAGGACCTTCAGTGTGCCTATGAATCATGTTAGAACACAAGAAGAGAAATACCAAATAAAGTGTGACCTACAAGCCCCATCCGCCGTCGACCGGATGCGCCTTTTTAATGAGGTAACGTATCATTTCCAGCCGCTCTTCACGGGTGAAAGACATTCCGGACACATATGAACCTATGACAAGACCGGGAGTAAGGAACATAGGTCCATCATATTCGCAAGGCCAGTGCCCGTCCAACGCCTGGAGGTTCTTGTAGAATCTGTAGCCATTCTCCGCCGCCTCGAATCCATTCTTCGCGGCCGTTTGTGCAGGATAGTTCTTCACAGTGGGGTGTCATTATAATGCCTTCCCCAGCAACACAAGGACGTACCAAAGGTAGTCCGAGCCAATACTTGTCAATGTCCGTCTGCGGCCATGACTTGCACTGTTCATCCGTCTGCAAGTACGTCCAGACATGTCGTCCACCGTCTTCATGCGCCGTGAGCCTCCAGCGAGTTGGGTCGGTGAAAAAGTGGTCGCCAGAGTCGGGGACGTCGAGCTCGTCCCACATCGTAGTCTAAGGCAGAGAGCGAGCGAAGAACTCGCGCGACTTCAAATATTCGTGCTATATATAGACACACGCGTCGATCACTTCGCCGTCGTACGATTGGTCGCAAAATGCAATGTATGACTTCAGACTCTTTGTATGAAAGAAGAAATGAACAAAATTTTCATTGATACTTCGAATACCAAAACATCTAACTCGTCGCGTTGATAGAAAGAAAAAATACATGTGGCAACGTCGGCGAACAGTCAATACAATGTGGGTTGTAAGCGTAAAAGTCCAGAGACATTTTACCCCTCCAGTCGCGATGCTACAGTGCAGTAGCTCAAGCATACAAGTCTTCCTCGTCCGGTTGTTGCTGGAAGCCAGCGTTTCCACCGAATGCACCAGACCCACCGGAGGCGCCGGCAGGAGCGCCACCCTCTGGGAACTTGAATGTCGAGCCGAACGACCGTGTCTGCTGGAGGTTCTGTGCGAAGAGCTCATATCTTCGAATGTCCTGGTCAGACACCGAGCGACGAGCGTACCCCATAGCCTCTTCGAAATGTGCCCTGTAATTGAGGCATGAGATGAAAATTTCTTAGCGAAGTCAAGAGGACATACTTTGTGATGTACGGGACTGGATCTTCCTCGACCTCCATGTTCTCTTCCCCTTCCTTTGCCTCGCGCGCTCGCTTGATATCAGCATCGATACTCTCGCGGATAGCAAGTTTTGCAGAACGTTGACAAATCTCAGTAAGATCGGCACCAGAGTAACCGTGCGTGTTCTTTGCCAAGAAGCGAAGGTCAACGTCCTTCGAGACAGGCGACTTCCTCAATGTCGCTTCAAGAATGGACAAGCGACCCTCTTCGTCAGGAAGAGGGATGTAAATGAGTTGATCAAGACGTCCTGGTCGAAGGAGGGCAGGATCGATCTGGTCCGGTCTGTTCGTCGCACCAATGATGAACACGTTCTTCTTCGCGTTCATACCGTCCATTTCCGTCAACAACTGGTTCAGAACACGGTCTCCTGCACCTCCTGCGTCACCAGAGCTACCACCACGCGCCTTTGCAATAGAATCCAATTCGTCGAAGAACATCACGCAAGGTGCGGCGGCACGAGCCTTGTCGAAGACGTCACGGACATTCGCTTCCGATTCACCGAACCACATAGTAAGGAGTTCCGGACCTTTGATCGAGATGAAGTTCGCCTGGCACTCATTCGCGATAGCCTTCGCCAGGAGTGTTTTACCTGTACCTGGTGGGCCATAGAACAAAACACCCTTTGAAGGTGACATGCCGTACTTGAGGAACTTATCGGGGTGCTCGACGGGGTATTGGACGGTTTCTTGTAATTCGAGTTTGACCTTGTCCAAACCACCGATGTCGTTCCATGTGACAGTTGGTACCTCGACAACGGTTTCGCGAAGTGCCGAGGGATTTGAGATGCCGAGTGCAAAGCGGAAGTTCTCCATCGTCACTCCCAACGAATCCAACACCTCCGCGTCGATCGTGTCCTCATCAAGATCAATGAGATCCATCTTTTCACGAATCTGCTGCATGGCGGCTTCCGAGCACAATGACGCAACATCTGAACCGACGTAACCGTGCGTGTCTGCAGCAATCTGAAATAACAGATCAGGGAACATGCGAAACTACTAACGTAATAGAAACTCGCCTGTTCCAGATCAACATCATCCGCCAACCGCATGTTCTTTGTATGGATACGAAGAATCTCAAGTCGACCTGTTGGGTCGGGAATCCCGATGTCAACTTCACGATCGAAGCGACCAAAGCGACGGAGTGCGGGGTCGATCGAGTTCGGCCGGTTTGTTGCAGCCATTACAACAACGTTGGAGCGAGCCTTCAAACCATCCATGAGAGTAAGAAGTTGCGATACGACGCGTCGTTCGACTTCTCCGTTTGTCTACAATTTTGTGTCAACAACCCATTTTTCTGGAAATTTCTGACAAGTACCTTTTCACGCTTTGGTGCAATTGAGTCAATCTCGTCAATGAAAATGATCGACGGTGAGTTCTTCTCTGCTTCCTCAAAAGCCTTTCGTAGGTTGCTCTCACTCTCACCAGCCATTTTGCTCATGATTTCGGGGCCGTTGATGAGGAAGAAGAAAGCACCAGTCTCGTTGGCAACCGCACGCGCCATGAGCGTCTTTCCTGTACCGGGAGGCCCGAACATCAAGATACCGCGCGGGGGCTTGATACCAATGGACTTGAAAAGCTGAGGATGACGAAGAGGGAGCTCGACCAATTCACGAATTTGCGCCATTTGTTTTCGGCATCCACCAATGTCGTCGTATCCAACGTCGGCAAGGTTGGCCTCCTCATCCTCGCGCTTGACAGGATCACCCTCTGACGATTCCTTCAATAATCGGCAATGAGCTAGCGACAAAGTTTTGCTCACCCGTGTGGATGACAGTATCTTGAGCGACAATGCAGTACTCCGCCGGGTCCGTCTCGATGACCTTAAACTCTACTGGTCGCATGCCACCACGAACCAGAAAAGTATCACCCTTTCGCACTGGCCTGTATGCTTCCAAGAAGTAAGGCTTGATGTATACTTCAAAAATGTTGCCGCTGAGACCCTCTACGGAGTCGTCGAACGGCAGAATGTGAACTCGCTTTCCATACTCTATGTTCTGGAGTTGTTGGACGTGGACGAGGTCGCCGAGCTTCACTCGCAAGTTGTTGCGCGCTACTTTGTTCATTTGAACCTTACCCTCATCGACTTCGTCACTCGACATGCAAATGAGTACGGTATCGCGACGCTTCTTCCCTCTAAAGAGAATATCACATTGAGATTCTATTAAGCTCCAAGATCACGAACCTGACAAGGATTGTGTCGCCACCGAAGAGCTGCAACTTCTCCATTGTCGCGGAGTTCAATGTTGCAACTGAAGGACCACATCAGTTGGTTTCTCGCCATGCATGCGCCAAACACAACTAACCAGAGTTGTCATCATTCGTCGCCTCGTCGACAATAAGACGATTCGGCCTGTAAAAGATGATGACTTCAGAACAGACGCGTTTCTCAACCCGTCTTGAGACTTACGACTTCTTCTGCCTCAAGATGGCCGTGGACGTGTCATCCGGTCCTGGTTGGGGTGCTGCACCGCTGGGGTCTGCCATTGCCAAAATCTGCCAAAATCTGCTGGGATATGCGGAGGGTAAAGGGGATTTGAGGCGTCACAGCTGGCCACAGGGTTAAATAGTCTGAGGACAAGAGGACGCGCGGCCTTCGTGACGCAGAACTCGCCTTTGAAGAGTCTTTGTCAGCGGACACGCGTCCTAACGTGGCTATTCCAGTACCTTCTATGGGGTTGCACTGCTTTTCTTTACTCTAGCCCTTATTTTCTGGTTCGCTTCGCCTCTGGTTTTGTACGCGTTTGAACTTCAGAACTTGAGCTTGGATTCCTTCTGTCGTTGATTTGATGCAGTCATGTCGTTTGCGGACGAATTTTAGACAATTTATTCGTTCAAACTCCACCCATTCCAGTGTTGAAGACCGCTGGAACGCATTTGTTGTTTTGAACAGTACGTCAATAAATCTGTTATCTTCTCAGTGCGGTTTTTTTATCACTACGTCTAGATGATCTACAGAAAACCCGGAAGTCGTTGAAAAATTCGCTCTCTGGTCGCTCTGTCGCAGTGAAGGACACGATATGTACGAAGGACATGAAGACGACCTGCTCCTCCGCGATGCTGAAAGGTATTCGTATCGTCTTCTGTGCTATAGCTGATAGGGACGTATTGGATAGAATTTCAGTCTCCTTTTGATGCAACTGTCGTCTCCATACTTCGTCAGCAGGATGCTATGTTAATTGGAAAAACAAACTGCGATGAATTCGGAATGGGGTACGTCACCCAGTGCTTGATGGTTTTCAATTTGATCTCAAGGAACGTTCTAGTTCACACAATCTTCACTCAGTACACGGGCCAGTAGTCAACCCGCACGTACCACCCCTTACTTCTGTAGCCTCGGGCAAGCGCTCGGCCGGTGGAAGCTCGGGGGGAAGCGCTGCTGCCGTGGCTGCAGGTCTTTGTTATGCGTAAGCCGAAATTTTTCTTAATTAATGGATATTAACATCGGAATAGTGCATTGTCGACTGACACTGGCGGATCGACGCGTCTTCCCGCCGCTTACTGCGGTGTTGCAGGCTTCAAGCCAAGCTATGGACTCATCAGCAGGTAATATCGAATCACGCTGAATTGAAATTCATGTTCAGCTTCTATATCAAGATGGGGAGTTGTTTCCTTCGCAGATAGCCTGGACTGCGTTGGCATTCTGGCCAGACACTCCAGCGAAGTGAAAAATGTCTTTGGCAAGCAGTTCACGAACATCAGCATATAGCGCGACCGCTCATCCCCTGCAACCAGACGTGTTAAATCTATACGATCCTAAAGACCCTACATCTGCGCCAACGGAAGTCAGGAATGCGGCAAAACAAGATTCGATGTCATTTCGGGACGCAGTGAGAAACAGGCAGCGTTTAGACGGCGTACGGATTGGAATTCCCGAAGTGAGGTCTTCTTAGGATTTTTTTCTTCAAGTTGACGAATTCTCACACTCTCCAGGAATATTTCCCGAAAGAACTTGAACCGTCTTCTCTGACAACATTTAAAGGTCTCGTTCAAAGACTGAGGACGTCAGGCGCGCAGGTCTCGCGCGTCTCTCTTCCGAATACTCGATACGCACTCAGCGCATACTACGTTATTGCGAGCGCGGAAGCAAGTAGCAACCTAGCTCGCTACACTGGTGTTCACTATGGTAAGTCTGGCAGCTATATAGACCTGAAGCACACTAATATCACGACGCAGGTACTCGTGTCCCTGCTTCGCACTCGGTCGACAAGAAAAAGACGTCGAATGTGTATTCACACACTCGAAGTCGAGGCTTCGGTCACGAAGTGCAAAAGCGTATCCTTCTTGGCACGTACGCGCTATCCGCAGAGTGAGTCTTCCCTTTCTCCTTGAAAGCATTATTGAAGATTAACCGCTGCGTAGTGCCTTCGACAACTACTTCCTCCAAGCCCAACAAATCCGAAAACTTGTCCGGGACGATTTCGAACGCGTTCTCCGCCACCCGAGTGCGCTATCTTCTCCATCTAAGGATGCCACCCTGCGACGTTCCGGCGTTGACTTCATCCTCTACCCGACGGCAATCGGATCGGCGCCTTCGCTTGACGAGGCGAAGAATATGAGCGAGCTTGAGGTGTACCTGCAGGATGTGCTTACCGTGCCCACTTCGCTTGCGGGGCTGCCAACATTGTCGGTCCCAATTGGCCTTGGAGATGACGGTTGGCCGTTGGGAGCGAGCTTAACGGGGCAGTGGGGCCACGACGAGTCCGTTCTGGAACTCGGAGATATTGTTGAAAGGGTATCTCGTGAATCTGCGTTGTAAAGATCGGGATACATGACGATCCCACCGTCGACGTCCACCTTCACGGTCGGGAACAAACAAGACCTCAATATTTCGATCTTCAAGCGAGCATGTGCCAAGACGCTTTTGCATGTGTTTTTTTCGTAATATCCGCAATCATAAGGAGCAGTCTTCACCTATCATCGTTCGCTCAGGGATGATCTCAGCGTACGACTCGTTGCACTCGATATGATGTGGACCTTGGATGCTACTTGGACGGATGCACTTGACGATTTGTGGGCGACACCGTGAACTTAATCACAATTGCTGGCATTCTACGACGCAACTTACGCCACCGAAACGCGCGTCGTGCGACTGGAGCATTGCATGTAGACATGACGAGATGAATTCTGTTTGGCTATCGTAAGGTGCTTTCGGGTTTGAGGAGACTTACTAGTAATCTTCTGCCATAGTATACTGTATATCTGAATGCATCTCCTGTTAATATCCAGGAGCCAAATAATTTCGACAGAGTTGTTACCGATGCCTTCAAGGCTCTGAAGGCGCAGGGCACACATGTAGGAAGTACCAATAGTGGCGTCACAGAGACGCGCCTCGACGAGTGCGGTGCAGTACCCCCTCTTCCTCCTCCTTCAGACATGCGTTTCAGAGAATGAGCGCATATACCATCACAATAAGCCTCGATTCGAGAAACTCCTTTCGTAACGAAGAATCAAAGAAACTCATCGCGTCGCTATCCAAGCCGGAATCCATATTTCAAGCTCTTCCGAATCATACGCCTGCGCCAATCAGCAAAAGACGAGATACCTTACTCAACAGAAAGAAAAGAGATTATCGATTCGGGCCGATACGAATTGACTGGATAGACTTTGAGGAAATGAGCGCAGGATCTCCAGTTCAGAAGGAGAAGTCAAAGGACTGGAGTACGTGGCCAAAGATATAGATTGGTTTCAAAGACACTCATGATTCAATTTATCATTCAGACACGTCCGTTGCAGTGTTCGAGCCTTCTTCGTCACAGACAGCTGGAACTACAAACTTACCAGAAGGTATCGTGCACATCTTCAAGGAGTCTCCGCACGTACACGCCTCGTCTGAAACGAAGGCTTCTACCTCAAAGCCCTCAAGCTCAACCCTCTCCTTCCCGCAGGCGCTTCCACAAGGACAATCTTATGGAGAGAACTCGAATATCGTCGCCGTTCTTGCGGTACCTGCATGGATGACGCCTTCAGATTTCCTGGCCTTCGTAGCTCCTGCTGCTGACACCATGAAGCATCTGCGCCTCGTACGCGACGTCTCGCCCAATCGCACCATGGTTATCATCCAGTTCAAGCAGCACCATGATGCCGTCGTTTTTATTGAAGAATTCAACGGGCATCCATTTAATTCGATTGAGGTCGGTTACGTGCGTTTACTTACGTATCTGACCTTCTGACGTTTATGCAGCCAGAAATATGCAATGTCGTCCGCGTTAGTTCGGTGAAGGTAGAAGAGGACGACCCAATAACTCTCACCGTTACAAGAACGGCGAACAGCTCTCATGCATCTGGATCTTACGAGCTACCTACTTGTCCTGTGTGCCTCGACCGCATGGACGCAACTGTAACGGGTCTTGTTACCGTACCCTGCTCGCACACATTTCACTGTACCTGTCTCAGCAAATGGGGGGACAGCAGGTTAGTTCTACCTTATGGAAATTATTTGCGCAGACCTCTGACAGTTTGTATATTAGATGTCCAGTGTGTCGGTATTCACAATTGGCGCTGTCTTCCACTTCCGTCTCACCATCTGGCGAGTCAGTATATGAACCTCCGCCTAGCGGCGTTACATCTTGTTCAGACTGCGACTCTCGAATAAACCTCTGGATATGTCTCATATGCGGCAACATCGGGTGTGGTCGCCAGGGAAGGGCACACGCAAAAAGTCATTACGAGCTCACAACCCACCTATATGCGATGGAGTTGGAGACCCAGCGGGTGTGGGACTATGCTGGAGACAATTACGTTCATCGGTTAATTCAGAACAAGGCGGATGGAAAGCTCGTTGAGTTGCCACCTGCTGCGGGCATTGAGACTGGTAATGCAAATGGGAGACGGCAAGGACCCGGAGAGGACGACAATCTGAAAGCGGAAAAGATGGAGATCATGGCGATGCAGTACTCTCAAATCTTACAACGTGCTATGGATGACCAGCGAGCCACTTATGAAGAACAAAGCTCTGAGTTGAAGCGAAAGCTCGAGGATACGCAGAGGAAACTCGAAATCCTTTCTAATGATTTCGACAGTAAAATGGAAGCCGCTCAGGAGGTCTATGTCAACAAGCTGAAAGAGAGCGAGGACCAGCGGTCAGAGTTGGAGAAGGATAAGGTGAAAGCTGAGAGAAAGGTGGAAAAGCTTACTGAGTTGTCACGAAAGCTGCACGATGATTTGAAGACCGAGAAGGCAATAACAGAGGGCTTGATGAAGAACATGGACAGTATGAAGAAGAAAATTGAACTCGCCGACAATGAAAAGAAGGAACTTTCATCGAAAGTGTCCGACCTCGAAGACCAAATGAGAGACGTCATGTTCTTCTTGGAAGCGAGGGAGAAGATCGAGAAGGGCGGAGAAGTGATTGGTGAGGCCGCAGGCGGTTCAATTGTCGTGCAAACACCTCCAACACCTCGCAGTGTAAAGAAGAAGAAGAAAGGGGGCTGAGCGATTGTCTTATGGATGTCGAGTCGGACACATTATTAACAAAGAATTCTCATGTACTCTACATATAAATAGTAATGCAATCATAGTAAACTGGGAGACATTTCAAGTATGGCGCGCGGTCCTTTGGATGTGTAGTCTGCTTTTGAGACGAAGTTCTTCCCGTGAGGGTCTGCAAAGATCACCTGAGAGCAAATTTAATAAAGCGTGAAAATCACAAGCCCGGAAAGATTATGTGGACGAACCTTTGCGACTACGCTCGCCCCCAGAAACGCTGCGAGTCCGTCACCCCTCTCCCGATATTCTGCAAAGTACTCCGGGACGTGTATAACGCGCACACTTTTTGGTTGGACGTCATTCTGAATGTCCGGATTTCCCAGCAGATAAGGTGTCAATCTGGCTTGAATCGCTGGAGCGATACCCTTCACTAAGCTAGTGCAATCCCCCGTTACGAAGAACCCATCCCACAAAGCGATGCGAGAATTTAGGTCAGTTCTTGCAACAGCGCGGCCAATGACGTCTTGTATTGGCAATGGTTGACTGGCATTCCATTGCTTTTCTTCGACGCCTTCGACGCCTTGAAGGATCGAAGGGTCAAATAGAGGCTCCAAAAATCGATGCCGCTCGCGCCCAAGCGTAATTTCCTTTTCTCTGAACTCTGTGGTAACTAAATCCAGTGCTTCGATCTCTTTCGCCCTCGCCTGCTCCGCTGCACTTTGCTTCGCATTCGCCCGCTTCTTCATTCCAGATTCTATGACTGCCTTCTCCTTGCCAGCTACAAGGACCGCAGCGATATTCGTCACCCCTTCCTCCTCCGCATCCGCTGCTACATCGCTCTCTAGAATCTTGATAAGGCCTTCTTGCCAGATATGTCGCGAAAGAGCAATAAGCGCTTCTTGTAGGTCACTTGGCTCCAGTGGCTCGGACGATGGCGACAGCGCGTCGATTACGCTTTCATTTGTTTTGAGGAGGCTTGCAAGGTATTTTTCGCAATCCAAGATGCCGATGGGAATGCTTTCGCAGCAGTTGTGTTGAATGAGGCAATCTGATATGGGCGATACCTCGGTTGTGTCGTCACCAATGTCGACAACCAGGCCTGATAGGGTGTTGGTTGCGTACAATTGAGCCAACGGTCGTTCTAGGATGCTGACAGCTGCAGAGTTGAAGCGTTCGAAGAATATTTGGCACACGTGCTCGTGAGCATCGCGTGCAAGCGTATGAGGGAAAGAGAGAAGCACGGGCGATTCATTCTGGGTGCGCTTCAGTCCTAGTTGATTGAACAGAACGTACTTCCTACAGATGTGTCAGAGCAAGTAGTTAGAAGATGAGGGCGTGTCGCACCATAAAGCCTCTGCCGCTGTAAAATCTCTGATGTCTCCGTCAGCGAACGGCCAAGACACGACTACGTCTTCTCCGGCGGCAAGAGCGTCGTCCAACTGTTGACCGACGATATAGTCTATAACTTTGGTGCTTGTTTTATTAGAGCTAGATGCGCCGGCCGTATCCTCAAAGGAGCCATTCGTCCTGGAGCTTTTTCGTAATCCAACACGTGCTGAAACTGTCTAATGCCGGCTCTGTGGTCAGTGACAATTGCCGATAGAAAGTCAGCGAACGCGAAACTCACAACAGTTGGTGGACGCAGGAGATCGTGAACGCCAACGATGGCAGAGACTTTCGTACGACTAGTTTCAAGGACCACAACGCTCGCGTCTCGAAATGCTATGTTGCTCATCTCTGACCGAATTTCCAAGAAGCAAAATGTGGAGGTTTCAAGATGATCGACGTTAAGGCCAATGCCGTCTAAACCAAACAAAGCGAGACAGAGTGGCGGTGTTCGACGATATTCGGTCAATTTTGTGCAACGCCCAGTTACACCCTCGTCCTCTTTCTTCCTCCTCCTTTCTTGACAATATGGCACGCGGTGACTCCGAAAAGCCCAAAAAGAAGGCCAAATTTAGTGCGAAACCCCCGCCCGCTCATAATGCGAAACCTCTGAAGTCAGCTATGAAAAGCTCTGCATCGAAGAAGTCAAACGTATCGACCTCGAATGGCCAAGCTACGAGCTCTCCAACCCTAACGGAAAACAAAGAGGATGCTATTCCAAAACTAGACAAAGGGAAAATGAAGGCGCATCCGACCGAATTACAGGATGACGACGAAAAGAACGGATCCATGACCTTACCCAAGACCTTCACAGTCGTGGCCGGTTCATACGAAAAGTTATTATACGGACTCGAAGGTAGCTTGTCGTACGAGGAAGGAGAGCCTTCGACGCTGAAGGGAACACTGAAACCCTTGTTCATTTTCCCCGCACATGTATCCGGCGTGAAGTCTGTCGCTGGATCCCCTAGCGGAGGGAAGTGGTTAGCGTCCGGCAGCACGGACGAAATCATAAAAGTATGGGATTTACGGCGAAGAAAGGAGATTGGTGGCCTGATGCAGCACCAAGGTGTGTTCGTATATTCGTCTGATATATTCGTAAATTCGAAACTCTCTTGTACTAGGTTCCATAACACATCTGTCATTTCCAACTCGATCACACCTCGTCTCTGCATCGGAAGATGGAACAATATGCATTTTCCGAGCACGGGATTGGGTATTACTCCGCACGTTAAAGGGTCACAAGGGGCGAATCAACTCCGTAGCCATTCATCCGTCAGGGAAGGTCGGGCTGAGTGTCGGAAAAGACAACGCGTTGAGGATGTGGGACCTCATGCGAGGGAAGGGCTCTGCAAGTACGAAACTTGGGAAGGGTAAGTGATGTTTTTTTTTTTTCATTATGGGTAAATTGTGAACTTTCGTAATAGAGGGCGAGCTTGTGAGATGGTCTCTCAAGGGTGATTGTTTCGTAATACAATCTGGAAAATCATTAGATATTTATACGACGGTAAGTCTCTTTCGTCGGTTGTACACTTCAGGTTTACTAATAATCTTTATCACCAAGGATATGGCCCTTCAGAGGACTATAACGCATTCTTCACGAGTACACGATCTGTGCTTCTGTAAACGCGCGGACGATGGAGATAAGGAAGTTTTGCTCGTCGCAGGAGAGGACAAGAAGGTAGTCATTTACGATATGAGTGGAGGTGACGAGACCACCTTGCCCGTCGTGGGCTCGCTCGTCGGGCACCAAAATAGGCATGTTGCTCAAGATGGTGTCCTTCTTTCATTCGCTGATTTCTCTCAGAGTCAAAGCGGTCGACATTATTACAGTGGCTCTTCCCTCGTTTACCCCTCCGACTCCGGTGTCGTCAACTACACTGGCCTGTACAATATCTTCTGATGGCTGGATACGCGTCTTTGATCTCGCGCCAATCCTGTCTTCAAAAGCGGACAACGTCATCGAGCTTCAGGCCATCGCAACATATGATACAAAGGGTAGCCGTTTAACATGTCTGACAGTAGCCGATGGCGAGCTGGTCAACAATAACAAGTCAAAGAATGGCAAACGAAAACGTGCCGACGAAGATGGGGATCCAGAAGATACCGGCGATGCGTGGGTCGGATTTGACGAAGATGTTTCGCCAAAGGAGGATGATTGAATACATCAGGCAACGCATAAAATACTACTCTGCATACCGTACTACATAAAATCTATGGCTCTCTTCCGCCCTCGAGCGGGACCAACAGGACTTGCACTATCGACATTATGGACGTCTTCGTTCAGGATTTTAGCTTGTGCAGGGACAGCGGTGAAATTCTGAACGACCTCTGGTATAGGTTTTTCCACCCAGTCGTCGTCAGCAATCTTATCCTTCCGCTTTTTCTTTCGTTTGTGTTCCCTGTCAATGTCATCCGCGACACCCTTATTCCCCTCCTCGCCATCGTCAACGTCGAAAGACATGAGGGTCTTTCCTTTGCCTTTCTTATCCTTCTTCTTTTTCGTCTTGTCACGCCTATCAACTTCCCCTCCCCTTTCCTTCTCCTTCCCTTTTGATCTCTCTGACCGAGGCACAAAGGTTGGCTTGAAAGATGATAAGTCCACCGGTTCAACTACAGCCACACTCAAATTACTCTTCGCAACCTTTTCACCTTGTACTTGAGTCACAGAGGCGGACGCAATCGCTCCTTCGGGGACGTTATTGGCCACCTCATTTGACGATTCAGCAACCTTGTCATCTCGCCCATCATCCTTTGCTTCTTGTTCGTCGTCGTCAGAATCTTCGTCGTCACTAGCGAAGATCGCTTTGAAGATATCCATGGAAGGGCGTTCGTATGTCAAAATATCCTTTCCTTGCGTCTCATCTTCGCCCAACCCGATATTTGCAATGTCCCTTCGTCCGGGTTTTGTCGGAGGTTTTTCAGAACCAATCTCTGTTTGGCCGTTGAGAGCTGAGGCATTGGCTGGCGCCTCATCTGTGATAGCCAACAATTCCTTCGAAACGAAGCTCGGCCCAGGTGTCGGCGTAACGCCCTCTGTGGCTTCAATTACGGGCTCTTTCACACCAAAGCGTTTGCAGAGCAGCTTCGCAGGGAGCCATGTCTTCACCTCCCTCGTTAGCGGCCCGAACATACTGAGACGCGCTGCATTCTCTTTCGGAGTCTCCTCTTTCTTCTTAGTTTCCGACACACTACCAGCAGACGACTGATCTTCGGGCTTGTTCGAGAGGAAGCCACTCTCCTCTGGCTTGTACAAGCCTTCCTTCACCGTCGGACCCAACTGCACCACAGTGGCGCTGGCGAACCGACCGGACATGGTTGTGCTCACAGGCTTGAAGATGGTTGCGTTCTTCGCATAGTCGGAGAGCTCTTTCGCGAATTCGCTCTCTTTTTGATTCGGCAAACGTCCAAACGGGACGGCGTCCTCGCCAGCGGCTTGCGCATTGAGAAAAGCGGTATAACGAGCATGCTTCAAAGGGTCGGCAACATAAGGTTGGAACCCCAGTAGGGCCATCTTTGCGACGTTGGGGTCGAGCCGAGGTATTGTCGGGGCGTCGGAAGGTGCTGGCTCAGGTCCCGGGTCCGCGGTTGAGACTGGTTGTTGTTCTGGGATGGCAACGTTTCCAGCAGACATATTTTTCAGGCGATCTCTGTCCTTCTGAGAGAGATAATCGAATACAGAACGGGGTGCTGCTGGGAGGGGCGTTTCGCCCAAAGCTTTTCCTCTCTATAGTCGTCTTGAATGAGACTGCAATATGACGAGATTACTGTCGAACTCACCTGATCAGAGGTCATCTTCGCCTTCCCATGTTGTAAATTCTTCTCATTGTTCTCGAGATTCTCTTTGTCCGCCTGCCATACTCGACTCGGATTGGGAATCCAATCTTTAGGCACCTTCGGCAATGGAAACCTGACGAATAAAAGTCAACAGGTGATAAACTACCGGATGCATAGACTGCAAACCATTTCTCTTCTTGAACTGGTTTATCAGCAACAATAAAGCCAGACAGAACGGGAGTGCCATCATTGAAGAAACCAGCAACGCTGGCAACGGACTTCTCATGAACCTACTCAGAGCAATGAGCGAATAACCACAATTGATAGTCAACACCTTACAGGTAACGGTCGTTGCCGCCCGGTATCTCGTTTGTTACGTTGCCCTAGCACGATCCTTTCATCCTCTTCACCTTCGTATGCTACTTGGCGCCGTGACTGGTTCCTGTTGGAATCGACGTCGTAGAAGTCGACGTCATCGTCATCCGCGTCATTCAAGGCACCAAGACCAAAGCCAGCTGTATGAATTTGGATGTCCAATGATACTCAAAGTTCGAAATGATTAGAGAAACATACCACTAATATTTGGGCCCGAATCCCGCTTGTCCCCCGAACTGTCTCTCACGAGCTCAGTCAATCCTTTGGAAGGCACGTACCCAAGACCGAAAGAGTCATCTTTGCGTTTGAAGTTGTGGACTCGGGTATCCCGCGGGGGATACATGTGCTTTTTGGCTTCTTCATCATCGTCAAGGCTGCTCGACGTATCTCCGTACATTGTATCCTGTGCCTTCCGCTGTTCATATGTTATCCTCGGCCCGATTCCATGACCGAGACGCCAGCCCATTTTTCGTAAAATTTGCGCTCCGACGGAGTCGCGCGTAGGTGGCAATAGAGCTGATTCGAGAGCACGCGTTAGAGATCTGAAAGTTAATGTTGGAAATCAGGAGACAATGGACGTTTGAGCAGGAACACTCACTCATCCTCGCCTGTAGCATCTGCCTTCCGTCCTTCCGAGCTCCAAATGTCCACATCCATCTGGTCGTTCGTATCCACCAGCTTCCGACTCTCCCGCATCTCTGCCAGGTCCTCCTCGTCCATGAAATCCTCCGGTTTTGCCTTCTTTGCCTTGGCCCGTTCCCCTCTCGAGGACGTGAATGTGGACGGCGTCCATCCTGGTGTTACGATCAAGATGTGCAAGAAGGAAAATTCATGATTTTGTTTCACGCACCTTCAGCAGAACCAACAGTGTTGAAGTAACCCGCCGAAAATCCACCTGTAAATGCGCCGTGCAGTCTCCTCCTCCCCTTCTCGTCCCTCACCTACACGACGCTCTGTGCTCAGCGGACTCGTTCATTCATACATTTCGAATTATTCGCGCACATCTTGCTTCCAGACGGGTAAGAACTCCCCAGTGTCTTTGGTCTTCTCGAGTGGAGGTAAAGGAGTTCCAATCTTTGGGAAGGACGAGGATCAGCACATGTCCATCTGTTCGAAATGAGATGTACGCACCAGACAGAAGTTCTCGTTAACTTTTGCACTTGAAGTGTCAACTCCGATGTCATTGAGCTTTCTCTTCAGTCGACTCGTCATGGTGAGCTCGTAGACTCGGAGGAAAGGCAATCGAAACTCGGTCGACTCGGGGCTCAAACCTCCGCGCTTAAATTTGCCTTTTTGGGTCGTCGGCGCCTCTTCCTCTTTCACGTCCAATGGTGCTTGAAAACCAACTACGTACAACCTGTAAAAGATGACTACATAGGACTAGAAGGCGACTTGCGGAATAATAGGGAGCAGGTGAGGAGTTTCAGAGGGGAAAATGAATGGCATTTCTCTCAAACGAAGGGAGATCATATCACTCCCATCGTGGACGCCCGCACAAAAAGTACTCGATTATATTGCCAATCAGAGCCTGGATATACCACTCACACGACTTCGAAAGCGAGAGAAACTGCGACGCTTGGAAACTTTACGGCATTATTTTTTGAGCTGAAACTGACTTCGAGGCTACGTTAGGCACCTGGATACGGTTGCCTAATTCCGCCAGCAAAGAAAGGGGAAAGCGGACTCAAATAATGAAAATTATTATTTGGATCGCATGATCGAATCAATCCTCCAAGGAGCCTTGTAGGGCCCGAGCATTTCCGCGAAAGATGCTCGCGGTCCACATAACGATTCCAGGAGATGATCAAGTGAATTCAGAACTGTGCCCACAGCACTCCATTCCCGCTCAGGCCAGCAGGCTATTCTTATCGCAAAATTTCACGCCAAGGGGGAGTCAACCGGGGAGTACCTTGCATGATGCGTTCTGCCGCGAGATGAAGATTTGACATGAGCATATGATGAACTCCAGCCGGATTCGAGGTTTTCATGCTTCCAAAATTATGGGAAAGGGGGCTGCGCGTCTCGTTTGGACCACCGTGGATTCGCAAAAGGGGCAAAGAATCGTGAGGTTCGAGAGGTACAGCCTGTACAGGTGTAGCCTCCGAGTCCGGAGAAGGCTGACTCGCTGTAACTGGCGCTCGAGACAGCGTGCGAGAGGCGCTGTTCGGAGGAGAATGTCTTTATTTTCCGAGTTGTCAGAGACCATACCACCACCAAATCAAAAAAGCTTTTCTCGCCGGTCCGGGAGCACTAGTACTGAGTAAATTTCTTGAGGACGGTCATGAACGTCGCATGAACCGGTGATGTCCGGTTCGAGCTATTATCATACAGTGACGAGAAAGGCTTGCGCTGACACTTGCGACCAGCTTCTTGGTGAAACCTTCACAAGGTCCGAAAGGAACGACGCTGCGGTGTACTGAGGTGAGATAGCGACAGTCCGAACTTGGGGTGCCAGGTAATGCACTTCTATCGGCCCTTTCTGGAGTGATTCGAAAGTCTAGCAAGTCGATCCTTCGTCCCTGCTTCGAAACCTCGATCATAGTAGAGAAGGCAGGGACAATTAAAGGCCGATCCTGAAGACTTGTATGACCTTTGTTCGCTTAAGTTGCGGATGTAGATGAGGTCAACGACCGCAAGGAACCCTACATTTGCGACACCGCGTCCTAAGACCGTTTTACTAGAAGGCGACAAGTGAGTGTTGTAAACAGGAGGAAATTCAACTGTCGCGCCATAAAGTCTCCTCAGAAATCCACATGAGCGTTCCGGAATGTCGAAGTTGTTCATTGAAATCGCAACGTGAAGCCTTATCGCAAGAGGAGCTTTTGAGGAAAAGATAAAGAATAACTGCCGCAGATCAGGATTGCGACCCTGTCATAAAGCATCGAGGAACACCCCAGCGTTTTCACCGTCGTTCGCTTTGAGATTCCAGCGGAAGTTTCGGATGTTGGATGCATCTTTCAGGTTGGATGCTAAGATGGCAGTCACAGTAAGTGTAAGAGGAACAAAAGCTCGAATGCGACGTCCAACGAAATGGTCACCGTAGTGGTGGCGGTGCAAAGTACCAAATCAAGAAATCTGAGAACTTGGAAGAAACATCGTCGGTTGATGCAGTTCCCAACGTCCATGTGCTCTTGCGGTGAAAGACGAAGATCAAACTCTGCCAAAAACCCGATGGATTGAAGCTTGTCTATTCTTGCAAGATACTGCACAAGGCACTCACGCAGTCTCGGCATGGTGTCTGTGGTTTCCCAGCTGCAAAGCAGTCCATTTTTCACATGGTGCTTTTACTTCATTGACTGCCTGGCTTGTGCTTCTCGGCTCAATGTCAGGGACTAGAGTTCTGGTGCGTTTCGACGACTACTCTCAATCTCGAAAACATAATATTGATAATAAAAAGCACAAGTCGAAAGACGCGAAGAAGTTTCGAAATGGGCGGTAACTTAGGGGGGAACCGCCTCGTAGCGGGAATTCTCGCCAGCGCTGTTGTTCAACCACGGAATTCATGTGTCAAGTCGGTGAATTAGGGCGGGCTGGTTCTTCGTGCGACGATAAGCACCACTTTGTGATATGAGCTGGTCCCACTATTTCCGGATCTCCATGTCAGGAACACCTGCCACTTGTGCTTCCCAAGTTCCCTTATCTACTGCTCGTCTGCCGTATTTTGGGAACACTCCTTTCGAGTCTCCAACTCCCCCCCCCTCGCCCCCACCTGCGGTCCATCCAAGGCTTCGTACCCTGCCTTGTCGCTTGACGACGTACCACCATGTACAACGAAAAGGATCACAGCTCTGAAGAGAATGCCTCGTTAGAGAAGGGAGTCTCTTACGACACCACGGGTCCAGTGGGCGCAGCTGGTACTGTGACTGAATAATTGTATATCTCGGTGCTCAACATTTTTCCAGTGGTGAAGGATGAAAGATATCACTTTGATGCCTCCGACCTCGATCGAGTCCAAAGACGACTCAAGCAACGCCATGTACAAATGTACGTCGCCAATGTTATGATTTTTTCGGATTTTACCCAATTTACCTAATGCATCGCTTCTCGTAGGATTGCTGTGCGTCTTCATTACCCGACGAACATCGATTTTATGAAATCCTAATTTCTTCCCCAGATTGCAGGAACTCTTGGTACTGGTCTCTTCTTGGGTTCAGGAAAGGCTCTGTCAACTGCAGGTCCATTGGGCTCACTCCTCGCCTATGCACTTGTGGGATCAGTGGCTTACTCGTGAGACTTGTCTTGCATCGTTTCAAATTAATGTTTAAAGCAATTATCAGATCCCTTTGTTCTATCGGTGAGATGACGGCTCATGCGCCTATCTCTGGCACCTTCCCCCATTTCTCTGCTCGTTGGGTTGATCCAGCCTTCGGATTCGCTGTGAGTGCATCTGTAGCGTGATTAGGCACATTCTGATTGAACTCTCGTAGATGGGATGGGTATGTCATTTCGTTTGTCGGCGAGAAATTTTCATTGATAACCGGGAATTATAATTCTCCAGAATTATTTCTACGTGAGTGTCCGAATTCTCGCCAGTGATTTACGTTTATTTACTCTTCCTTTGAAGACGAATGCCATATCCGTTCCTGTTGAAATTACGGCGGGGCAAATATTGATCACTTTCTGGGATACCAATGTGAGTTCGGTCAAATAACTCTTTAACACCAATTGAATGTCTGTAGAATGGTCATGCCGCGATCTACACTGCCGTACTTGTCGTTTTAGTCTGCTTGACGAACATATTCGGTGTCCGATGGTTTGGAGAATGTAAGCCATTTTGTTTCTACCTCGCGGGTTTACTAAAACTTAACTATTTAGCGGAATTCATATTCTCGATTATCAAACGTGAGCCAGTTCTTAGCCTTGTTCTCTAACTAAATCATTGCTGACAATTTGACTAGTAATCCTTATCACTGGTCTGGTATGAACATGCATGATTCATACGTTTAAAATACTCAGTTTATTGACCCGTCTTCCAGATTCTCGTTGGATTGATCATTGACCTTGGAGGAGGACCGAACCATCAACGAATTGGATTCCAATACTGGAGAAACCCTGGTTCTCTCAATACCCGTAGCGATCTTGTCAGCAACGTCGGGTTGGGCCGCTTCCTCGCGATCATCTCCGTGCTTGTCCAAGCCGCGTTCTCCTTCCAAGGAATGGAGCTTGTTGCCGTGTATGAAATGTCTTTTTCTCCGCTCTTTTGTGCGATTAATGTTTCAAAAATTCAGTGCTGCTTCGGAAACAGAGAGTCCTCGTCGTAACATTTCCAAGGCTGTCCGACGAGTCTTCTACCGTATCCTCATTTTCTACGTAAGTTTATAACTTCTTCGTACCTACGATCCGATGCTAAATAACAATTTGGTTCAGATGCTCGGCACGCTGATGACTGGTATGAAAATTAGAACGGCCATTTAGAAATACGCTAAATCACCACATATGCGCCTAGGTATGCTCGTCCCCTTCAACGACCCGAACCTCCTGCACGAGACTGGCAATGCTGCCGAATCGCCATATGTCATTGCAATGACACGCGCAGGCATCCACACTCTCCCGGGCATCGTTAATGCAGCTATACTTACGAGTGCCTTCTCCGCCGGTAACTCGTTCTTGTTCTGCTCTTCTCGAATCTTGTACGGCCTTGCACTCCGTGGACAAGCGCCTCGCATCTTCACGTACTGCACCAACAAAGGCTTGCCTATCGCGGCCATTGCTGCTTCGGTAAGTTTAATTCGATGTAATTGTGCGATCACAAACGAGTTCTGATTTGCTTTGAAATAGTCCCTCTTCACTTTCTTGTCGTTCATGAATGTGAAGGATTCATCGGCTCAAGTGTTCAAGTGAGTGTGCATTCCATTTCGACAAATTTATAGGATTTAATTTGCCTTCGCTGCACAGCTGGTTCGTGAACTTATCGACAGTTGGCGGTTTCTTCTGTTGGTTCGGCATTAACCTGACCTTCTTGTACTACTGTTCGTGTCTTTGCTTTTCTTCGAGGAAACAAGTCTTTACCAATTCTTTTAGACCGCGGAAAGAAGGCACAAGGTTTCGATCGCAGAAAGACTGCATACTACAACGTCCTCCAACCCTACCTCTCCATCTGGGGTGTTACGTGGTGTGTCATCTTCATCCTCATCAACGGCTACGACGTCTTTTTCTCCTTCGACGCGAGCGACTTCCTTGTCGCATACATCAACGTCCCGATCTTCATCGGTCTCTACGTATTCTGGAAGGTGTTCAAGCGCACTAAAATCTGGAAGCCGCATGAGATGGACTTCGTCACTGGTATCCCGAGTATGGAGGAGACGGAGACGCCAGAGATCCCCCCGAGGACATTCCTGGAGAAGGTTGCTGCAGTTCTTTTCTGATGGGGGAGACGTTTTTACGCCCTTCATGCGTTTGGCGACGGATTAATGTTTTTGTGTTTTTGTATCTCAGCTCTACTTTGATTATGTCTATAGTCGAGGTGTGTTTGTGTGGTGTAATTGTGACGTTTTTAATGTAATGTCGAGGATTATGGATGTCGTGATGTCGTGTTCAACATCGATGCTAAAGTTTCTTGAACTTGCCCTGCATCCATACTCTGTACATCTTTATCTGACGCTTCCGGTTGACGAGAAGCCGCCTGTCGACGCCGAGTTGTTCCACTAAGAAGAGGGGGTGAGCTGGACATCCCGGCGGTACGTTTGTCAATGGGTCAAGGAGGATCGGGTGCAGAACTCCTTCAGGTGGTGTTATACTGAGGGCCTCCTTCTCGTCGGAGTCGGCTGATAAGGGCTCAGGAGATGCAGTCGCTGGCGCTGATGAATCCGCAACCTCTTCCGTCTCTGCCTCCTCCACTTCCAACACAGTCTCTGCAGACCCGCTATCCCTCTGGCTCGGCGTCGCTGTCCGCCCAGAGAACAGCAATGCCAATTCATCTAGCAGAGTCAAATAATTTTCACTAGGAGATTATTGTGCACCCCTTACCAAGCTCAAAAAAGTATACTCTTGTCTTGTCTCCCCTAATGTAGAAATTATCATCCAAGAGCCGGCCCTCTTTGAATCGAAGCTGGGTCATATCGTGTCTGCCATAGTCCCGCATGACCGCATATCCGCCAGGCTTCAGCATCTAAATACGAGCATCAGCTTTCTGTCAAACCGATCATACAAGCCACTCGCCTTATAGACATTTGCTACCGCCTTGGCCCACTCTCGCGGGTGCAATGCACTCAGTACGAAGACGAGGACGACGATGTCAACGCTGCCCGGTGCTATTCCCTCCGGCAGACTGTCAGACGTCAGATCCCATACTGATGCGCTAATTGAACCCATCGGAGGGTTTGTGTACAGCGGATTGTGCTAGAGATAGTTTGAGCTTACAGCAAATGATACAGCAGCCTACTAAACTATAGATTACCTGGACGAGCTTGACAGCGTGCGACGAGAAATCGCATGCGTGCAGCTTGAGAAGGGGGTTCTCGTTTGCTGTCAGGAGGGGGAAAACTGAATTTCCTGCGCCTAGATATATGCGTTGAGATCGTATCTTTGCATTGATAGGAGACGTCAAATACCGCAACCCAGTTCTGCGATGAATTTTGGGCCTGCCTAACGCTATATTCAGTCTGCAGTTGAGAGGGATATGAGGCAAAGACGAACGTCTGGCTTCGTCGCGGCAACGAGTTCCGGAAACTCTGTGTGCAGCCTAGAGAATAAGCCAGAATTGATTCTGCGGCGATTTGGAATACCATTTGCGATCCCGAAAGAAGTTCTCATTGTTCATCTTGTAGAAGTTATCCCAATGCCGAGCGGGCTTTTCGTTGTACTTGTGTTTTTCATCCTCGGGGACTGGCTTCGACCGTTGTCTAGCGAGCGACGAGGATATTACTTCATGCTGATCATCAGGCGGCGGAACGTGGTCCCAAGCGTTTTTACTCCAGACGTCCTTATCCGGAGTAAGGAACCTGAAGGATTCTAAAAAAATCAAGCGACGCTCGTTGCTGAACCGACGTTACCTTGATCCAAATGGCGGTTTTTCGTCAGCATGGTCGTGAACGGATGAGGTTGATTTCTTGGGTTCTGTCGGGTGCGATTGCGGACCAGCGATAGTCGACGAATCCATCAGGAATATAGTTAGAATACAAGGAAGGTCTTGATGTCTGCCTCTCCGGCGAGGCGTTTCAGAGCTCTGAGCGGGAAACGATCAAAGTGTGGAATCAAAACGTCGTCGCAGATATTGCGAGTGAATAAGATTATACAATTGCAGGATTTGAAGATGGTGGTCGAGAGAAAAGGAAATAACGCCGATTGCAGGTGCGCAGTGCAGCTGTATGCGGTGACCGTCCCCCGGATACATATTGCCTTTCGTATTGGCGAGATGATAGCAACCTGAAATAATGCAGTAAAATTCACAAAAAATACGAGAGAAAGGGCGCTCGATTTGCTTTCCATGAAGGTAAATAGATCAAGGCTTCTGGTGATCTTGTTGTCGCTATTTTGCATGCATCAGATGCTGTGTGGTAGCTGGCCGCAGTGCCCATTGACGGCATCCGGGGTCACACACAGTTAGAAACGGAGCACTTGGCCACCGACCGGGAGACACGCTTCGCCCATCGCCCGTCAACAGAGCGCTGGCGACGACGACGACGTTTCTTTGCTTCTATCCACGACGTCTCTGCTTGTTTGCAGCCAGCTGGGGAACATTCGCAATCTTGTTGTGCAGCCGCGCTGCGACGACCCGCGCGTATTGCTGCTGGAACGGCACTCTGACGGTCGCGCAGCATGTCCCCCATGTCCTCCATCAATTCCGCCGCTCCCAGCGACGATGAGCTCCTTAGGCTGTACGAGGAAGTCCGACTGGGTTATGCATCGAACACACAATTGGCAGAACGACGTGCCAACGACGTGAACGACATCATTGATGACTATGCCGATGACAATTCACAACCGCCAGGCTACGAGAGAAGTCCTACCATGCCGCAGGTTCCTGCCGAGAAAGGTGTGTGTGCTCTGAACATTCAGAGGTTGTTTCAGGCAAAGCTCACATCCTCAAGGCCAAGTGGACAGCCGTCCGTTTTCTATTCCCCCATCACCAAGAGTAGGAAGACCACTCCCGAAGCCACCAATGGTTGCCAGCGGGTCGTCCAGTTCCAGAGCTGGACCACCCGATATACAAACTTATGCATCTTCGAGCGGTTCATCTACTCCTACTCCTTCGAACGGTACAATATCACTCCCGGGAGAAATCAATAGACCTGGCACAGCTGGCTCAATTGGCGCGACTCGTCGACTACCATTGGCACCCGACGCTGTTGGCCTACCAATGAGACCATCGAGCTCCGCATCGGGAGATAGCAACCGTTTATCCAACAATTCGTCCTATGGATACAATTCTTCCTCAGCCGTTAAACTTTCTCATACCCCATCGTCCTCAGCGAATGGGAACACTTTGCAAGCACCCCAGTGGACCCAGGGATCTTCTTCGTCGAGCAATTCGACAAATGGAAATTCCACATTGCTAGCCAGGTCTGGTTCCACTCGACCGAAGGGTGCTCTCGCGGCCGCGGTTCCTGGACAATCTTTCAGTATCAATGACCCGCCTCTGTCTCCATCGGCATCTACTTCATCAGCTGATTTCTATGCAACGTCACCGCCATCCGATTCCCTTCCTGACTATATTGGATCCTCAAGCTCTTCGACGCAGACTTATAGACCGAGTGATCCAGCTCTAAAACATTTCACACCTGCTCGTTCGGCGCTTCCTAGCCGTCCAGGCCCATCGGCTGGACCTTCATACTCGAATAATGATTTTGAATCATATGTACGCCATGCTATTGATGACACTCACCCTTCTTCCTCCCCGTCTTTGCTGTCTCCGGGTGAGTAATCGACTTCGCACGCTTATCTTCATGCATCTCTGAGTTCACTATCGTTTAGGTGAAAGTTCATTGGGAAGGTCGGCGTCAAATGGCTCCGCGACATCCTCGTATCAATCAAACAATCTGGATCGGAATATATCGACGACCACTTCCATGTTCACTAATGGAAAGAGTGCAGTGACCACCATAGATCGCGGTGGCTCCATTTCGTCCTTCGCATCGGCGACTTCGACGGAATCTTTTCCTGCTCGTCCTTCGTACGAAAGTTATAGGCAAACGTCATCGACTTCTGACGATCTTCCTAGGGCTGGTAGTGCGACAGGCAGCAGTCGCATGGACAAGTACAAACAGCGACACCACCAAATCCGAGTTATGGATGATATTAAGAGGCAGCTGGCGCTTCATGAGACGTTCGAAAGCGAAGACGAGGACTTAGACGAGTACGAGGAGGAGGATCGATTCGTGAACCTGTCCTTGTTATCGCACATTGCTGTGAGGCTTCGGGACAAGGTTCCAAGAGGTACACATGTAAAAGGCGGAATTCCCTACCACAGAGCATTCACAGGAAAGGATATTGTGGTGCGTAAACTTCTGAATCAGAGCATTTTGGAGAGACTATAATTGCTTCGACAGTCGACCATCCAAGCTCAAATCCAACGCGAGCTTCAAAATAACATGCAGATATCTTCCGGCGACAGGAGACCAGCGCTCAGCATAGCAAGAAGTCTACAAAGCCAGTTGTTCTTCTACGAAGTCGAATGGGGTGGTCGTGCATTGCAAGATAGCGTGGAGGATGTCTATGCTTTCTTGGATGACCAAGAAGGCGGAGCTGACAGTCGACATTTGCAAGAGGAGCTGCCAACGGGTGTGTTCACTCCCTTGACAAAATGTTACACTGCAGGATGTATCGACGGCATGGCACCTTGTTATGCGTTTAGCTGTCCCCGACGGGTAAGGTTTTGCAGTCTTTGCGAATTCTCTTTGTCTCATGTGTACTTTCATGCAGCAAACGCAAGTTTCACGGGACCTTTCTCTCATATCGATGGCTGACACTTCTAGAGAACCAGTATGTATCCGTTCCATTTCTGTGGGATTGTAGCTTATTCTTTTCGAACAGAAAGCGAAAGATTGGTCGGAACTCATCGATAAATCTACACTTCGCACTTTACCTGAGAGTGAAATTAATCGACAAAAGTTGGTTTGATTCACAACCTCGAGTCATTGAGATGCTGATTGGTGTTGCAGCATCATCCACAAAGCGATCAGCAAAGAAGAGATGTATGTCCAAGACATCGCATTCGTCGAATCGGTAAAGAAATAATCTCGAAGCTTAGTTTGCAAAACAACTGACTGCTCACATTTCCAGATCTTCATGAAACCTCTACGAGCTGCGAATCCGCCTGTCATTCCTCCTGAAGACATCGATAGCTTTATGGACGACGTATTTCACAACATTCTTGAAATTCGCGATGTCAATCGTCGATTGGTAGAAGTGATGGAAGTTCGACAGCGAGAGCAATATCCGATCATTCAGAAGATTGGCGACGTCTTCTTGACTGCAGCAACCGACTTTCGGATTGTTTACCCTAACTACGTTGGAAATCTACCAGTGGCGGAGAAGCGTCTTAAAGATGAGCTGGAATCTAACGCGGATTTCAGACGCTTTGTGGAGGTATTGCGCTTTTGTTGATGAAATACTTTAGGGTACTCGTGCTGACTGATTTGTAGCAACGATCAAGGGCGCCAGAATTGCGAAGGATAGATCTGAAGTCGTTTTTGAGTCGGCCGTCCGAGCATCTTCAAAAGTATCCTGATTTGTTGGAGGCGATCTTCAACGAAACGGCGGAAGGCAATCCTGATGCCGACTTCCTCCTGGAGGCAATCCAAGCAATAAGAAAGCTACAATCGGTCTCCCAACTGCGCACGTTCCAAGCCGCTATGGGGAAGGGACCGACCGGGAGGTTAGAATGGCATGAACTCGTCTCAGAAGAAGTTCGTACAACCATGACAAAGCAAGAACAAAAGCGTCAAGCGTATGTCACAAGTCTTCCTCGTTCACGTTTGTCTGCTAAATTCTATCATAATCTAGTGTCATTTTCGAACTCATAAAGGGCGAAATGATGTATGTCAAGGACCTCGAGAGCATGGGAACTGTAAGATTCAATCACATGTATCTGTCGTGTTCTATGTCTAACGATGCTTTAGATGTATGTTCAACCCCTTCAATCAGCGGATCCGCCGATCATCCCTCCCGAACGACTTTCATCATTCCTTCATGACACGTACCACAATTATATGGAGCTCTTGATACTGCATCGGAACCTCTTAGAACGATTGCACGAAGTCCAACGTGATGAACATCCAACGATCCATAGTGTCACTGCACCCCTACTTGACGCTGCTCTCAATTGGCATGACGCGTACATGGAATACGTGCCGAACTATCCGATCTCGCATTATCGCATAGATGTCGAGATGACTACGAACCCCGAGTTCAAGGTATTCGCCGATGTATGTATAGCTTGTCAGACTGATTCCACTTGAAGTTGCTGACATTGGTCCATGTAGCAAACCACTCGAAACCCGGATTCTCGTCGCCTCGATATGAAAAACTTTGTCCATCGGCCAGTGGCAAGACTTGCTCGTTACGACCTGTTATTGTCAGGTATTCTTAAGGAGACGCCACCCAATCATGAGGATAAAGAAAGCATCCCCCAAGTGCAAGAGGTCCTAAAGTCGTTATTAAAGGAGACGGAAACTGGTGTGACTACCGCGAAGCAACGCGTTGAAATTTGGCAATACAATGAAAATCTGGTCTTCAAACCGGGAGAGGCTGTCGTACGTTATTATCTATATCCTACGTTGCCTTTGTTCACTTTTTTCAATGCAGGACATGGACCTTCTCGACGAGAACCGCCAGTTAATCCATACGGGTAAACTCCTCCGTCAACCTGATAGCGGCCTGGAATGGAATGGGTGGACCGAATTATTCGTTCTCTTGTTTGATAACTATCGTAAGTCCTTTCAATAACACTTACACGGCATCTCTGACACTCCACCCAGTGGTGTTGACGAAGCCCAAAGAAAAGGATGGTATCACAAAGTACCATGTCAATCGACGGGTTTGTTGAATGCATCATTTCGTAATTCTACTTTCTCATTTTTATTCTCAGCCTATTCCTTTGGACCTTCTTACGTTAGTGAACTTCAAAGACCCCCCTCAGCAGCGCAGCAAGGGTATACTCGGATTTTCTCGAGGAGGCGGAGGCGGTGGTGGACCTGCCAACGGCCGACGTGAGGACGAACAACCAGTCAACGGGGGCTCCAACAGTCCCGAGGCGATTTCTGACGCTCGTGCGGTTTATCCTTGCACTATTCACCACAATGGGCGACTTGGAGGGATGTGGACGATTTACGCGGAAACTTCTGCTGCTCGATCAGAATGGAAACAAAAATTGGACGAGGCTATAGTGCTCCGTAAAGTTGTCACGGACGCTAACAAGGTGTTTGAGATCGAAACTTTAAGCTCGGATACATTCCTTGTCCCATCGATTCATGCCACTCAAGCGGGATCGGCGTGGAATGATGAGAATGTGTTTACGGGCAAGGTCACTTGCTCAGTACCATTCTGTAAGCAAACCCGCATTTGCCTGCAAGTTTTACAGCAACTAATTCGTTTCCAACAGCAACGCCAGATGGTCGTGGACTCGTTGCTATTGGTTGTGCCGAAGGGGTGTGGATTGGGCTTCGTCATGATCCAAGATGTAAGCCACATTTGTCTAGAACAAGATTTGATACTGAGCGATTCTTGTACTGTAGCTATGCGCCGAGTCTTGCATTTGAAGATGGTAACACAATGTGCAATGTTGGAAGACTTCGGAATCTTCCTCGTTCTCGCTGACAAGGTTTGTCGAATCCAAGAGTATGATAGTGCTTTATTGACCTCGAAATTTATTACAGGCGTTGTTTGCATATCACATCGAGGCTCTCGTTCCATCTTCGCCTCCCAATGCTAACGCGTCTCGGACACCCCAGAAACTCAATGGTAATAAGGACGTCCAATTCTTCACTGTAGGGACACTAGGCGGTCGAACTTTGGTGATTTACATGAAGAAGAAAGGAGTGAGTTCCAAAAATTTTGGACCTATCACGACCCGACTAAGTTGTTGTCAATCAGCTCGACAGCGTTTTCCGCGTTCTCGAGCCTGTCATCGGCAAGATCAATGAAAAGACAAAAGCCACTGGAGGCCTCAGTCGATTTGGGTTCGGGTCTCAGAGATCAGAATGGTTCAGGATTTTCAGAGTGAGTTACATTCTACAAAGTAATCTATCGTCCTCTGAGTTTCTTCTCTTCCTTTTCTAGGATTTCTTCTTGCCTTCGGAGTCGTATGATCTTATCTTCTTGAAGGCCAAGATCGCCATTCTTTGCTCGAAAGGGTTCGAAATCATGGATCTGACTGAGTACGTTCTCTTCCCAATTTATGTTTGTTTATCGCTCTTATGTTATTCCTTGCAGTTTCAAGAGCGTCACCATCCCTCAACGTGAGGATCCTCGTCTAGCTGCATTGACGAAACGCTGCGAATCATGTAAACCAATGGGAATGTTCCGTTCGAGCGAGAACGAGTTCTTGCTTTGTTACGACGGTGAGGACGGTTGGCTCTTACAAATGTCTAGAAAGCGAATACTAACGGTTTTGCCTCGTGTAGAATTTGGATTGTACGTGGACCGATACGGCGATCCCAGCCGTACGATCGGTACTATTGAGTGGGAAGGAACGGCGGAACGTGTTGCATGGCATCCTCCATATGTGCTGCTATTCGACAGTCGATTCATTGAGATTCGGCACGTCGAGACGGGCAGGTTGTGTCAGATAATCAAGGGCGAAGACATTAGGTGCCTGTGGGATGGACGAGGGTCCAACGTGCCGCCAGTAGGCACACCAGGTCCCGATGGATGGATCGAAGGTGGTCCCCAGGACGCTCGTATTCACGCTGTAATGACAGCAGAAACCACCGGTCAAAAATCCTCTCGAGCCGTTGCCCAACATGTTTTCCAATTGGTCCCCACCATTCCCCTCTACCTTCCCGGATCACTCTCCTCTCCTTCAAATTCTACTTACTTCCCTCAAACGTCTTCGCCTCCTCGCTCTCCTCCTCTTACTCCCCGGCAATCTTGGAGATAAGAACCTTGCAAATCAATTGTGAATGACCTATCATGACCTTGCATTTTTATTGTGCCTGCACACTTTCACCTCATATTCTAGCTCTCGTCCTTTGAAAGACCCTTGCATGTTGGATAACGTTGAGTTTCAAATGGATTAGCATTTTTCCCTTGTAGAACGTACTGTATTTCGCAAATGCAATTTTTAGCTTACACTTTTATCTTCTCTCCGACTTCGGGATGCCTTTGGTCCAAGTTCAAGAGCGGGGAAAACGCGCCTTCGATTCCGGTTCGATATTGCCGATTCATCCCGCAAAATGCCGAATGACTGACACGGTGACTTGGAGAGTGGTACCTGTACTACCAGTAACATGTAACAGCATTTGGCCTTTCGACTCCATCCTCATTACGCGTAACACTCTTCATCTTTCGCGTCTAAGTTCTCTGGATTCAATGCAAGCGTATCTCGCCGAAAAGTATATGTCTGGGCCCAAGGCCGACGCCATTTTAGCACGTACCTCTCACAAGAAGAAGAAACGCAAGGTCGATCCATCCAGCTCTTCGTCAGTGGGGTTATCTCTCGTCGACAATGATGGAGGATGGGGGAATGTTGTTGATGAGGAAGAGGACGAACTGAAGGACGCTGCGGTTGCAGATGATAGAAGCTTCAAAAAACGAAAGGATGCGAAGGAGGGTTCGGGTTGGACAACGATTCGAGAGGGCAAGCGGCCACCGACACCTCCACCAGAAGATGAAGAGCCTCAAATTGTTGAGGACAACGCTGAACCCGTTGGAGGAATTCTTAATGCAAAGCAACTGAAGAAGGTACTCGGCAAGGGCGAAGTTATCAGGAAGCCGCAAACTGAAGAGGAAATCGAAGCCGCTCGTCAAGCACAAGAGACCGTATATCGAGATGCCACCGGCCGTCGAATAGACACCAAAGCAGAGAGAGCTGAGGCGGCTCGAAAGAAGAGAGAAAAGGAGGAGGCAGAAGCGAAGAAGATGGAGTGGGGGAAGGGTCTTGTACAAATCGGAGAGGCAGACAGACGCAAGGCGGAGTTGGAGAAGGAAAGACGGCGAGGCTTAGCGGTGTACGCGGACGACAAGGATCTTAACAACGAATTGAAGGCGCAAGAACGATGGAATGATCCTGCCGCCGCCTTTTTATCTGTATGTTTTTCTTCGCTGTATGTGACATTGATCGGGCACTCAACGTTTGTTTATTAGAAAAAGACGTCGAAGGGACCTAGAAAGCCTGAGTATACCGGGCCTCCACCACCTCCGAATCGCTTTGGCATTAAGCCGGGATATCGATGGGACGGTGTCGGTATGTGTAATCTTCTGAGTATCCTGCCTGCGGCGTTCTAGGGTGCAGCTTTACTAACATGCGTTTTCCAGACCGTGGAAACGGGTTCGAGAAGAAATTGTTCCAGAAAGTGAATGAGAGAAAACGTAGGGGCCAGGAGAGCTATAACTGGAGTGTGGACGAAATGTAATCGAGGGTTGATTGAATTGGTGAGGTGATCTTCCGACTGTAACGAGCCAACATGTACTGTTTCTCTTTCTGATCAACGAGGACAATAGCCGCTCAACTTCTCCGTCAAACACTCTTCAGTCTCCCTCCTCCGCGGATCTGGTCAGCCTTGGATTCAGATTTCTGCCTTTCCTCCATTCCATAAGTTCAATATCCTCGACACCATCACACCATCGCGAAAGGTCAATGTGAGGGGCGGTTTCGGCATCGTATTCTATGCTCTACCGAATCCGCACTTTGCGTTTGCGTGCGAGAACGCGGACTGCAGGGCCACTGATCGCACCACGTCCGTTTCGATTCCGCTCACAAGGTGGCCGTCTCGAAGTGACCCACACATCCCTTATGGTTTGCAGACATGTCTTGGACCTCGCCGATTCAACCTCCCCGTTAATATCGATCCGAGATGACCGCTTGTCCGTTCATACGAGCTAGTACGCGTGTGGGATCCTTTGCGTGTTTTTAAAGGTGACGCATCTTCGCCGTTCACTCAACCTTCTTTCGTCCTCCCATCTCATCGTAGATCCTGTCATCCCAATTGTATGTTTAAAGACTGTACTTTGCCAGCGTCAGCTTCTCAAGTAGATCTTCACTTTCCCCAGATCTTAGATTTAAAGTGATGGATGCGCTCTCAATACTGGCTCGTGTTAACTCTCAGTTATCTTCTGGTGCGTGCTTATTATCACTGAACGCGCTTTCTGTTCTTGACATGAGGGAATGCAGGCCATGCGGGCGGGGAACGACGAGGTGAGGCTGCGCGTTCATCCCTCCATCCATCTGCTTATCTATTTTACTAACCCGACGCTAACCAGGAGAATCGCTGCGACCACGAATTATCGTAGACGTAGAGTCGGTCAACGGCAATGAAGCATTTGCTACTATACATTGCGGAGGAGTGCCGCAACGTTACGATTCAACGACCGTTATCATCTTTCACGCCAAGCGGAACGTAGTCGTACCCAGTGCTCCCGAAAACGCGCTGCTGGACAAAATAAACGCGCGGTCCAATGCAGCAGACCTCAACAGTTCGCTCCTTTCCATCGTCGATGACTTCATCGACCGGGTCCCTCGATTCTACGATACTGCTACACGCATAACAATGGTCACGGATAGGAAAGGAGTGACGGATTATACTTTCGAAGAGGAACAGGAAAGAGTGCCGTTTTACCCAGAGGCATCGTCATTACCTAGACGCGTTAGAACGGTACGCATCACAGACCTCACGAAGCACGAATCACTCAGTCCGTTCGCCGACGTCGTCATCTGGCGCGGAGAGCGCGTCATCTTTAATCGAACGAGCGATGACTGTGAAGCCTTCGTGCAGCATGTAGGGGCGCTCAGTCAACGAATTTCGCAACGATTCATTGCGATGACTGCGATCGTCGTCGACTCAAAAGAGCTCCTGAGAGGCTACGTCGTGCCATTCTTCTCGCTCGGAAACCTCTCCCAAGTCTTCCTTGGTTCTGGCGCGACGGCTCCCTCTTTCTCGCCCTCCGATCCGTCGTTGAAGCTCAAGTGGAGTCAAGAGCTCGCTCAAGGGGTTGCGGACGCTCACGCCGCGTCGTTTACGCTCGGAAACCTCTGCCCAAGTCACGTCCTCGTCAAGGACACGGGGGACATTGTGGTCAGTGATCTGTCCCAGGCCATGTCAGATAATTCCCGTGGTTGGGCGGCGCCCGAGGTTCTTCTATCGGCTCGTAATGGAGGGAATGTGGTGACGACGAAGGCTTCAGACGTGTACTCTTTGGGTGCGTTGCTTTGGGCGATTGGGTTCGGCCCCAAATCTGCTGCGTCTTGGTCAGCTGTCCCGCGAAGCTTCCAGGAACGCTGGGTGGTTGAGTGCTCGGCCCCGGAGTGGTTTAAGCAGGTCGTGGAACGGTGCTTGGCGGACGATCCTGCAAGTCGTCCTGAAGCTGGTCAAGTCTTGCAGACTTTGCTGCACGATGGAAACGGGTTAGTCTGATGTTCGATTGCGGATGGAACAGATTTGGGATTTGGATGATTGTAAGGGTAGCAACGATGTGAGAGCGTTCCTCTGTTATTATTGTGTTTTTGATTCGCCATCATAGATGTATTCACTGCAATGACTTTCAAGCATGATTTGCTAGCGCCGAAGTCTTCCCCCACCGGGCTGTCACTGAACCCTCATCCGAGGGAGTTGCGTGTGCATTCGGTATATGTGAGTGTAAACCTCCGAAGCCGGTTTACAATTCTGTTTCTGTTTCCCCCTTTTTTTTATTCGCAAGAGCATGCTTGAAAGAAGGGGCGAAATGAGAGAGTTGATAAGACCTACGGAAACTGGTACCTTCATCACCGTCCGCGATTTACACGCCTGGCGGTTCAGGATATACCTGACTTCGATCGCATTCTGCTCGGTCCGAAACATGGCTGATGAAGGAGAAATTCCATTCATACATCGATTACGTCTACGGCGACAAATGCATGCCTATTCGTTGGACTCATGATCATACCCTACGCCTCGGTCTCCAGACATTGGACCTGGGTAGTTCGAGACCGATACCATCCGTTTCCTCCAGTCTCAGCGTTGCGAGGCTATTAGCTCACTGTCATCGACTGTCCCATCGTGCGTTCTTTTCTGACACTAGAATCTTTCTGAGAAATCTGACGATGGTTTCGCTATAACTAGTGAGGATTTATGACACTGCGGTCTCGTATACTGTAAACCCGCACATAGAGTGCCTTTGAGACGAATGGGAAAGATCACAGTGCTTTACAGCAGACCATACCTTCTGCAGTGACTTCGCCCAGTAATGTTTGTATCATACTTCTCAAGTGTATTCGTGTGTACCTCACCATCTTCTTGCAGCACGCGAATTCCATGCCACCGACTGTCGAGATTGCGATAAAGGGAGGGCGAGAGAATTGGTTTCATTTTACTGAAGTTATTTACTAATTTTATCTTTCGAAAATTTCGAGCTAACATTGGACCCGCACGTCTTCTCTTCAGTCATCCGACCTTACGTTTCTCATGACTGTCAGTGAAGCTTGATTGATTGACCCCTACCGACGAATCGTTGGGCGTAGGCACAAAATGACCAGGATCTTCTAGTATACCGTGACCCCGCCCAGGAGTTGTGCCTCGGTAGCTTGCGTCATTATAGGGCTCGTTCCCCGTGCACGCACCTAGAGTTCAAAAAGGAATTTGAAATTCGAGACAACATAAAGCGTTGCAGACCTCAAGTTTCTCATAAAGGCAGTCGATGATGCCACCCAGCTTATCGATAATTGTTCTCTCCACCTTACACGTACTTATGGTCTGTGCCGCGTCCTGGGCTATCAAACATACTTCGAGTGCTGTATCATGCACGGGCGAATTACTTTGCTGTGGATCAATTCTACCCGTTCGTACGCATTTACTGAAATATATCTCCATACCTCTAATACGACTTCTTTTAAGCATGGTAGCGAAGAATTCATGAGTCTTGAAGCAATATTGGCGAGCTATGGATTCACAAACAGCGACCCACTCGGTTTGAATTGCTCTGAATCTATTGTTCGTTGTGTTTTCTCCGATGACAACTGCTCTAAATCGGGCCACCTCAACTTACCAAATCTCTAACCAGGACTCAGACATATGCACAGATGCGCAAACCCTTGCCTGTTGTGATGCGGTCCGTCGTTCCTCCTCGTCATCACCAATTCTTCTTCGATACTCACGCCCGACATTGTAAAGGGTCCACTCGTGCCACCTTTGAATGTAGGCGTACATTGCAATGCTGTCTCCCAGTAATACACGTCATATTCGTAAATAGAATGGCGAAAACAAGTCACAAAGATGTATAACGCCCTGTTCAGAAAATGCATAAGCAATAGACCCACGAATCACAAATTATCAGACTCACATATTCTAGCAGTCCAGTCGCCACCTCCGGTTGCCAAAAGCCCTCCTTGTGAACTCAAGTCAACAGATACCACTGAATTGGTATGAGCCTCTATCCTCATGTGCATGTCCGTCGTTTCCCGATCCCAAAATTGTACTCCGTGATCTTTGCTTCCGCTAACGACCCATTGTCCATCGTGGCTTATAGCAGTAGTGAGCACATAATCCGTATGTCCAAAGAAAGTGCTTGTGCATTTCGAACTGCGCTCCCCGCCATCCATCGTAGCCGTATCATTCATAGTCGAATTTTGAATCGAGCGAGCAGGCGTCATAGGTGGAAGAAACGACCGGTTTGCATCTGGACGTGTAAGAGGCGTGATGTCCCATTGTTTGAGTGTTTTGTCAAGACTCCCGCTAATGAGACTCTTCCCGTCGGGAGTGAATGCAATGCCGTATACATTGTCACTGTGCTCTCGAAGACACTCAACCAAACTCCCAGTCGCAACATCCCAGATGCGCACTACGCAGTCAACTGATCCCGCCGCGACAAGGCTATTGTTTGGCGAAATCGCAACCGAGGCAACACCAGTGTCTACCCCTTGGGGTTCTGTTGCTTCGAGGACTTTCGGAATACCCGACTCCATGTTCCAAACTCGCGTTGTTCCATCACCAGAACCTGAGGCGAGAAGTCGTCCATCAAGTGAGAATACAAGTGCATAGATTTCTTGACAGTGGCCTTCGAAGACACGACGTATGCGCCTCTTTGCAATGTCCCATACCTGAAGTACAATAAGTAAGTGAGAGCGGTTATATAATTTTGTGACATTCTTACCCTAATTATCTTGTCCTCTGCTCCAGTAGCAAGATACTTCCCATCCGGACTAAAACATACACTGCGAATATATAAATCTCCCTCCGCTGCCGCGTGTTCGTCAATTAGACCACTAAATGAATGAAAATAATTCTAATTATCAATGTTAGCTGAACGTTGGAGGCAGCTGCCCGTACCATATCTTCGCCCCCGTCCTGACATCATAAATATGCGTGATTCGGTTGGAACCAGTGGCAAGGAATTTACCATCAGTGGAGAAGCGTACGCTGCAAACGACGCTACGATTTACCAAGACATTTTTGAGTGATTCTAAATTTATTTTTCGGAAAGGAGTTCTTACCTCTCGTGAGGCCAAGTAAACAATAAATATACGTCAAGGCGCCTCTTCACGTCGGGGTTGAAAATGGCAGACCAATCGCTTCCCTCCTTCTTCCTTTGTGAAGAAATCCCTGATATATTCAAATCATATGGGATATAAGTCACATTATCATCAAGGTAAGACGGAGGGGATGAGAATGCGGGAGTCGTAAGTGGACTGATGTCAGCTCCAATCCGAGGATCTTGTACGAGGTGAGGTGCCTCTGCATTTGGCGCATAGTGTGCATCAAAAGTGAGCTGAAACATTCCATTTGGCTGCGACAAGGTGGAAGCATGCAAGGTGGCAGGATTATCTAAAGGAGTGATGTCCAATTTTCGCCGCTTGACTGGACGTGATTTACCGTCTTGGATCGCAGCTGCAAAAGAAATAAAACAGGTCAACAAAATTCTAGCAACCTTGGGAACATATTACTGATGTCAGATAAAATATCGCTCATCGAGGGCCTCATTTCGGGCTTCTTCTTCCAACAACTACCGCATATATCCCACAATTTACGCTCTCGCATAGGGAGAGAAGCCTTCTCCGAGCGTGCGGGGCGCTCGGGCAACTTTCCCTTGCTGATCGCCAGCGCAACTTGGTGGTCATTTTTGAGATGATTATATGGAACATTCCGCTTGAGTATCTCCTAACAAGATACAGAAGAGTGAGCGATGTCGACGTCACTAGGAATAGCCCTCGATCACGCACATATATTGTCATGCCAAACGCCCACACGTCTGACTTCTCGTCGGGTGTTACACCAACGCCCGATTCGTCTGAGAGCGAAAGGAGTTCAATCGCCATCCATCTCACAGTGCCCTTCGTGGAGGCCATCGTAGTTCCACACATCTTAGTCATGGAAGCGGCGAGAACATGAGATACACCGAAGTCTGCGAGAAGAGGCTTCCCGGCTTCAGATATGAGGATATTGAGCTAGAAACTCTGGTCGGTGTTCAAATAACAATACACGAATTTGAAGCACATACGCTTTTGAGATCCGCGTGGATGACACCTTTTTCGTGAAGATAGGAAAGTCCAGCCGCGATCCCTAGACACTAGTCGCGGGCGTTACATGTAAGGGCATCATATGAATTATTCATAAGAGCGCACGCACCATTGCAACGATGTCCTCGTCACCTCCTAAGTAGGGCATGTAATCGCGCAGCGTACCCTTCGCCATCCACTCGGATACGAGGTGTGGAAATTCGCCTCCCTCCAAGAAAAATCCCAGCAAAGGTAACACATTCTCGTGCTCAAGCTTCGACCAAATGTAAACCTCTCTGGCCAATTTCTGTGAACAAAGCTGAATGAGTATTCAAGCGAGATGAACTTTGTCACGCACCTTTATCACTTGCTCCTCCTTTGTGAGGAAGACACGCAGTTTCTTCACAGCGACCTTCTTGTTACCCGCCCTCCAGTATCCTGTGAAGACATCGCAAGAAGCGCCTAAACCCCTCGCTGTGGCTTGAATGTCTTCAATCTGTCCGATGAGATTCAGATGAGAGAGTTTGTCCAGGATGTTGTTGAGATCGTCCATAGCATTGACAAGGAGTTGACCTGTCGCTCTTCACTTGTATCCTCCCAGATGGTTTCCGAGTTTTATGTCCACGACAATGAACACCGGTACGGGGCAGTGAGCCTGAGGCCTGTCAATATCTCGGGCATCATGTTCGCTTTCTTCACGCGACACCCAGTTGACGAGGGAAAGAAAGCGTATCGTTGCTTGTAATCGACTCAGAAATATAATCTTCGAGGCTGTCGAAAAAAGAGAACTGAACAGACCAAAGGGTGGACGTTTACCCAATCCGTGATATAGGGTCACCCCATCCAATTAAGGACGCGACGGACCCCACCCCCCCTTTCGGCTAATTCCGAGATACCTAATCAAGGCAGTAGTTCCCACACTTAGTCAGGTGCCAATGGCCGCCGAACTTGTGCCGACATCTCCGAGGCCCGATCGTGCTCCGACAACTTCGCCCAACTTGGGCAGACACTCGTGCCCGTCAATTCGCAGCCACATTTGGAGATCGAAATCGTACGTTCTCGTCAAAATACCACTCAGAACGCCTCTTGGAAGGTCATCCACACCGAAATTGAATTTATTGGTATTTAATTGGTATTTTAGACCCGATTGAAATAAGGACTGACCGGACCCCTCCCCCCCTTTGACCCTATATCAGCTATTAGGGTTTCGTCCACCCCTTGGAACAGACTGAACTTGTTCTTTCCATCATAATCGTGGGAATGTTAGGGAGAAAAAGTCGCGAAAAAAGTCGACCTATAGACCTCCTCCTCCTTCTTTCAATCTTTGCGAACGATAGATCAACAGCAAGGCCCAAAACTTGCCAGTGTGTACCTACTGCGCTATCCTAAGCACCTCAATGCTCTAGAAGAAATGGACTTTTCGCTCAAGCTCGACCTCCAATTGCCAATTATCCGGATGATCATGGTGTCCTCAAGAGAATCATAGTATTTTCCTGGATAGTACATTGGATATTGATTTCATGTTGCAAAGGCCTTCAAGAACCCGTAGATCGTGCATGCGTATAACTCCCTGTTACCGTACATGAGTAAGCTTCCTATGATTTTCTGTATAATCGCACTCACATATTCTCGCTTCCCAGTCACCGCTCCCCGTCGCTAATAAGTCCCCTTGAGGTGACATATCAACAGTAATCACCGAATTCTTATGGCCTTGTACCCTCAAGAGCACCGCAGCCGTTTCCCGATCCCAGAAGTGCACCCCGCGATCCTTGCTCCCGCTGACAATCCACTTCCCATCATGACTGACAGCAACGCTAAGCACAAAATCGCTGTGACGCTTGAAATCCAGCACACGGTGCTTGCCGGTGCCAAGGGAGGTGATGTCCCAGTACTTGAGTGTATGGTCAAGACTTCCACTGACAAGACCGCTCCCATCAGGCGTGAAAGCGATACTGTACACCATATCATCGTGCCCGCTCAGCTTTTCGAGGAAATTCCCGGTTCCAACATCCCAGATGCGCACGTTGGTGTCGAGAGACCCCGCCGCAACAAGTTTGCTGTCTGGCGATATAGCGACCGAGGTGACACCTGAATCGGTCTCCTCATCGGCAGCCTGAGGTTCCCTTGGTTCGAAGACTTTATGAGAGCCAGTCTCCATATCCCAAACTCGTGTCGTTTTGTCTCCAGACCCCGAGACGAGAAGCCGGCCATCATTCGAGAACGCAATCGAGTAGATGTCTTTTTGGTGACCGTTGAAGACGCGGTGGATGGACTTTGTTGCAATATCCCAAAGCTATGGAAAAAGTGAGCACAGATTAAGAGAAGGGAAATAACAGCAACTTTGCCTTGATCTGCCTGTCCTCCGACCCAGTAGCTAAGTACTTTCCGTCTGGGCTAAAGCATACGCTGCGGATGTAAAGATCCTCTTGCGGATTACAACCCGAGTCGATCAAGACACTAACAAGGCAGAAGACAAGTTGTATTGTCAGCAGAACTTGCTACGGGTTGGGAGCCTGATCTTTGCGTACCACGTCTTCTCTCCGGTCTTTACATCGTAGATCTGCGCAGATCGGTTGCATCCCGTAGCGAGGAACTTGCCGTCCGCAGAGAATCGCACGCAACATACAATGCTACAGACAGATCGCTGAGATTTAACGAGTGTAAAGCAAAAATCTCATAGTAGCAATACCTTTCGTGCAACAATGTGTGGACTAAATCCACCTCCACGCGTTTCTTCACCTTCGGATTGTAGATAACTGACCAGTTTTTCTTCGAGTCAGGAGGCTGAGGGGAATTGATCAACTCGAAATCGGTCAGAAAAGAGTTGATGTCCTCGTCAGCGCTGATATCTAACTTGTCGACTTTGTCTGAGATGTCTTTGACACCCGGCTCGTTCTTCGTCGAATCCTCCATAGTGGTGGTACGTGGTACGTAGTTGGGTTCAAGTTAAAACCTAAAAACCTGTTTTTTCCTCAACGAAAGTGAGCTGGTTGGAGGGTGGGGAGACCAAGGGCTGGTGGAAGGTCCGTTCATATTTGCGCTGGTCACACTGGCACTGCGGTACAACTACAGGATGGTAGAAGTCGCGTCGAACAAGCATCCGGGAACTCCCGAACGCTTCTGAGGCATAGAAATCCAAAGACAAGAAAATCGTCAGAAGAAATTCTGGTAGATTCTTGTGATATTCAGCATCGATTTAGTTTGTTGGGTAAACAAATTGGCGTAGCATCAGACTACGTTATACTACTGAGTGTTTACGACTGAGGGTCACGGAGCTATCGAACTTCTACTGAGTCCAAGAAGTGGAATACGGCGTCAAATGATCGTGAACCAAGAAGGATTGTTTACTATATATGCTCTGACAAAAAGTTATAAACTTGAAGATCGGAATGAGCTGTACCGAAGAAGGAAGGTATGGGTGTTTATGTTGAAGGTTAATATGGAGGGCGCTTGAAGTCATCGCTGATCTCCTGTGCCTCGGGATCAGGTGTGTAGTTATCTCCCTTCACATGTCCTGCCGCGTCATATTCTACGAAAGAGGGCTTGACCTCCGCAGCGCTGTGCATACCCATAGTCGGAACCGTCGCTGTTTCTGCTAGCGTATATGTGTCCATCTTCAAGAAATTAGTTTTAGAACGTGACGAAAATCAATAAATTGAGCGGCACTTACCTGTACGTGGACCCCGACTTTCCTTGTTGAAGAACGATTTCTGAATGCGAGAGTAGAGCTCTGTTGGCCCGCACTGTAGGAAAGAAAAGGAGAATGTCGTTAAGTACAAATCGAACGTTAATTAAATCAATGGACTCACGACGAGAACACTTCCGCTCCTCTCGCCGTATACTGTGTTAGCCGCCGTACTGCGCGCGAAGCGACGATGGTACTGGCGATCGCAGCCGGAACGTTGAAGATGATCGACAGCACGGCATTCAAGTTCAAGAGCATGAAAATCGTCGCGATGAGATTCGACAGGAAGCTGGGATGGAGAAGTAATTATAAGTGCCCGATCTACATCTTCTTTCCCTGAAATTTCGAAACACTCACGCAACGATGAAGAAAATCAAGCCATCGCCGAAAATGAGCTTGACGAGGCGACTCCTTCCGGGGCCCCTTCTGCGTCCACTTCCTTGGCTGCTTGCGCCGAGACCGATTGCACCTAGGACGCCCGCTGTGACACCACCCTGGGTACCAGACAGCAGTTTCCAGGCGGTTAGAGCTAGGACGATTGCGTCGAAGCTCATGCCGTAGCAGAACGTCGCCGCTGGTGGTTGAACGTCAGTATGCATTTCCAATAGAAAAATTAAAATGCATACCCAACACTGTATTGTTCGTTTTCGTGATAGCACAGCCTGTACCCGGTATCCATTGGGCTGTTATGAGCAGACCATGGAGAAGAAGAGACCAGTGCCCGAGAATCAACAAAACCAAAGGAATAGTTATGAGATAAGATTGCGAGTAGACGGCAATTCTGGTTGAAAGGGTGTTTAGTGGGTAAGAAGGACGAGAAAACGGAGCGTGTGCTCACGTCCGGAGAGACAAATTGATGCTCGCAAAGCCTATGGCCGCATTTCCAAAGACTTGATTGAAAACGTATAAGGCCTGGCAATTTATCTCGCTATAAATAAATGTTAAATAACAGATCTTGGAAAGAAGGAGTGAAAATCCGACGAACACGGTGACATTCAAGGCGATCGCACTGCATTGGGGATCATACTTAGTCAGGCGTCAATGCCTTGTATCGATGAACTCACATTCCGATGAGAGCGAACAGCAGAGAGTAGCGCCCGGCAAAATAAAAAATCTGTCCGAAGCCGATCCAGGTTATTATAGTCGATGAAAAGATCGACTGGTGGGGCACATACCAAGGGCCATCGGAACTGTTTTCGACCCAACAGAAAGTCCACATCGAAGTCCAACGAGATAGCGAACTCCCAACTGAAAAAAAGAAAAACGTTAATAAAAATCATCGATACGCCCCTAACATTGCGTCTCTATCTTTCGGCACATATCCACTCACAGGTATACACCAAGTAGCGCATGCATCAGCTTTGAGAAAATAGCTTGAATAGGATTGATACTGTCAGTGTCGCGTCTTTGAACAAGCACTGAACACAGCACGCACCTCCATCCTTCTGGACCTCAACTGGGCTATGCCAATCGACCATTGCTGTTGACCTATAGCTCAGCTAGCAATATAAGATACGCAAGAGAGTGCAGTTGAGCTTGGAGTGAAAAGCTCGAGGGCTCCTGAGGTCGATGTAGGAGATGAGGGGCAGAGGACAAAAAGTCGCTGCTGAAGAGTTCCTTCGGCTTCCAGGTGAAAGGCCTATAAGTAGTCTGCCCGCCATTATTGAACGCTCCAGTTTTGAAGCTAATCTTGTGCAGAAGCAGCGGACGTGTCAAACGATGAGGCAGACAGTGGGAACCTGAATTGAACGCTGACCCGCTTCGACATTTTGGAAATCCAACTGCCGATCCCGCCGAAACCGTGACCATACAAGGCAAGATTTTTCGACCTCCGACTAAAATCCGTCCACGTCGATCCAATCGTCTTTTGACTTCAAAAATCAATGTACACTTCAGCTCCTGGCGTTACTAGCTCAAACACGAGAAGTTCGAGGGGAGGTGACGAAATTAAAGAATTTTAATTTCCAAATTTCTGTGAACTGTGACGGACGGTATGCGCTCCTGCAGGTCGTCTCAACACCGTTCGATCCAAAGACGACCTGTACGTGCTGGACGGCTTTCGAATCTTGTTTGCATACGATTTCAAGCAGATCTGTACAGTCGAGTTGAAATCTTTCGTCTAGTTGATATGATGAAGCGGTAATCTCCAGAAATGATATCGAGGGCACGAGCTATCAAATCTCCACGGAATACGGTTTCATTTGATACCACAGTTTCACATTAATTATCATCTAAGTATATCAAACGGAGTTAGCAACGGGTGCTGTAGTTGCGCATTCGTTAGAGTGTCGGCCTGCGTTATCAAAGAGAGTCGTAAGTTCAAGTCAATTCTCCCCGGCGATCGAGTTTGCGCCTCATGACGCAATTCCAACTTTTTGTACAACATGTATTTCGTTACCTAGCATAAGTATCGTAAAGCTGCTTGGATCGCCCGTAGACGCATGCTCGGCGATTACGATGTCTTCTAGTGGGTTAGTATTCGTCTGTGCGATCGCGAGAAGTACAAGGACCTTCAACCCGGAGAACGGCGTGCGAAGCCAGGTCAAGCGTACTTGTAACTACAACGGCCAGTTTGAGTTGCTGCCAGCGAACGCCACGGCGTCTCTTGATCGTCATTACACGGAGGTTTCATGAAGACGGACAGCAAGACCCGCGTATTCTCCGTTGACGGCAGAGAAGACCAGGACCGAGTTGCGTGAATCAGACGAGTGGGCGGGAATTCGGAGGAAATTCATTCGTAGTGAAGATGTAAAGGTGGATTCGACAATTCAAAGACGCGATAGCCCAAAGTTCCACGGAATCCTGCGTGAAACGTGTTTGGCCGGCGATTGCTCATTCGAGGAGTCGGCCTGGAGATTTGAAGTTAAATAGATGTCGCAGAAGCTAGATTTTCAACCGTATCGACCGTCGAGAGTTCGCTTCATCATTCACCGTCGACATTAGCCGGTTCTAGGTAGATTTGGGCGAATGACTCCTTCATCGTGAGGTGTTTGATTGGTGACTGGACATGTTCAGGTACTGCAAGTTAACCTGGCAGCGAAATAGCGGTGGCGTCGGAAGGTGAGCGGGAGGCAAGGGATTCCACCAATATCATAAACGTATAAGCTACCCGCGGAGTAGAGCAAGCGGAGGCCAAAAGAGCAATCCTCAGCAAAATGAAAGTCACGAAATTTGGACCTTGAGGGGGTACGGGGGTACATACATTTGCAGCCGATCACCACAAGGATGTAACTTTGGGAGTAACCTGAAGATCCTCGGGTTTTCGCAGGTTCTCCTTGAATTAATGAAGTCGGTTGTTTCCATTAGGGAAGATCACCCGGTCTTTCGCGATGTGATTAACTGAAACGGATGGCGATACAGCTCCAGTAGGTCGTTACGAGGGAAGCATGATCGAGAAGTGTTATGTACAGGCACTTGAAGAATCCATGGAAGTCCCGGCGAAACCTGAATTAATGGTACAATACCGATCGCAAACTGCCAAGCCTGTACCGACTCGAAGACGAGAGGAGCCTGCTTTTGAGGATCACCGGGATAAGATGCAAGATGGTCACTCCTTGCCCAAGACACCTAAATCCAGCAAGCGTGAAACAAATACGTAGGTTCGTAGGGGCCACTGAAGCTCACCATTTTCGCCAAGCATCATTCGCATGCGTCGGAAATCCAATGTATAAAAACAAATTTTCATTTCCGATATCAAGCTGTCCTCAGACCATTACCCTGGTTTATATCGCGCAGACGGCACGGAGGCACAGATCGCGGTGAATGCACCTCTAAGGCGTGGTTTATAGCTTTCTACCGGATTAGCTTGTAGCAAAATCGTAAAGCTACATTCGTATCGATCAAGCGACAACTTTTTCGTACGGCCAGAGTGGTTTGGTGCCTGAGCCAAAAAGAATTGTTAGGAACGCGAAAAACAGGGAAGAGAGAAGAAGTACTGCTCACAGAATATGTTTTAACAGACATTTCGGTCCTCTATTCTTGAGTTCTACAAGACGACTGTGAGCATGAAGTGAATCGATGATGGCGGTCAAGAGCAAGTACAGAAGCGTCCCGTTGGTCGTTGTGCGCGAAGCGCTCGTGGAAACATATTAGTCAGCGCATTTTCCTAGATTTTTTCGCAGCTTTCCTTGGGCTCTACATCTACAACCTTGCGTACAAAGTTACATGTAAATCATTTCCGAGTCTCGAAGAGAAGGTGATTATTCTATCATATGATTCGATGACAACTATGATGCCAGTGATTCTTTTCTACCAATCCTTCAACCCTCTCGAGCAGTTGTAAAGAAAGATCGTTCATTAGGTTTTCGTTCAGTTATTGATGTATCGATCACAAACAAGCCATTGAGCTATGGCTCAAATATGAACTCCCGGAGGTAAGTTCGGCACTTGATCACCTTCCTTTGACTTGCTTCGGTCTGCAAGGAGCACAACGTCGACGAGCGTGAAGGACGCCTGGTATGGCTCCTGCTTCTGGTCACCCGGCGCGAGGGGTAGCTGCGGCTGCGAAGACCACATACGCCGACGAGTCACGATCGCCTCGACAAGCACCAGATCCCCAGCTGCGATTTTCTTGTTGGAAATCTTGTTCTTTTCCGCCTTTGTTTCGCTATTGAAGTCCTCTCGTCCGTCGAAAATGTTCGTGAATGGTTTGACCTGGTAATAGTCATGATCTTTCGGCACAATCTTTCATTTCATCTCATACAAGTACACTTACTGTCGGTGTATCCAGGTTATTGTCTAACATGTTCCTAGCCGCAACGATCACGTCTTTCTTCTCCCGCCGATTGGTGTTCATCGAGGGTCCTACGAATATTATTAGCATATCGAAGATGAAAAAGTTGTTTTACATTATTGCGCATACCATTGCATATTTTACTGAGAAAGTGTCTTGCCTTAGCCAACACCGTGCTTGAAACGGGATCGACTTCGATGCTAACATTCGCTGGATCTGCCTGCTTTTCGTGGTCGTACAGTTTAGAATTGGCGACGACTCCGACTATCCAGACATAGATGGGTTTGTCGTTGAGCGTTAGCTCGTTGATGTGTTTTCCAGTGCCAAATTTCGCATTTTCCGGTACTCGGTCAACCGCGAAAAAATTGTGTGCTCTGTTCTCATATCGTGTAAATTTGAGAAGCCTCCTATTATGCTTCATTATTAGTTATATTATCAAATATTTAATATCGGTTTCTTACCCTGTTAAGGACTCTTTGGCTTCAATGCCATATTTCTCCAGCATGCCCTACGTTTCCATGAGCACAACCCTTTTCTGACAAAATGATGAAAGCTTCTCTCACTTTGATCATTTCTTCAGTGATGTTTGTCCCATCGACACTTCAATTTACAGCACTTAGACCCGAAAGACAGACATCAGAAGATTGACTCACGCAGCCGATTTCCTTTGAGGTAATCGGGAGGTGCTCGCAAACGACTTCATCGAGGTCTGGTCAGATGACCGGGTAAATGTTGGTTCGACATATGCCATCTCAATGACCCCTCTTCGGACGAACGGGAGATACCTTGAGGGAGGCTTTGCAACAATGCGCGCTTGTGCGGCTGCACCCTTCCTGCTTGATTGCCTATGATCGTACATGCGTCTCCAACTCTCCTCGTCCCCACATTGAGAGTCCTGAGTGACGTAAAATATTATGCCAGCAGGATGGTCGTCTACGCGAAGAGCTGTTGGCTCTGATACCGTTCGGTGCAGCTTTGGCGCCTATAATCTTTGAGATACATCACCAAAGAAGTCTCACCGGTATTCCATACCTCATAGACATTGTATAGATGGTGATCGTCGAGTGCTCTTCCCGGTCTTCTCATTCCTGCGAATCTATTTGGAAATGCCCATAATCAATAAAGGTTATTAAAGAGCTCGGAAATGAACCGAGATTGACGTACCAACGTGATAAGATGGCAAAGACGTGAGCTTTGAGTACTATCACTGTAGTATCAGTCGTCGATTGCGATTGCGCCGTGCCTGAATCCTTAGGCCCTAGTGCTGGATATCGACGTCGTCGTGGTCGACGCGCAGTCACCGTTGTGTCGGTCGAGCCGAAGTGAACATCATTGAAACATCTCCAACAACGTTGCTTATAAGTGATCTCGGTGAGAAAGGGCCTTCCTCTTCCCATTATCTGATGCCACAAGTGTCAACAATAGCGCTGCCCAAGCGCCAGTGCGTAGCGCTGAAGTCACAGGTTGATCACGATTGACCGTCCATCACCAGAGACCACCGCAGTGTCATGTGGGAATCAGGTTGAGGTGCTCTCCAAGTTGATCTATAATTCGTACTGACCAGTTCGTATTTCGTCTTCCTTCAGAAAGAGCAGTTGCTCGTCGTCGCAGTCATCGTGATTTGCAGAAAAAGGTTCATGGTTGGAAAACTTGAAGACCGGCAATCACCGGCTACTCGGCTACTGAAGGCTGTGTGATGTGGCTGTGTGACTATTGCCGTGTTGTCGCCGGTTGACAGATCGACCTTTTTGGCTCAAAACATCGACCATGACCATCCAAGTTCATGCGTGCGCGCGGTAACCACTCGGCTGCTTGAAGATCAACCATGGTATCCGTAGCATCTGAATCTTCTTCTTCAATCCTTCTTTAAGACTCGCTTTACAGTCTATTCGGGCGAGGAGCGACAACGACTCGGAGAACGACAACAACTCAGTGCTCATCTTCAGTCTGCGTACTTCAAAATGTCGACGAAGTCAATGCGCTCAAATAAAAGTTCAACATCCCCAGCTGCGCCCGAGAGCGTAGGAATCGACCGTTCAACGCAGTCAGTATCACTTTTCCCATCTTATAAGTACTATCTACCTTACACTTCTCGCTAGGGATGAGGACCCTGTGCCTGCCTTTCCAGAAGATATCTTCTCCGAGTTGGACGCTAATGTGCACTCGGCTTCTTCCTCCAGATCGTGAGTAGAGGGCGAACTTCTGGAGGCTCACTTGTTGACAAATCTCGAACCTTCACTGCCGTAGGTCGTCGTCCAGAGTAGAAGTCGAATCACCAGACGACCTCAATCATAGTAATGTTCCCCTTTCGTGCACTTGGCCAAGTCGAACGAAGCGCTACAGTCGGGACATTAAAATGTATAAACCAACCGCTGCCTTACAGATGACCTCTTAAACTCTACTCAGACCCTTCGAAAATGCGGAGTGGAAGTTCCAACCATACAAGAGTATCTACGACTGGGACGACGAGTGAGCCTAAACAAATCAGCGCTGCTTCAATTAATAAACGAGTGCTTCTAGAGCAATACCAAAGCAATGGGAATTCAAAGCACATCCAGAGGGTCAGCCTTATTACCGCAGCTATCGCGGTAGTAATTTGTACTTGACAGAAGCCGATGTTAGTAACTCGGAAATATTTGGAGGCATCGAGCATGCTGTGCGTACTCTACAGAATCGGCTACGCGTGGACAATTTTGAGGAAGGCGCCGAGGTCCTACTGGAGTGGAGCGATGGGAAAGAATGGTCTTACTACATGGTTCTACATGACCGCCGAATCATCTTCTGGGTCCACCCCTGCGACTGCAGTTGGCTGGCAGACGATATTGGAGGCGTAAAATCAAAGAAACATTTGAGTACGTCGACATTCCCCGAACTCGAAAAGCTCTCTTGAATCGCTACTCATCATCTTTTCTTTGGATCAGAACAGCGATTCGAAGTCGAGTACTGGAACCATGTCGAACGCTTCCCTCATCATATCCCTCTTTCCCAGAATGTCATTTGTGAATTGCTGGGCGTGCTCTCCTACAATACAGTTGGTAAGTGCTATGTAATCTTGTTTCTAATTCTCGATAAAGGGTCCAAATAATCTACAGGTTCCATCACAGCGCCTCGAGAGTCCATATACTCGTTCTCTGCGGAAGAAATGAAAGTATTAAGAGACATTGTCCATACGTTGGATGGTATGCAGCGATTCGCAAAGAGCAGACATATACTCACAAATAAATCTATGATGACCAGGTCTCAAGAATTCCCGCGGCAGTGACGTTCCCGAAGAAGAAGAAATGGACAGTATCCAGGAAATAAACAGCTTTGTCACAAGTTCTTTGGGTGAGCTCAGCTATTCTAACCATTTACGTGCTATACTGAAACATTAACGATCAAGCTCGTCTAATGGCACTCATTGGTGGGTCTGATTTATTACATTACAGTCCCTATTCTCACAGCACATGTACATTTCCTGGTGGCAGGCTATGAACGTTTCGCGAACTTCCATGGAGAACACGGCGCTCGACTATCTCGCCTTCAGAGTATAAGGCCTAGTAACAGAAAGCGCACGTTGATGATGACAGTCCTGTCTCCTACACTATTCTTCGCACCAGACATCCATCTAAAGAACATAGAGGAAGTCTGGATTGACCAAATGGTCCTTCAAGAACCTTGGAAGGAGTTCATCGCCAATCTCGTCCGTGAATGGGAGGGATTCGTCCTATACGTGCGTGCTTTGCTTTACGAACAGGAATTAATTGACCGATCACATTATTTAGTCTACTGTCCTGTTAAACGCTAACGTCGCGTTCTTAGCGATTCCTGTTGTCGCTGGCCAGGATGGCACGTTGGCAACACCAGCCGAAATCGCGAGTCAGGTTTCGATGATCACGAGTGTGGGGAGCATCATCATTGGCTTGTTACTTTCAAGACATCACCAGCTGAAAGATAAATCAGCGGAGGAAGCGGTATAAACAAGACAATCCTTCGTCCGATACAACATAAACTGAATCCACATTTTTATGTAGGCTCGTTACATGGGAGACAAAGGCCTTCAAACGCTTGCCATCTTGTACAGTCTCCCATACGCTTTGCTTATGTGGTCGTAAGTATATATATTTGGCTCAATATTCACTTCTGAGATTAGAACACACGCATACAGAATGGTGACATTCGTACTGTCTATTGCAATCACTTGCTTCGACGTCCGGGGTGTATCACAACGAGTCATCACTGGTGTTATCTGGCTCTTCATTTGTCTGCTCATCGGTTGGGCGGTAGTCACTGGCTGGATGGATTCTGCGAGTACGAGAGAAGAGGATAAGTCCCCGCTACCTCATAGCCAATCCGTTGAAGGACTTTCAGTGAGTATACGCGCCAAAATAGGGGGTTTGATGGACCGTAGGACTCCTAGGAGATCGGATTCTGAGATAGAGAAGAATGGATCGATTCGTCTGAAAACAATGTCTGGAAGTAACTTAGAGGTCTAAGTTTATGACTGTTGCTATGTCATGCGGAGCGGACACCTCACGTCATTTGTATTTATTACTTCCTGTTTCAAAAGTTGTATTTTGAATTGTTGTACTCGAGTTGATCATATATTCCCTGCTGCGATGTTCTTGGCTAATCGATAACCAGATGCAAAGTGCGAGAGGCGCGCATCGACGACGAAACCCTGCGTAAAATATGTTAATGGTAAATCTAACGTTCTGTAAGAGCTGACGGCACCTTCTTCTCATATTCTGCTCGAAAAAGAATGAGTTTACGGAGAGGTTTGATAAAGCGTGAACATACCAGACAATTCATGATGAAGAGAATCAAGTTCGACGACACGTTTCACAATGTGCTCCCCTTCGTCGAGCTTCGCTTCGTTCAATTGGAGCTCGTCTTCGAACTCCACTTTGAGCATCACAAGCTTCATGTTCGCGTTCGTCATTCCTAGAATAATAAACCACGGTTAGAAGCGAATAAGAAACAAGGTAATTGGGTACCTGGATCGTTCACGACGACCGCGGGGGACTCCATTAGTTCTGTTGCGATGAAGCCAGTTTCTTCTTTAAGCTCTCGTTTCGCTGCATCCTCTGGCGATTCCCCTTTGTCAATTAAACCTGAGGTTTTGAAAGACAGTGTTCTAAAAATGAAGTCGATGGCAAAAAATTTGTGACACACCAGCAGGCATCTCTGAGGGAAAATTTTTGGTTTATCTCTCAAACGCATTTCCATAAAAATAATTGGCATTGTCCCTTACCGATCACGAATTTATCCACAGGCGGTCGATATTGTTCGATAATTACGGTGGATAACGGAAACGTGTTCTTCTTGGACTTTAGTATGGTGAGAATTGCCACCGCTGCGCAAAAATGAAAAGTGCGCCACGACTAACAAGCTTTAGTGTAAGTGAACGCACCATCGACTCCAGTGCTCCCTCGGGTTTTGCGTTCTGCACATTCCCATTGTCGCTGCACACGGAATTGAAAGACGATTCGAAGTCTGATAGGCCAACTCACTTTCACGCCTTCTTGATCTTTCCAGTGTATCTTTTTCAGAGTGACCCACCTAGGCGATACAGTCAAAATTCATCTTAAGAAGAAAACTACGTCATCCGAGTCGGAAATCGCACTTCGCGTCTGAAGCCGGCAGCTCCTCCGTTGAGAGGATTTCTGGCTTTTCCGACATCTTTGGTCTTGAGATATAGATGAGCCTTGAGTTTGCGCGATTGATGAGAAGCTTTCTCAATTGCAGTTGGGTGCAATTTCGAACGAAAGCCATCTCCAAATCTTGGCGACTTTTTGCCACCAATATGTGTGGCTGTGCGAGTGGTTAGACGCGACTGTTTATAGTTGTTTGTTATGACACGCGATTACTTCATTTTCATTTACTCTTCCCTTTGCCACCGTCTTTTCGACCTTTCTTTTGAATTTCATTCACGCAACTCGCCTTCATCGTCGAATTGAACAGCTTTGGTAGCCGAAAACGCCATGGCACCTCCCCGATTGATAGTGAAGGGACCCACTTTACCCATGACTCCGATGTCGCCAAACAGCAATGGCGCTGCGACGCCGACACCTTCCAGGCCAGCACAGGACCTCAAATCGACCTCTATCAACAAACATGCGGATTTGATTTTGGATCTGATAGAGGAGCAGCGCCAACTCGCCGTTGCTGAGATGCACAAGGATGTAGAAAGCCTGAGGTCGCAACTGGCCGCTCTCCACTTCAACGCGTCGCACATGTCAATGAGGTACAAAGCACAAATTGAAGACGCGATGCGAAACGCTCAAAGGCACCAGAACGAGGCGACGGCACTCAAGATTGCAGTTGACCACTCTCGGTTCCAGGAGACTCAACTCCGCGAGGAGAATAGCGCACTGAAAGCGCAGGTCGAGAAGGTGTCAAGAGTTGTTGGTTCGTACATGCAAGAACGCGTTCGAATGGACCAAGTGGGTGATTATACTCCGATGTCCAATGGCGAATTAGTCCCAAAGACGGAGGAAGATGATTCAACCACTGCAGCGAAAGGAAGAGATCAAATGGTGCAAACCGAAGCGCTCCCAGACTATTCGTCAAGCGTCTCAGCTGAAGAACTACGTCTCCGGGAGCTTTGCGAGCAGTTGGAACGCGAAAAGCAGACCGCTTCGCAAGAAAAACTGAGGGAAGATGACGCACACAAAGAGGAAGTAGTGAGACTTCATAAAGAGTTGGAGGAGCTGCAGCGCAATTACGAAATATTGAAAGAGCGTTCTACTTCAGGAGATTCATTCAGAGGTGAGTGCTTTTTCCTCATCTCCGTCTACTACCCACTCCAACCTGAGCATGTAGAAAATCTGTCGAATGCAATTAGAGGAATTAAAATTGAAGAAGGAACAAAACACGCACACTTGGAGAAGGAAATAGGCCTTACTCTCGAGGTTGATCGCTTGAAGGCCACCATATCTGACCTTGAAAATGAAAATTCGACAGTGAAACTCGAGCTCGAGAAGGTTTCCACCGGGTTCAAAGAACAGATACGAGACTTAGAAACACAGCTTGAAGAAGCCAGAACGAAGTCCCGGAAACCAAGACGTCCTCCCAGTAAGTGACTGCAAACTCCGTATAGCTGAACTACAGTTTGACTGCGCTACAGCGAATGCAGCTGTACCATTGGTCGAAGTCTCGGACGATGACGAAGTGACGGTAGTAGGATCGTCAAAGAAGAGACGTATTACGATCGATCTCACATGAACCGTTTCCATCGATCAGCATGATATACCCCCCTTTCAATGTTGTATACCTTGTCTTGAACAGTCCTACATTTGCGCTTTCGGGTTTTAGATTTGTCCTCGTCGCTCTTTCCACTTGGAATCTTTCTGTTCAATTCATGTTCTTTTTGTAATCATGTCATTTGGACTCTACATAGCTCCCGTTCCCCATCTTCTCTCTTCTATTTGATGCAGCGGGCGGTTGGGCTTCCTTTACTTTAGTGCGTTTTCGAGTTTCTCTGCATCCTTGTCAAGCTCACCGATTCACGTACTTTCCCACGACAGCTAGAGACGATCGTCGAGGCCGTGGTCAGTTATGTCGTCGAGGCCCTCCTACCACCATGAAGGTCATCGTTACGGGCGCGTCTGGTGTTCTCGGGACAGCCGTCTATGATGCGTTTAAGGCTGCAGGCCACACTGTACTGGGTCTCGCTCGTTCACGACCGACGGCAGAGCTGCAGAGTCTCGATCTCTTAGATGTCGATGCGACCACGAAAGCGTTCCAAGAGTTTAAACCAGATTGTTCGTCACGTCTCGATTCTTGTATAGAACCGGATTTTGACTTAACTTTTCGTTGCAGGGGTCGTGCATTGTGCTGCTGAGCGAAGGCCGGATGTTGCTGACAAGGTCAGTAGTTGACGTCGTTGCTCGGGTTGTTCCAACTTCCACGATCTGAGGGATCGGGTTAGGATCCCGAAGGCGCTCAGAAGGTACGCATATATGATGTCTTTCCAAGACGTTTTCTGAATGCTGATCGCCGTACGTAGTTAAATGGAGATCTACCTGGACTCCTGGCTCAATTGGCGAAAAGCATGAAATTCAAACTCGTGTATATATCGACAGACTACGTATTCGACGGCACCTCGCCTCCATACTCGCCTTCATCTCAAACAAATCCGGTCAATCTTTATGGGAGGACGAAACTTGCCGGGGAGACGGCTGCATTAGCTGTTGATGGTGCGGACGTGCTCGTTCTTCGGGTGCCAGTTTTGTGAGCGTCCTCTCATCTCAAGTCCTTTGGTGAATCTGATACATTTCGAGGTATGGACCGGCGCCGAAGAATTCTGACACTGCCGTCAACATTCTCCTGGACGTTGTTCAGGATCAGTCGGGAAAGCAGTACAAGATGGATCACTACGCAACTCGATACCCTACAAACGTTCTTGACATCGCTGCTTTCCTGGTGAAATTAGCTGGTGCGTCATAACGTCCGTAACTCACCTGTCGCCAGTACTGACTTTACTGAGGTACGTAGGTCGCGACGTATCCGTGCCGCCCATCGTCCACTTTTCCTCGGCGGAACCGTACACCAAATACGAAATGTGTCTTGTCTTTGCTAAAGTACTTGGTGTCCCATTTGCGCACATAATCCCGGATGCAGAGGCTCCGAAAGGCGAGGCGGCCGTCAGTCGGCCAAGAGACTGCCGATTGGACACGAGCGCGACAGAGAGACTGCTAGATGGAGATCTGGGGTGCGCGATATTCGATGAATGGTGGGCTGAGAGGCTGAAACGAGAAACGTAGTTCCATATTACTCCTTGTAAGTAATCAGCCAAGTCGCATTATTCACGCAAGCTCTCCTGCCGCATAGTTCGATTTCTTAACGGGATGCAACAAGCGGAGGAACACAAGATAACATATGCTGGCCGTCCAGGAGACGATCAGAAGGACAAGTTGAAATTTTCATGGCTTCAAGGTCACACCCTAATAGTTCTCAGCGTTCCGCCAGACAGCGTGCTATTCATTCGTGAGTACCCATTGTGCTCAGTGGGTTTAAAAGTACTGAATTTTGCGTAGTTGTTACGTCTCCGTGAGGATACAGGCATCAACGCAGCTGTTCTGGAAATTTGCCGACTCCTTTGCGAAGGCCATGCTGCTATAATTACGAAAGCCATGTGTCTTTCGAAGAGCGCTGAGGATTTAGACGGACGAATCGTTTTTGATGTTCCTTTAGGACCGACAATTGAGCCGTCTGCGAGCAAGTTTTTCGATCCTCGGTTCAGTCTTCAGGCTGGATCGTAGGACGTCCTGTTCTGGAGCCAAATTGGCAGGTATCCATTTGGTAAGTCCTCGAAATGAAAGAAAGGACATTCTGCTTGTTTGCAGTCAGGTGTTTACGACGGACTCTCTTAGATGCACTACAGTCAGCTAGTAGCACTACGTTGCGTTCCTGGAGCCTTGGAAGATGTCAACAAACACCACGTTGTAGCAGAAGCAGAGCAGAAGTACCTTTGCTTCTCTTGCCGTCCAGGTTTGATTCATGATGGGAAACTTCAGATGCCAGTCGTCGCAACCTTATAACACGTTCCTCGAGAACTGATTGAGAAATCCATAGGAAGCAACCCAATCACCCTCCTCGAGCATCCTCCGTCGATTTTCAGGTGGTTGTTTCTCCAGTCGTGTGCCGATGAAAGATCTAAGACCCATCGCATAATGAACGTGCGAGGAGATAAGTTCTTGTGGGGCAGCGACTTTTTTTGACAGACATGTGAGTATGCTGCCTGTTGGAGTGACACTTCGTCTCTCACTTCCTCGCTGTCCCTTGATTACCCATGTCGGAAACTTCCCAGTCGCGGTGGGATCAGCGATACAAATTCATCTATTTGTCGTCAACAAGACATTTCTCAGACGACGTTCTTGTCTTGCAGTCGGATGAACCGGAGCAAAGGCCGTCTTTTGCTGGTCGCTCAGATCCGCCGGGCAAGAATTTCATCTCGATCGATCGCCTTTTTCGATCAATTCAGAGAGGGGTAGCGCCAACCTGCACCAACACATCGCTTATGGGGGGAATGCGCGAAGCCCTGCCTGGTAAGGAAGCGAAGTTGGCACCACGTTTTCGTACTGGGTCGCTTGTTACAGCCGTCGTAGCCAAGCTTGGACGCAACCATCAAGCGGAAGAAAGAAGCCGACATATCGCACTTACGAAGTTAGGCCGCCCTCGCTTACATTTCTCCGCCACCTTCCTGGTGAACTTTTCGAATGGAATGCGCATACACTCGGAAGTAAAATGTACAGCGCCGAATTGCTATAAAGACCTGGCTGATCTTCCCTAAAAACTCCAGGACACCCTCCCGTACCATCCTACTCACCCTCACTCCTCCAACACTACTCAACGATGGTCAACTGGATGAGCCCCGCTGAAATTGCGAGAGACGGAGGTCGGTTTATACCTATTTCTACTTCGCCAATGAGCTCAGCACCTTTTAGTCGTCTTCGCGAACATGATGCACGTCCTCCTGGGGCTCTACATGTTCGTTTTCCCTTCAATGTCTGAAGAATATTCATTGAGCCTTTGCCTTTCAGTTGGGAATGGTTTATTTCATTGCCCTTCGATTTCTCCTTCATCCTCGGCAAGAGGAAGTTCAGATGGCCCATGGTACGCAATGGAGTGCACTATCAACCATCACGTATTGCTCACCTTTTCTTCAGATCTTCTACTTTTTGGGGCGATACGCACTGCTATTTGTGCTCGTAGGAGTGTAAGTGATAACATCAAAATCCATTTAAATATCAACTTACATAGTATCATCTAAAGTGCAATCGCGTTGAATGTCACAGAGTAAGTCGTTACTTTTTCTCTACATTCGGTTTCGCTCATCCACGCTATGGTTCTTCAGAGAAATTAACTGCCAAGCTCTCTACATCTACAACGCGTTATGGGGCAATGTCGCTATCGGCTGCGCGAGTATCAACTTCTCTCTACGAACCGTTGCAGTGTGGAGCGAGTCGCTCTACATTGTAGTACCTGTCGTAGTTCTTATCTTGGGGCATTGGTCGCTGTTGCTGCATGGTGTCGTGTTAAAGGCTGCATGGATAGATGGAGAAGGATGTGTTATCACAGATACCAACACAACGGTAAGTGCGACTGTAACATGAGAATCGGTATTCATATTGACTCTCTTTGTATCTCAGATTCTCTCAGCGATCTACATATACTCGATGTGTTTCGACTTTGTCGTCATGATTGCAACAGGTTACAAGCTCGTGGCTGGCATGGGTCTGTCAGGACGAAGCCGTCTCGTCAAACTCATTTTCGGCGACGGTCTGATTTACTTCTTCCTTGCGTGAGTCTATTTCGGTGATATTTTTGTTCACAAAGTTTAAAACTCATTGAATGATGTTAGTTTCCTGTCGAATCTCCTGGCGACGATCTTCTTGACGCTCAACTTGAACCCCGTCATGTCCATTGTCATGGACGTTCCTGGTATGTGCCGCTTTTTGCTCTTGGTCGTTTCAGTAGCTAACGGTGACTACTTCCAGCTGCCATCGTCAGCACCATTGTCGCTTCACGCGCGGTTCGACGCTTAACCGAGTTCACTCACAAAGGTCCTGAGGTCTTCTCGTGCGTATTGATCGTGTTCCATTCTCAAGAACACGATACTTATGTGCGCACTTCATCTCACACAAAATGTTCCTTGTATTCTCTAGCGGCAACCAAGGCAACTCTACTCTGGCTTTCCGCGGTCAAAATGGACGCGTCAAGTCCACAAGAAAGGGCGGGGGTGTCCATGTTCAGGTGAGCGTCAATATGTTTGGCACTTCGTCCTTCTTTGCTTCGTTTACCGGTGTTGCACCACCGGAGCCTCAAAAGACGCGCTTGAAGTTGAGGCCTTCTTATTTTCTAATTCAATTACTCGCGCCGAGGACGTGTTTCCTTTCTCACATGCAGTGGATGGCGCATTCTTCCTGACAATCTTCTGTCAAATTGCTCTCTACCCATTCCCTTCCGGTGTTCCTTGTATGCCGGCACTCGCACACGTCGGTTCAAGTGTTTTCCGCCCTTCGTCCGCGCGTCACTCACGAGGCCAATGTTTCTGACAATCTTCGTCCCCCTTTTTCTTTGTTCGTTGCGATGCACTACAGATGGACACGTTCACGCTGGCCGAGACGAATGCGCAGCGCTCATATTTGGAGTACGACGCCGCGGGGAAGCTCAAGAACGGAGGTCTTGATCCAGAGGCCCAGGAGATTAGCGACGAGTTCAAGCGTCCACCTTACTAATCGATGGAGGACACGCGCTCCCAGCATCAAAAGCGACGGCCATCGATTGACGTCGTACCTCCGTTTAACGGAGGAGTATAGGTCTGCCAGTCAGACAACCCCAGTTCATTACTTTCATGTAAACCCAACTAGCTCTCGTCGAGCGCACGCCACCTACATATCCCACTCGTTCATGTTGCCATCGTTATACACCGGGGCTGTCCAGTTGTCATTTGGAAATGGAAAGGAAATTTTAGAATTAGTCTTGTCATACATTCATCACATCGCTTTGCACGGAATAGAACTCACTTGCGTCGGTATCGAATACACTTGCACGACTGGAAAGTTCGTACGAAAGCCGGTCAGCAATTGCCGACAAAAAATGTGCAGCTCACATGAACAAAAAATCCAGAACTGGCGAGGCGGCGACTACGAGGGTCTTCACGGGCCTTCCGGCTGTGGTGCACTAGGAGTTCCCGACGACGTTGTTTCACGCTTGCCACACTCGCGTACCTTAGCTGCTGAGGACGAGAAGCAGAACTGGCGCGGAGGCGAAGGACTTCGAAAGCATGATCGTAAAGCTTCGCGCGAAGTTTGTATTCTGCCGCCGTTGAATGGAAAATTTTTATGAGAGGAACGGCAACAGAGCTTGACGGGAAATATTCAGCGCCCATGACACATGTACGTACATATGACAAACAATCTATTTTGTCGAGGGTATCATCCAGATAAATGCGAGATCGAACGAAGCTATTATATCTTGGAGCCTTGCATGATTCGCTCCAATACAGCCATCGCGTTTTCTTTTGAAATGGGAAGATCGATAGGGACTGGCGGAAGAATTGCATCTTTGCGTTTCTCCGTGCTGTTGACAATCAGTCGGGCGAGCACCTCGCCGAACTCCACGAGGCATGCCACGACAATCAACCTACAGGGAATTTCCATGACTTCAGAGGGCAGATCGTCGAGAATTTCAGATCGAAGCTCACCAAATGATAATCCATGTTATGCGCTCCATCGCAGAGTTGTTCAGATGCCCATGTATCAAATCCAACTACAAGAAAAGTTAGGAAGGATCTCGGACTGAACTGAGCGTTTCTCCGCACCAGGTCGTTCGCGACTGTGAGCTTCTCATTCAGAACATGTACACGGGGACCTATCTCCATGTATTCTCGAACGGCGTCGTAAAGATCTTTCAGACTAGCCTCGCTCCAGAAGAGTTCAGGGACATCTAAGACGTTCGATACCAAATTGACGTCTCGGCGAAGTTGGAAAAGGCGCCCTGTCAGGCGAAGAGCGTCCCTTCGCCGAAGCTTGAGCTCGCCAGTGGAGGCCAGCATGCGGGGTATCCTTGTTGTCTGTGGGTCGGAGAGTACACCTTGAGCTTTACTCTCATATCTTGCTAGAAGAGTAGATTGTGCAAGGGCGTGTGCAATGGAGAGCTTGAGCAGATGCGAGGACGATTTGAATGCTGGAGATTCCATGAACTTTAATCGAAATACAGTGACGAGATACGTACTGAAGAGGTCATTGTATATTCGTTGATACGCAGTGTTTGGATCATACTGACGAAATCATAAGCTCATAGGATACGGTATCGGAGGAGAGGGAATGAGTGATGACTTACTACAAAGTGACATTCCTCAACCTCCCAAGCATCCTCACCAAATTTTCTCGTCAAAATACCAGCAGTATTTATGTCCTCAATAATAGCCCGCTCTTGTGCTTCCCGGAGACCAAAGAAGACAATGACGCCGTATGAAAAGAAGATAACTTCTCCAATCTTCTCCTCAGACACTGATTTCGCGCGCGTTCTCCGTCTGGGACGCTGCTGCTCGCCCTGCTCATTTGATATTCGGGTCTCTAATGGAGAAGAAGAGACGATATACCCGTCTGTCGAAAAGCTATCTTCCCCATCTTCCGAAGCAAAGTACGTTCCTTCATACCCGTTCTCTTCTGCCTCGGAAAGCCTCCGCAGGAACGACTTTCCTCCAGGCGATTTGGCGGCGACGGAAGAGCGAACATTTACGCTTGGGTCGTAGCCTGGAAGAAGAGGTAGGTGATACATCTACTCAACTATTGATTTTAGCACCGACGGTCAATTGGTATGGTACGCACAACATATAAAGCTTCGTCATACACTCGGGGAGCCACATTATGCTCTCGTTTGAGGAAAGCCGCCAACAGTTTCATTCGCAAAGATTCAGAAACGCAGTAAGCAGTGAGACGTTTAAAGCCAGCCTTCTCTCGCTCGGATTTTGTCATCCTTTCGCCTTCGCTCTTATATTCCTGGGTGCCTTTCGTTGTAACCAACGTCTCACTGGATTCATCCACCAGCTCTCCGAGAATCGGTTTCGTCTGCGGCTCTGATGGTAGAACGACGAGCTTCTGCGAGGTTTTAGACGTTCGCTGAGCTTTAATCCCCCCATCGGCGTTGTTTAAGAGCGTTACGCCTCCGGATGGACGTCGCACCAATGGTGTAGCTTCTGGTATGCTGGACAAGGCTTGTCGATTTCCTCTCGACAACAAAGCGGATATCGACGCCTTTCGACTTGTGTTTGACCTGTCCGAGCTCGAAGCCATTGTTTCTCGCTCGCAATAGTTACTGAAGATGGAGGGCAATTTCGCGGATTGACCAGCGACTCGGAGGAGAACAACTTGAAGTTGATTGTGGCAAAAGCTTCCGCACGCGATCATTCGTAAATATTATGTAAGTAAAAGTGTCAGGACGATTCTCCTGCCGTGGCCTCTGGCTTTTACTTCAAGCTCGGTGTCGGTCCTCACTGAGCCGCTCTCTAATTATTGAAGGAGTTAGCGCGAAATCAAATGTCAACTTTACAAGGATACATCGACAGTATGTCACCTCCAATATATTCTTGAAATTGGTCTGACGGACACCCGATTCAGGACGCGTTTTGCTCGTTCTTCAGGATGGACGAACGATCGTTGTACGTTAATTCGAGTTCTCCATTACAGCAGCAGTCTCAGCCAAGCTGACCGCAGAACAGGGCGTGCTTTCTGGTTTTGACCAGCGTTCGGACATAATTCTGTCACAATGCAAAGAAAGGATATACAGCATGGATGATCCTGTAGAGGAGGTGCCGTTAGGACTTTACTTGGTCAAAGGAGATCAAATGTGCGTCCTACTCTTCTGTAAATTTCAAGTTCCTACGCTGATGATGTATGTCAAGATTACTCATTGGTGAAATGGACGAAGCCCAAGACAACGCTGTGGACCTCTCGACAATTCGAGCAGACCCAATTGCTCCGATTCGTTATTGAGATGTCGGAATTCAGAACGTTACAACCCATCTTTTGTTGGAAGATGGGTTTTTAAGAGATTGTAAGCTCGTACTGTCTTTCGAAGGTTCTCCTGTTTATGCACAAGTCTCTTTGAGGCTGTAGGCCTCCGAGTCCTGCATCGAAACGACAGGGAACAACACTTCAAAAGTAGCGAAAGCCTTCGGTCCTGCCATGATGTGGTGTAGGCCAGCACGGTTTACAACTTCACTTCCGACCTGTCACTTGATTGCTATTACAACTCAACGATTTCGCCGTCAAAGCATCGGGTTCGTCATTCACAACTGGCTGAGAACTCCAGGGAGCGGATGATAGGTGTTGATATTTGTGAACTGTAGATTTGAATTAGTTACCGAAGCTTTCTAGTTTTGAGACTCCAAAAGATGTGTCCTCTCGAGTCTCGAGCGATACCGTATTCAAGATCGGTCATTGCTCTGGCCAATGGCCATCGACTTGTGCTCAGGCAACCATGTCGCGTTTCAAGCTTGTCTTCTTCAGCCCAATCAATGACACATCTAAAATTCTCGAGCACCTATTCTCAAAGTATCCAAGAAATGTAGGAAGTGTCGGGAGCAACTATGAACACTGTGCATTCATGTCGAGGGGAATTGGTGACCCAAAATGCTCGTGTCAGTTGCGGAAGTCATGAACTCGCTAAAGCATTGCCCCTCAGGTCAATTTAAGCCTATAAACGACGCCAATCCAACTATCGGCGCTGTTGGTTCACTGGAGCAAGTTGAAGAGCATCGAGTGGAGGTTCTCGTGAAGGATGAGGGGAAACAGGAGGAGATTCGGGGTGCTGTTGAAGAGTTGAAGAAGGTGCGTCTTCTCCCTCTCTTTGCTTCAGGCTCCCAGATTGCTGACATCTAAAATCCAGATACATCCGTACGAAGAGGTTGCCTACGAAGTTTACAAGATAGAGAACTTTTGAAAGTCTTGAAACGAAGATATTTGGATTATTCGTGAGACAAGCTGTGTGCACATGGTCAGGCTGCTAATCCCAGGCATTTATCATGGAGATGCGGAGGAGTGAACCGTGTATTTCTCCATTCTAATTCGAGTCTTCGTCATTGAGTTGCTTATCGACAAGCAGAGTAATCTAGCAGGTTCGTGATTCCGCTCCTTGACTGGCGACCTCGTTCAGTATGTCTTCTAGTTTGCAGGTTTCGACGGAGGGCCATAAGCTTCTCGTCGCTAACCGAGGCGAAATTGCCGTTCGAATTATACAAACCGCCAAACGACTCAGGCTACCCACTGTTGCTATCTACACAGCTGTGGACTCCACGGCCCCTCATGTTCAGCTCGCCGACGAGTCAGTCTTACTTCGTCCAGACGACGACGATCCTGCATCCAATGCCAAGGGCTATCTAGATTCCGAAGTAATTGCGAATATCTGTACTCAGCGGAATGTGACGCTCGTCCACCCCGGCTATGGATTTCTCTCGGAAAACGCGGGGTTCGCGAGGTTGCTCGAAAATCGGGGAGTCAAGCTTCTAGGCCCTAGTGCGAAGGTGATTGAAGACATGGGCCTCAAACATCGCGCACGAAAACTTGCCGTCGAAGCTGGTGTTCCTATCGTTCCGGGTTGCGACATTGTCGATAATATGGGACAAGCCACCGCATTTGCAGCGGACGTCGGTTACCCAGTTATGATCAAAGCTACAGCAGGAGGTGGAGGAATGGGTTTGGTCGTCTGCATGAACGAAGAGGAACTCATTTCAAATTTCGAGGGGGCCAAGCAAAGGTCAAAGGTAGATCATGTCTCAATGTTCGGGTGACATTCTAATTCACTCTCTGTGCTTAAGTCACTCTTCGCAAATGATGGTGTGTTCCTCGAACGGTTCTACCCTTCTGCAAGGCACATTGAAATCCAAGTAAGGACAAACTTTATTGGGCACAAAATAAATGATCAATAGCAGCCCTCTAGATTTTTGGCGACGGACTCGGTCACGTCATTCACATGGGAGAGCGCGAGTGTAGCGTCCAGCGCCGTCATCAGAAAATATTCGAAGAGTCTCCGAGTCCATTCCTATTTGACCGCCCAAGTATGTATCGTATCTATTTGTAAGGCCATAATTCATCGTTTCACCAATACGCGTAGCTCTTCGGGAGGAAATGTGTGCAGCTGCAGTCGAATTGGGAAAAGCCATCAAGTACAAGTCTGCTGGTGAGTGTTTCATACCTTTGAGCACCCTTAGTGGTACAGTTTGTGATGAGATTCGTTTCAGGTACGGTCGAGTTCTTAGTTGATGATCAAAGTGGATCGTATTTTTTCCTTGAAATGAATACACGACTGCAGGCGAGTGTCATCCATTTTGATGTTATTTCCCGTTTATGACGACGGCACGATTTTCATTGTTAGGTGGAGCATGGAGTGACTGAGATGATATACCCCGGTCTAGATATAGTCGAACTAATGATTTATCAAGGCATCCTCGAAGTCGATAACGAGGGTGGGTTACCCGAGGAGGCGCTCCAGCAAAAGGATTATGGGAAGCCAAGGAAAGAGTTGCATGCTATAGAGGCCCGTGTTTATAGCGAGAACCCAGCATCAAACTTCGTCCCCAGTCCAGGAATTCTTCAATATGTAGAATTCCCGCCTTCGTCAAAGGACCTCCGCATCGATACTTGGGTATGTACTGAAATTCTGACCTTATGGCTAGAGATATTCGAATTCAACTTGATTATTCGAAAATCACAGGTGTCTACAGGAACGGTCGTCTCCTCGTTTTATGATCCGTTGTTGGCGAAGATAATCGTCAATGCACCCAACCGGAGCGAAGCCATTTCCAAGTTGCGCTTTCTTCTCAAAGACTCTGAAGATTATTTGGTGGGAGAATCTCATGGAAAGGTGGCTGTATGCGGTCCTCCCAATAACATCGAGTTCCTTGCACAAGTGTTGGAGGAAGACTTATTCAAGGCTGGTCGAGCAACAACCGAATGGGTGGACCACGGGGAGGTCTCCTGTGTCCCTCAGTGAGCGACAGCTCCTCTCTGACCTTAATATATGTGTCTCACCTTCTTTAGCGCGCTAACTGTCCTCACTCCTGGTCTCAACGCCACTGTTCAAGATCTGCCTGGACGCAAAGTCGGCCTCGGCATCCCTACGAGCGGTCCAATGGACGATCTTGCTTTCAGAGCTGCGAATATCCTCGTCGGTAACAATCCCAATTGCGAGGGCTTCGAAATTGTGGTACCATCAGCAAAGTCACCCCTCGCTTTTTCAATTCTTTTCCACGTCGAGTCCATAATTGCTGTAACAGGGGCCAATGCACAGGTGAAAGTCGATGGAAAAGAAGCTACAATGTGGTCCCAAGTCTCTGTCTCTGCAGGTTCGAAGGTTGCTGTGTATGGCGCTGGTTCTGCGACAGAAACGAGTCGGTCTGGTGGACTCCGAGTGTACATGGCGGTATGGAAAGGATTCCCTCATGTTCCCTCATACCTTGCTTCAAAGTCCACTTCAATGGGAAATGGAGGTTATCAGGTAAGTAGATATGAATGATTCTTCCTTCATTTGCCGCATCTGTCATCGAATTAGGGACGGGCTCTTCAAACCGGAGATGTTATTCGCATTCGCTCGAGCGAAACATACAAAAAGTACCTGAGCGGCGCCTTTTTGACAGTTCCAGATTACTTCGTACCCAAATATCCCTCGCAGTGGATCGTCTATGCCCTTCCTGGCCCGCATGACGACACCGAATTTCTCACTGCTGCCGGCATTGAAGCGTTTTACGCCAGGCAATGGAAAGTAAGCTCTGCAAGCAACCGTATGGGTATCCGTCTCGAGGCCGTGCCTTTAAATTTGCGAGATGCACCATCTGAGCCCGTGCTCGCATGGGCACGGGAGAATGGTGGTGAAGGTGGGTCTCACCCATCCAACATATTGGATACCGGCTATGCGCTGGGTTCTATCAACCTGAATGGCGAGACGCCTGTGATCTTGACTTGCGAAGGCCCGAGCATGGGCGGATATGCTTGCGTCTCGACGATCGTCAGTGCGGAGAGGTGTGTATTCTATGTTTATTGTTAAAATTCCATGCAAGGTAGATTGAACATCCGGTAGATGGAAACTAGGGCAATTCCGCCCTGGTGATTTTGTCCAGTTTGTTCGAGTAGACATCGAAGACGCAGTGCAACTTCGAAACCATTACGACAAATGGCTCAACTCAATCGCCGACGCTGGAAACTCGCCATCTTTGTTTGACGTTTTCGATTTCAAGCCTACTGGGGATTATCGTCTCGACCCAAAGCTACATGTCGTAGAATCGCCGGATAGGTACAAAGTGGTTTTCCGTCAGGTGAATTGTGGTATTAAACTCTACGTTGTCATATGCGTTACAATGAAGACAGGCTGGCGATTCCTCAATACTGGTCGAGTTCGGGCCCATGAAACTTGATTTCCTCGTTCGTGCCCGCGTACATGGATTTGAAATGGCAGCCAAGGCGCGTAACATTGTAGGAATTATAGAATTTTGCGCGTGTATTCGATCGACAATGGTAAGTACATCCTTGCCTGGGCGACCTAAATTTCATTTAATTACGTGCAAATCACTCCAGTGTCACTTCGATCCGAAGTTAATAAGTCAAAACGATCTCTTAGATGCATTGATTGAGATCGAAGCCAGTCTTCCTTCTTCCGTGGAGGACATGGTCTTTCCCGGCCGCAAACTATCGTTCCCCATAGTCCTGGACGACAAATGGAATAGAGAGGCCTTAGATCGATATATGCGTTCATCTCGGGATCAAGCTGTTTATCTTCCGAGCAACATCGACTATCTTGCAAGAAATAATGGACTTAAAGATGGTGCGGAAGCCTTGAAGGTACTGATTGCTTCGCCATGGGTGAGTTTTGTAGCAAAATACATTAAAACGGAAATGAACTTACCTGAATTGTGACGAAGCTGGTATTTGGAGTGGGGTTCTACCTTGCGTGTCCCTTCCTCGTTCCAGTAAGTCCTGTCGTGTTGATTGACGTAGACTCTTATCCAAAACATCTGAATATAGGTAGATCCTCGATGTCGCATCGTTGGTCAAAAGATGAATCCATCCAGAACATTCACGCCGAGAGTCCGTTAATTTATTTTCTACATGGAAGTCCTGGCTAACTTGATCTTTCACAGGGAGCCATCGGTATTGCAGGTGTAGTCGCAGCCATATACCCCGTAGAGTCTCCCGGAGGTTATCAGCTATATGGAAGGACATTGCCTGCGTGGCAGAACTGGGGCGCAGGTCCCGATTTTGCAGCTGATAGGCCCTGGTTGTTGCGACCATTTGACCAGGTGAGATCCGCATACACAGCGAATTCTTACCTGTGACATTCGTTTTCAAAGGTTGTGTTCGAGGAAGTAAGCGAGAAAGAGTATGTTGAGGTCGGTGCTATAAGTAAGTCGAATAAGACGTGGTTATCTGATCTTCCATGTAAGATGGAGAAACTCTTCGATTCTGGCCGGTACAAATTCAAGGTCAATCTCTGAAAATTATCGTCTATAAGTTGATCCTCATAAATACTAGATTGAAGAATGCACGTTCTCGATGAAAGACTATGTCAAGTTCATATCAACCATTGAGAGTGAAGTCGTAGCCTTCCAGGCTGGACAGGCCACCGGTGTCGCTCTCGAGGAAGCAAGGTGACTTCTATGATTTCTTTTGAAAGATATATCACTGACGTTTTGGAAGAGAGAAACTGCTGTGGGAAGAGTGGCAGACGCGTGAACGCGAAAAGGCGAAGCAGAAAGATGGACCAAACACAGGTCCAAGTGGACAAAATGGTAAATTGAAATATGAATTGTATACATCAATTTAAACTCTCAACAAAAATTTCTTCAAGGTATTCCGGAAAATGCTCGTTTCGCATCTGCATCCGTGTCAGGATCGGTGTGGAAGATCGTCACGTCTGTAGGGTCCACGATCAATTCAGCCGAAGACGTCCTTGTAATCCTGGAGGCGATGAAAATGGAGATTAAAATTCAAGCCGGAGAAGAGAATGTCGGAGGTAAGGTCGTCGGACTCGGTCATGGGATCGCGGAAGGAGCAACAGTCCGGGCAGGGGATGTGCTGGTGATCATTGAGTAATGAATTTACGGGTACAATGCAGATTTTACCTACTGATCTAAAGTAGGCCATATGTCTAAGGAGGTGTATAGATTTGAAATTATATTGAACTACCTCATACAAGCAGTAGTGAGGCAACGATGGAATGAACGGGCATATGGCCACAAAATTGCGCGAATATCTCACTCTTTTCGAGACGCGAAGCGTGCGAACATACGCGTAGCATATTTGGCAATAAGGACGCGATCGTGTCACGCGGAACGCGTGTTCGCAATGCCTCCTCCGCAACCACCACGAACGCCTTTGAGACGCGTCTCGCAAGGATCTCTACGCGCCATCTCGAGATCTGGGACGTTTCCAGATGCACCGCACGGTCTTGGATTTCTTGAGCCAGCTATGGCCGAGTTGGCGGATGAGGCGGAAGGATTACAGACATCGGTAGCTGGTTTGCACTCCTTAAGTGAATCGCTCGAAACATTCAACGAGAGCTTTGCGAGCTATCTACACGTAATGGAGATGAACTCATTGACGACGGACTGGCCACAGGTGCGTGCATCGTAAATTCTTCAAGATAAGACATTGCCAGCTCACACATCGTCAGGCACCAACAGACTCGTCCTTCCTGCTCGCAAGTAAACGGGAAGGTGATTGCTTTGACTACGCTATCAAAATAATTAACGACTTAATTACCGCAGAGGATGATGCGAGAGCTGCGCAAGCAGCTCTACGTGCGGCAGCTGAGGCCGCTCTTGCAGCAGAGAAGTCTGCTGCTGAGGAGGCTGCAGCCGAGGGAAACACAACGACCTTTGGAGACACGTCGGCGGCGACGGTCTTGCAACCGACAGGGATCAAACAACCAACCGGCATATTGAAGAAGAAGAAACCAAAACCAAAATTGACAGTCAAGGAGAAGAAGGAGAGAAATGTTCGTCGCTTTCTGAACAGTTTGAAACTTCTCTCACAAGACCCTATGCCTCATTAGATGGCGATAGACAAAACAGTCTCCGCACTTCCTCTCGAATTTAGGGGTCAAGATCCAGTAAGCGAGTGTACATCGTTAGTCTTGGCAGACGCTGAATAGCTCCTTAGACTTTGAGAAGAAATGTCGAGTCCGTCATTGAAACGTTAATGGACAATTCGAACGGCCTAGAAAGTACGTAATTTGCCTCTTCTCTGCCTTAGCTTATTTTACATCTCATTGTTAGTACTCGCATTCGTAAAGCCGGAAATTAATCAAGCCCGAGTCAATAAATGCCTCATAGCACTTGTGAATAGGAAGATCGTCAGCAAGGACAGCAGTTCGGTGTGTAGCAGTTCGAGCTCTCTACATCGAACTCATTAATCGAACGATTGAGTAGGGCCGCATCTTGTACTCGTGGAACGGAGTTCCCTCTTAATCCGGTTGCTTCATGAATCTCTCAACCGTTATGTATTTATACAATCATCTGTAGCAATATTCCCTATTCCATTTCTCTGCTGGACGACCTTCTTAGATGCCGATGGCTTTCATTTGCTGCTCGGGATATCGATTTCCACCAGCCTTGAATCCATCAACGGCCGCTCGAATCTCTTTAAAGTCCTCGTCGGTCAACGCGACATCTCGGGACGCCCAATTCTCGTCGAGACGCGCTATCGACTTCGTCCCAGGGATCGGTATTATATCGGTCCCTTGCGCTGCAACCCAAGCCAATGCAAGCTGCGCGGGCGTGACGTTTCTTTTCGAGGCGATCGCCGACAACTTGTCGACAATCTTATTGAAGGAAAGAAAAGTGCTCCGGAATCAGAATCAATCTATCAGTTGCATAGAGTCTATTCACCTGCATGTTGCTGTCAAAGTGCTCCTTCGAAAACCGTGGATGTTGTCGCCTACGATCCGACGGATCGAGCTCCTCAAAAGATTTGTACCGCCCCTTTGAAAGGTGAAGATGTATGCTCAATGTCTCGAGGATGTTCATACCGTCAGGAAACCTCGTCCCAAGGGGGAGTACGCGATAATAGGAATGTTCAGTTCTCGACATGCATCGAGGAGGCCGTCTGATCTCAAAGGTCATCTCTCAAATTCTGAAGGGTTTGTTGTACGATCGAATGACGCACTGGTTTCAATATCCGGTGTCCAAGGTGAGTATTCGATTTGCAACGCATCGATTTTGGCAATCTTAATTTCAACGTCATTTAGTTGTCGCCGGGTTAAAAACGACGGAAGTGCAAACCTTCGTTGCCTTTCTCAAAGTCTCTGCGCTGGGCTCCGACATGCCAATGTACTTGAACTTGCCCTCCTTCCGCAACTGTTCGAGAGTGCCGAACGTTTCCTCGAGCGACCTGAACAATTGTGCAATTCGTGAATAATCCGTCCACCTCGGAATTAGATGTGAAAACCTTACACTTTAGGGTCGACGCGGTGCTGGTAATATAAGTCTGGCGTTGTTCCAAGTCGTTTGATCGAAGCGTCGATGCACTCGCGAATGTAAGTGGCGTCGCCTACGTTTGTCAAGTAATTATTCACGTATATCAGTGGGGCGAGTTTCGTATCCGGGGAGAACCTCACCTCGTACTTGGCCGGTGGATTTTTTCGTCACAGGATCGAATACATTGCCGAACTTCGTGGCGAGGAAAACTTTGGATCGGTTATCTCCCTCCTTGAGCACAGCGCCTACGGTCGGTTACTTTTTGTTGAGCGAGCAGGCTTATGGAATTGCAGGAGGGACGTACCGATCAACTCTTCGCTGGAAGATAATCGTCAATTTGTGCCATTCTCTTCTTGAATATCGATTATCACTTACTTGTGTCCCGATCCATAGATATCAGCACTGTGTGCGGTAGTGATGAGGCGCTTCGGTCAAGCAATCCTGGATGAGGAGGATAGACATTTCACGTACGTATCCCAGAATGTCTGTCAACGAGTTTATCAGAGGTCTTGATGAAATCAAGAGTGCTGTTAGACCTTACACAACCAATCTTTATGGCATGCCTCAAAACCTCCTTGCTTTCCTCGTCATTGGCAGGGCCATAAACATTACTAAGGCCCATGCCTCCGAAGCCTGGCGTGTATCGTAAGTGTTTGCTATATCAGATCTCAAGTTCTATGTCTCTGACCTGGAGAAGGGACCTTCACATTCCCAACAGTCCGAGTTTTGAGGTCGATCACCATTGTTGCGTCGTCGCGTGTGGTTATCAATTTGCAAGTACGAGTACAAAGTGGCCGTGTGTAAGCGAAGAGGATCTGAACAGCGTTGTGGGTGATTTCATGGTCATCTGTTGGAAAATAGTCATGAGGTCACCAGTTGGTTAAAGTTAGTCCAGCATTTCTATTCACGACTCCCATCGGCCACGCCATAGTAGTGCTCGAATAAGAACTCGTGGCCTGTGGAAGAGGAAGAGACGCATATATGCGCCTTTGCGTTTCTCCAAGCTAGGAGACGTCAATCCAATTGCACGTTACGAACTATGCAAGGGCAGCTTTATTTATTAATCTTGAGACATCGCGATAGAACCCTCTCTCAAGAGTCGGAATTATTATTTATTCTGCCCAACGCTCTTCGAATTTCAACTTCTCAACCTACGTTCAGAAAACAAGAGGAACAACTTTCCTATCAAGGCTAGTACTTGTACCATAGCATGTTCATAAGGTGATACGTTCGAAGAATAGTGGAGGAGCGGGTATATATCCAAGTCTTTCGAAATGCCTTGTTCAAGCGCGACTACTACATTTTATCCGCAACCAATCCAAGATTACAGCGATAACATCCAACAACAGCTAGGGTAACGTACATGTATCATGTTGCAAATGGTGGACGGAGGACATAACAATGAACTTGTATAATGGTAGAAAATGTGTGTTCGCAAAATCAGCGCCGTTTCGTAGCTCCTCGACCCGTCGCTGTTGCCCCATCTTTAGCGGTACGGGTACTCTTCCTTGGTCGCCCATTTGCAGTGCTCTTCTTCTGCTTTTCGACTGGCGAAGAAGGCCCAGACGTGCTGGAGAGTCGAGACGAGCGACGAACAGGCTTATTATCATCGCCCAAATCTCCAGGTTCGACACTGCTTGCTCGCGATCTCGACGCTCGTGCCTTGCTGCCACCTCGCTTCGAAGTCCCAGCAGAAATTCTCCCAGTACCCCGACCGCTAACAGGTAGTGGGGGCACGACGTCCGCTTCTTCTCCCGTCTCATCCCCAGGATCATGACTTCTATCACCTTCCTCTTCCTCCTCAAAAAGGGTGCCGGGTATGTTCACCCGAAGTGCCTCAGGGCTTTCATCCGGACTCGCAGCACGCTTCCTCGCATTCCGTTTTCCGGGAGCATGAGACTGCTGGACTGACGGGCGCTTGTTTCGCAAATGATGTTGACCCATATCTGATTCTTCATCGTCGGAAATGAAAGCACCAGGAAGTTTCTTCGATTCCTGTTCGGAAGCTGCACGGGTCGTCCGACCCCTTTTGTTGGATAACGAATCCTTCTTTGGCGAGACCGAAGGTGTTCTAAATTGAGATGAAGATGATGGACCTCCGAATATTGAATAACCAAGATCTTCTTGCTCGCTGGCTGATAAGTGTTCGTGGCCTTCACCGTCGACCGAGACGGATTCTTGGTCAACGTCGATGAAAATTTGTTCCTCAGGAGGTGAAGCGACTGGGGAAGAGTCCTTCGCAGGTGACGTCTCCTGAGACTTTGGCTCAACAGGTGGAGGAGTGCGCGTTTTTGGAGGGGATTTTGGCCGGTGGTTTATACCGTTCGCCACAGGTGTCTTTCCGTTCGCTTTCAGAGAGCCGTTCAGGCGAGGTTCTTGCTGGCGTTCAGTAGTCTCAGGTGGATTAAAGAAGGCATTTCGAGCAACAAATGCGTTCTTCTTTTGTCCACCTGGAGTGCCGTTAGCAACAACGGGCGAGTTTGTAGCGATACCATTGGAGAAAACAGGCGTCGCGTGTTTTGGAGTGGAAAGAGTATTGCCATTCAATGCAGATTGCGAGAACGCAGGCAATGAAGATTGCGATGACGAGCCAGAGGCTGTCGAAGGACCACTCGTTTGGGAAACCAGTGTCGGGTGCGCGGAAAGTGGCAGAGGTGCTCGAGGTGATGAAGTTGATGTGGACGCGCCAGGCGTGAATAATGGTGGAAAAGTCCCATTCGTCATAGACATGCGTTGTCCTCGCGCTGGCTTCGGACGCGTTGGCGGTAACTTGTTCAAGCTCTTTCTACGCGACAACGAGCTCCCACCGACGTCCTCCCATGACATCGAAAGGTCTGTTGACATGCTTCCATTAACATTGGTCCACGATTGACCACTACCTGACGCAGGAGCCGCCGACGCCTGTGGGTTCAGCCTAGATGGACCTCCGATTCCGTCGAGTTCGCGCTGAAGTTGCGCCCTCTCAATCGGAGGCATTATCGTGAGCACGCCTTCGATGATGCGTTGACGTTCCGTTGCCCACGTGCCATTTACTGCACCTGCACCTCCTGTTCGCGCCGTGCCATAAAACTGGCGATCGAGTTTGAGAGCGTCGATGAATTTGCAACTCTGAATGAGTCGAACGCAAACCAAGTCGCGAAGAACAGAGGTCGATTTCGGTTCGAAACCGGTAGGAGGATTTGTCGCAATTTCCCGCACGATATTTTCTTCGTATTCAGAGAAGGGCAAGAACAGAAGTTGTTTTAGGGGATCCTGCCGAGGAGAGGCTTTATGAAAGTCAGAAGCTACCCACAACCAGAGGAGCGTGCCACGTACGGGTAAGCGTCCATTCGACTAGCTTTTGGATTAATGCTCTTCGAATTGTCGTAGTACCGGCGAAGTTGCGCTGATACTGCCAGGCGTCTATGATGCTGAGCTCCGCCAATGCTAACAAATAACGTTCGAGGTCTGACTGCTCTCTTAATGCGGGTTTGCAAGTTCGCACAAACTTGCGGATGAGGGGTCCGGAACCCTCCGCCAGCGCGAGTGTCTCTAAGATTTTGGAAGGGTATTCCTTTACGATGCGCGCATCTGAGAACAGCGAAATTGCTTTCTGCAATATCCGTTAGTGCGTTGGACTACAAGACGCGGAAAACTCTTACCCCGAGCTCCTGGCCGGCGTCAAGGTGCCAGTACGCGTCGGCAAGAGCGACGTAGTGAGGCGAAATGCACTTCTCGTCGGCGTAGCTCAGTTCTCTTCCGTCCAGCTGCCACTTCAAGAGGTAGTAGATGAGGCAGTCTCGCTTCATGGAGTCGAACGTCGCCGAATCGACGGCGTCCAAAAGGCGTTGGAGCGCATTCACGTTCTTTGGTGGGTAGAGCTTAGCAGCCTCCTCGATGCCTCCAAGTTGAAGAAGTATGTCGAAGAACAGCAGGTTTGACATCGCCGCTCTGCGGGCTTGTATTTCGCGGACGCGACCATCCTGCCAGGCGAATTCGTGAGGTTGAAGCGAGAAGAACGAGATCAAGTCTTCGTTTTCCTCTACGACGATGGCATCCTGTATGCAAAGTTCAAACCCAGAACTTGGAACACGACATATACTACTCACCACATCCATTTTGAAGTCGTGTCGTCGTCGTCGGCAACGTTGACGAGGTGGCCGTCGACGTTCACCACAAAAGCCAACAATGTTGTTCGTTGTTCCCACGCATCCACCACCGATATTTGCGGAAATTTTTGTGTCTCCGGGTCTCTCTTTTACTTTTCGTTACGCGATGAAGGCTCTCTTTTATAATCTCGTTTCGTGTTCAATGGTCAACAAATCGTCAACGTTACGTGTGCTACGTTCTATTGGGCCTTCATGAAGACGATCGAGACATCCCTCCAATTTACGCGTCGTGAAGCTTGAAGACAGAAGCCTAACGGCTTGACTTCTAGTTACAGTGCAGTCTCGAACTACATTACAGGAAAATGCTAAAAACCACTTCTAGCTCTTACAACGAACTTTGCATCATGGACGAGGAGCACCTCAGACTCTAGTGTGTCTCGGAACGAATCTGTTCCTTCTACCGCCGACTCTAGATGCAAGACATCCACGCGCACAAATGAAGATAAGCGACCCGAGCGATGCGTAGGGTTGTTCAGGTCGCTGAGCCTCTCACTCGCGTCGATTGCATCCTGAAGGTGAGTTATATCTTTTGCATCGAAACAAGTATGACCTACAAGCCCCTTCATAGCGGTTCATTCGATGGAGACGCCGCATCCGCAGGACCTCGTCACATCTCGATTCCCGTCGTGGATGGCATGTCGAGATGATCCATTTCGATGTGATTTGCCTGGCCCGATGCCCGTTCGTCAGCCTGACAGGAAAAAAGCGTGCAAACCTCGGCCTATGTCATTACGATTCCCGCGCAGGAAGATAGTGCACCGACTCGATTCCGCTGACCGAGAGCCACCACCTATTCCGTTGAAGGTACCCCGGACGTCGGTTGGATCTCCCGTCGAAGATCTCGTCAATTCGCCGCACGATTCGGATGACACGGAGGAAAGCGATGGAACTCCAAGTCTACACGGAGTTGTACTGGGGGAGCTCAGCGTCACTCGGGAGGTCGATGTCGAAAAGAGGTCGCCTCTTCTCCTTCCTATCGACCTCGCCTATGCGATAGCCACACTAGGCTCATTTCCAGAGGATGAGCGGAGTCCTGAGATTAAATCCGTAATTTCGCCGTCTTCCGATGGTGCGGAAGGGGCACACGTCAATGACCAACAGACATCGAACCCGATGTTCTTTTGCGAAAGCCCTACGCAATACTCGTCCAAGAGATTCTCGTTGGCGTCGTCATTGGACAACCAGTCCCAATCAGACGTTCGACCGTCTCTTGGATCACGATCGGATTGCATGGGTTCAGAAGAGACCGCGCGACCACTTTCGCAGAAGGAGGAGGTGGTAGAATTTGACGCGGCTCGGGCGATGGAGAATCTCTCCAAGAGGTTGTCGATGAGTCCATCTTGCTCTGCACCGGCAAGTTCCTCTTATAGGCGTCACAAGGACCTCCACAAAGGAAAACATCGTCTATCTGTCGCCTCCTCATCCTCGCAACTCTACGTAGATGGCCAATCGAGTCACTCGCCACGTTCCTACACTCATGGTTCTAACTCCGTCGAATCGGAATCAGAGTCGGACACATCTAGTCTCGGGCTTCGTGCGAGAGCAAAGGAAGAGTCGTCTTCGGATAGGAGTAGGTCGACGCGTTCTCAAGCCCAGATGAAAGACCGTGAAGAACAGAGGCTTAGGCACATTAATGGCTTAGGTTTTCTGCGTACCACGCGAAGTCTTGACCGCAAGCTTCTCTTTGGATTCGGGAACGCACGCAATGCGACTTCGGACTCGTTTTCCGTACATTCAGTGCCGTCGGAAGGTCTTTCTAAGGCACTATCTGGGTCTACTGGGACGACGCCTCAAAAGCGTCCTACTACTCCGCGCTCGAAACAGTCTGAAAGCGTCGCTCGCTGTCAATCCAGAGCGTCAGGGTTATGGGGAAAGTTCAAGGATTATATGCCTGCGGGTTCATTGAACACTTCATATTCCTAACTTCCCGAACTCCAATGGTGCACGCACTCCAGCGCAACGTCGACACCTCGCGAGAGGACCAATCCCCTTTTCTGATGCACAGCCTTTTGTCGCGAACAACGTGCCCGGTTTGATCTGTATTGTTTGCACGGTGTCTTCCAACGCGCATTATGCTCGTGCTCGCCTATCGCTTATTCCGTCATTGTACACCATTTCTCGACCAGGAACTATTCGGACTACGGCTTGTGTTGTATCGCCTCCCTTGGAAATTCACGTCACATTTGTTCCGTGCTCGTCTTGACACCTCGACTGGCAACATAAACGTTTCACGGACAATGGACATCGATGGACGCGTCCCCTCTCATCTTGTCACATCCGTTGGTCATATACATGATGACCGAAAGTAAGTTCATGTGACGCTTTCAAACTTTTTCAGTTTGAGTGTACGGGTTGCGGAAGATCTGGGCGTGCTCTTTCGACCCTTCAGGTATGCAAGTGAAGTAATTTCGGTCCTAACCTAACTCGCAGATGCAAGTCCTGACCTTCTTAGTATCCGGGACGCAGCACCGAACTCGTAAAGTCCGCGCCACTGAATTAAGAGGGGATTTCGAGGCGACTTCTCAATCGCTGGCTCTCCAGAACAATGAAATCGGCTTTCACCACTTCACATTCGGCCGCAATATCTTGCCATTTAGGGCGGAAACGGCGTTACATCTGGTGCGATGAACAAGATCGGGGAGGAATCGAATTAGTAGTGGAAACAACGTGTTGAGGTTGGAAGTGAGCGTGAGAGCGTTGCAACGAGGGATAAGGGCGGCAAGTGCGCGCGTTTCGTTCGGTTCTATGAAATGCGAGTGCAATGCTTAGGCCTCATGACGGACCATATATTAACGCCCCCCGTTTGCAGGACAGTTTCCCCCCAGCTGCTCAGCGTTCACGAGTGCCGAAGCCAGAGTCCATACCTGCGCAAGTCGCGATTTGGCCGTTCCGCAATCCACGCAAGCTAGTCTCCGTCACCGAACACAATGCCTACTCTCGAAGTTAACACTAACGTGCACGGCGGGGCGACCAACCATGCAGGCCCTTCGACCCCGGCGCCTCCTCCTCTTGGAACTCTAATCGATGATGGGACTGACGCAGGCGCACTCCAGCTTACCTCCGTACTCGGTCAGTGCAAATCATATATTTAAGAAAGATTTCGGAAACTCATCTGTATCTTCCTTCGAATAGGCTACGGTGGTTATGGTGTCGTTTACCGCGCAAGCGCTCCGGCAGGCACACTTTACGCTGTGAAGTGCCTCCTTCGCTCCTCAAATCCCAACAATCCGAAGCAACAGCAGAGGCAGCGTCGCCTCCACATGCGCGAGATTGCTTTACACCGTCTGGCGGGTGCAGGCGCCCATCCAGGCATCGTTCGTCTTCACCGTGTCATCGAACCTGCCCTGCCAGCGGCCGACGGCAGCCTCACTCTCCCCTCTCCGTACACTTTCCTCGTCATGGATTTCGCACCTTGCGGAGATCTCTTCACTTTGATTCTGCATAAGCAGGTATATCTCGGCCGCACTGGTCTTGTGGCCCGCGTTTTTGCCCAGCTGGCTGCCGCAGTGTCTCATTGTCATTCTTTGGGAATATTTCATAGGGACCTCAAACCTGAGAACGTTTTGTGCTGGGACGGAGGAGAGACCGTTCGACTTGCTGACTTTGGTCTCGCGACAACTGAGAGACGCAGCAAGGAATGGCGAACTGGAAGTGTTTACCACATGAGCCCAGGTCGGTGTAATCTCGCATAGTAATCAGTAAGATTTCGCCTGATATATCATCGACAGAATGCCAGAACGGGAACTCGTCCTCCCCTCCGTACTCTCCCCTTGCGAATGACATCTGGTCACTTGCGATTCTGCTTCTCAACCTTTTGACTGCACGCAACCCATGGGCGAGGGCCTCACCATCCGACCCTACATTCTCCGCGTACCTCTCATCTCCTCGCTACTTCCTTCCTCAAGTTCTTCCGATTTCGAGCGGTCTTAATGACGTGCTTGTCCGCGCGCTGGACGTGCAATGGGAACGACGGGAGACTTTCGGCGTTGACGGTCTTACTGACGGCGTCGCCCGGCTCGCCGCTGAGGCCGACGAGAATCAATATCGACGCCTCGGATACCTCAAACCGCGCAAGTCTGGTTTGTACGCGCCAGACGTCGTGTTCGAGGGTGGCATGGCACGTTGTCCGTGGGAGGTGGGCATGCATATTCCGTCAGGCTCCTCAGGAAGCGACGGCGATGCGAACACTCACCACATCCGCATCCCCCCGGAACTTGAGCCCAAGCCCGATGTTCCTCCAAAGAACGCGAAGGCGAACGTCAAGACGTCAAGCGCGTCTTTTGGACCCTCCGTGCGCCAGTCACCGACAGATTCAATGATGGTTGAAATGCCGCCGCCGCCAACCCCCGCGAAGGATGTACGTAGTATCTTATACTAATAATATTATGCATAAATTAAAATTGCTATTTTATAGGTGCATGTCTCGCGCTGGAACGCTGAAAAAGCGCGTGGTCCCACTGTGGAAACACGTGTTGTGTCAGAGGCTTCCGACGTTGAATTGAACTCTGCGAGATCTGTGAAGGAGACAGTGCAAGAGGACGAAGAATCGATGTCCGAAATTCGTTTTGCTGAGCCCAGCAATGCGGGAGGATCTTCTCCATCGTCTTCTGACTCAAGTGCGTCATCTTCTGAAGTATCTAGTCTGGATTCAGTCTCTTCGGAAACGAGAGGCTCCAGGGAAGGACTCGTCGCTCATCAGCCGCTTATTTCAGAGTCGAATGTCACGAGTGAAACCGAAGCCTACGTGTACGAGTACGCTGTCGAAACCGAACCGTCTGTGGAAGACAAGACGCGGAGGTCGCACTTCGTCGAATACGAGCCACGTCCTGCTCATCAGCCATCCAACTACAATCAGACGCGGAGGAGTAACAAGTATCGAGGTCGCAGTCGTGGTAGACAACCGTATCCCCAAGTGCACAACCAGTCCCGGACGAGTGTACGCTCGAGACCGCGCAAGGCGAAGCCCGAACTCAAACTCAACGTTGATCTTCCCTCTTCCTTTCTGCACCTTCGCAAGCACGAATCATCGCAGGCACGGTCGAGAACTCGAATTCGAACACCTCAGGCTTCCCCGATCGTCGCAGAGGTGCGAAGACATCTGGGGCGGAAGCCTTTGTCGAGCAGCCCTTTCGCATTCAGCATCTCGCACTCAGATGACTCGACAGTGGATCCCCAGATGGACGTGGACTCGGCTCAGGGGGTGTTGCGAAGCACTGATCCCGACGTGCACATGCTCACCCCGAGCACGGCGGCGGCAGACGTTGGAGAGGAAAGCGATGGCGTGTCTGCATTTCGACCATCCAGACCCCGACGCTCATCCAATTCAAGTGGATATCTGGGACGGGAGAGCGCACCACCGTCGCAGGGCTCTCTGACATCCAGCGCTACAACGGATGACAGGGGTAGAGGACCTCTCGTCGTCAACACCTCAAGCCGTTCTACGACGCGCAGCAGTCAGACGGACGTCGACTCGAATGGTCGTTCCATCGTGAGGATAGACAGGAGTGCTCTGAATACCGCAACCACGGAGACTGGTCCCGAGTTCGTTGTCGTAGAGAGCGCTAGCGAGCGCGCGTCTGGATCCAGCCAGGGTGGCTCCGTAACTCTTCATGACCCTTATGCTCGAGTCTTTGAGCGATCAGCTTCCCCTTCTGTATCCTCTTCTCTTTTTCGTCAGAACGGTACTCCTCGAGCTCGTGTAAGCGGTAATTCGGATGACATTGAAGACCGCGAGGACACCGAAATGTTTGACTTCGGCGGCGACGAAATTCTCGTTAGCAGGCAGTCAAGCGAGAGGAGCTCAACTGAGGGTGTGGCATGGGCGAATGAGCTTCGCCGAGTTGTCCAGGATGTCGCATGCTCAGGCCAAGCGGAGAACAGCACAATGATGGAAACCGATGACTGCGACCTCCTCCCATCCCTTCCGGGCTCGTTTCCTTCGTCGCCCATTGACGTCGATTCACGGAGACAATCAAGGGTGCTTCAAATTCAGCCGTCTCCTGTCGAACCACGCGGCAACCTAGGATTGGATCTGTTCACTCGCGCCTCCGGTTTCGCTGGTATCCAGCGCGAAGAAAGCATAGAGGACGAACGCCCGCTCTCTCAAGCAGGATCATTGCCACCACCTCCCAGCGTGCGTTCACGGACAAACTCGGCGGATGAAGCACTTCGTGCGCTTCATGCATTCGCAATCGAGTCGAACCCTTGGCAAGCGAGTTCTACGAATAACTCTAGCTGGGAAGTGCCAGTCGCGAGCCAGTCGTCCACGACTACTCACCAGACTTTCATGGCGATCACCACGGACTCAAACGCTCCTTTTCAGAACGCGGCGAATGAAACCAATGACCACGATTTTCGAGAGTACGCAAACTATCTTCGCTATGTCGATTCTGGCTTAGATGAGGCTGCTGGCCAAATCACCCCTCCTGCACAACGCTCCTCAATCGCGACTTCTAACCGTGCCTTTCGAGAGGAGCAAACGGACGACGGAAGACCGCATTCCTTTCGATCAGGAACTTCGTCGACTCAGCACGAAGAGTCCGTCCACGAGCGACCAGTCGTCGACACTGACTCCCACCGGCGCTCGCGTTCCCGGACGCGGTCGTTTCTCAAGTTCGTCTCAAAGCGTCCCTTCTCGTCCACAGGCCCCGGCTTCATGCCACGCCGATCCCGGTCGCCGTCGCTCGCGTTGGACGCAAACAAGGGCGCTCCCTCGCCTGGTTTCACGTTTGGCACGAATTCTCCGGCTCGTTTTTCATTCGCGCTCGCGTCGGATTGTGGCTCAGCAGTGATGGTCGAACGCGATGTTCCCGACATGAACTCTATCGCTCTCGCTGAGACCATGGCGAAGTTGACTTGTGCGAGCCCTGCCGTCGCCGCTGTTTCTGCCATCTTCACGATTGAAAAGGAGCAGCCATTGCCTGTCCGTCAACGCCGCCTCGCTCAACCAACCCCAGTCAAGCTTCCCGCCGATCGATTCTCCTTCCTCTCAAAGCCGCCTGGTCCAATCCCCACCAAGCAGCGCACCTGGTCCTTCACGCATCACTCCAATTCCCGTACCCATCGTCGTTCCCGTTCGGTCTCTCCTCCTCCCTCTCGCGGCACTGCACGCGAGGTCTTGTTCCGCTTGCGGAGCGCAAGAAATTGGTTTTGGTCCGCTTTGTCGGGGATGGGCTCTGGAGGCTCATCCGCGGCGAGGCATGGACGTGCTGGAAAAGGGTCGCGTTGGGGCCCATTACGTTCTCCTTTGGTTGGCCTTGCAGCATAAGCCTGCATCGGGCCTCCTTTGTTTCTCTTAAAAATCAAGGCTATTGCTGGTGCACTACCTACTTTTTTCGACGTACAGGTCAGCCACATACTGAGGTATTTGTTGGCGACTATGATTGCTCTTAGCATCTGTGGTGCTGTATCTTATTTCTTCTCTTCGTTTCCACTTGCCTCACGCAACGCATAAATATTATGCACTCACGTATTAATGACCGCAACGTTTGACACGCCGTTCATGTAGCATAACGATACAATAGCTAGGCAAAAACACATGGAAATTCATGAATCATGCATGCCAGTGCGCATCTATGCATCCATAAAGCGACAGTTCGCTGTGTTATTCCTTCTCTGATTACTTCCGCGAACGTTTCTGTTTTATTACCCTTGGACGTGTGCGAAAATCGACAGCAAATTGAAATTCATGCAGTATGAACTCTGAGTTCGTAAGCTACAGAGCAAGCATTTTTGGTATTGTACATAGTCATGATACTCAAACACTTCAAAGCAAGCGTGGAGTTTCCCAGTCAATCCACTGACTCGCGTTCCATACGGTCCCATTGAAAAGACCATTGGTGGTGAAGATGTTTGCCGTGGTCGCATTCTTCTCATCCAGGAGGAACTTGTCGAAGAAGGCAAAGAGATCTGCGTTTTGAGATTCGGGGAAATCGCAGTGGCTATGGTTGCCCGCCTGAACGAAGCCATGGTTGTCGGGAATACCGAGCGCTTCGAAGACGGTGTGCGCGGCGGTCATGCAGCCGAAACCACTGAGGGGACTCAGCCATTCGAAGTCAGTGTTTTCGAAAGAAATGAGTGCTCGAGGGGCGACGAGGGCCGCGAGGGAGTGGTGGTCATAAGGAAGGACGGAGATATCGTTCACGAAGTTGTCGAAATTCACAGAGAACCAGACATTCTCCATGACGATCTCTGTCGCTTGCTGGACGACGTCGCCGCTGTCCTGTTCGAATTTCGAGAGGCGCCACTGTTTCAATTTTATGTATGTGAGTTATGCGTGGTATAGAGAACACACATAAGGTAGTTACTTACGCAGGTGTCACCGCCAGAGCCAGACTCTTGCGGGATGGTCAATGCGATACGAGGCTCGAAGGCACCAGCCATGAGCGCGCCCTTGCCGTCACGGGAGCAACCTGTAACAGCGATTTTGTCCAAGTTGATGCCAGCCTTTGGCGTCAACTCGAGGGAGTCGATAATGCGGCTCACGCCCCAAACCCACGCAGACATCGACGACGCAGTGGCATTGGATCCAAAGAGGTCGAAGAAGAGACCAACGCCGCGACTGGACTGATCATTCTGCTCGCCCATGGCGCTGTTGTCGAATATCAAAGTTGCAATCTAGACAAGTCAATCGTAAGCATCTGCCACTGCAAGATGAATAACGTTAGTGAAGCGACACTCACGCCATCGGGAACAGGAATACTGAGGCCGCTATACGCAATGAGCAGCGGCCAACCACGCTCTGGAGCGGTGCCCTCGGGGAAAGTCATAGTTGGAGCGAACGAGATTTTGTTGTCCTCGAAGCCTGTGGTAATGTTGAGCACCGCAGTGGAGCCATTACGAGTAAAAGCGGGCTCGACGACTGGAGGCCTCGGGGGGAGGGAACCCGCCTCGTATCCTTGGATGAGAGCGGCCATCTGCTTCTGCCTGCATGTGAAGTCCTCCTTTGTGCGTACATGAGTGCCGTCGTTGAAAAGGAATGGATTAGGGAGCTTCGTGTTGTTGAATTTGGGAAGGCTCGTAGGCGTCGAGCACTCAGCTGCAGACACAGTGGCCACGAAAGTGGAAAGCGCGAACGCAAGGAGGGATGCGATACGACCCGCCATAGCTTGGAGATGATTCGAACACGAAAACCTGGCGGTCCATGAATAAAAACTAGTCCTCTTTATACATAATTTCTCGTCGGTTGTATTCCAGGATGGTCCTCGTAACGGTCCTGTCCGTCCCGTTCATATGCTATGTCGATCTTTTTTGGCTTGCGTGCTGACTGTTGGCGATGTAGGTTCTAATAGATGATCTACCACTCCGTGATTCTGCCGGCTTCGCCTACGCATCACCTGATCAGAGGACCAACGGTCGCAATTGTAGTGGGGTTTCTTGATATTTTGAGGAGAGGAGCTGCGTGGACAACAGAACATCAAGCAGTCAGCTGCATGCAATACAACTTCGAAAAGAAGTCCTACAGGGGCACATTACTCGCTGTCCATGCACACCACACGTCAAAGTGTTGCTTTAGCGCAACGCGTACTTTCGAGCAGATGTTTAGCATGAAGTATTTGCCGAAGGCGGTCAAAGAGCGCACGAAAGGTCGCTCAAAAGTTTCGAGTTCTGGTATGGCCTGTTGCGTGTTGCCGAAAGAGCAAGTTAGAAAGCGTAACTTTCCTTTTTACGTCAAAAAGGCCCCATATTGTTATTGGAATGCTCTCGAAGCATCATAGACGGTAGTGGCCATATTTGAACGAAAGGCCCCGACTTGCTCCAGAAATATCACTACTAGCTGATGCAACGACAGTGTTGGATCATTGAACCGAGGATTTGTCGAGTTGTAGTGACGAGATAATTGAGTGAAGTACGCGTCGAAGAGGAACCCAGATCAGATATTCCGAGTCAAGCCAGCAAGTCGATACGAATCAAATTCGTCTGTCGCGGCACCTAGACTCGAGGCAACTCATACATTTGGAGTTCGATCAACTCGCCTCTTGATTGAATTCGGATTACTTAAGACCTTCCTGCGAGGGTTGTAAAACTGGCTTCGTATACTCGGCCGAACAGAGAACGAGATTGTACTAGTAGTGTCCAGAGGTTGGTCCCTTCTGGTGAAAGACGACAGAACAGAGTTCGTATAGTTGAACAGCTCCCCCCGGATAGTAGCTTTAACGATCGTGTCGAGTGAGGTCTTAATTTGGGAGCTTCGCAATAAAGCAGAGCCTTGATGTTGCGAGTGGTCAGGCTTGCATGGAGTCGGACTCGAACTCGAAGCGCGTTGTAGCACGGCTCGGCGGTATTCATCCGAGTCCATTCCTTTCGCTCGCTTATAGAATTCTGCCTCTTGAAGTGAAAAATGGAGCTCAAATGGGGCGAAAGAGATCTGTGAAGAGGTTGGGCCGCTGAAGAAGTTGAAAACCTTCAACTGAAAATTGGCGAGGTCATGTTGGTTCATCGTGAACGAGTTGTGGGAACATGGGAACAGCCACCGCGAAACACTTTGCAAGCGACCTTGCCCTCGACGACTTCAAGCTTCAAAGCTTCAACATCGCGGCGTGTACGAAACGGAATGTCAATTTTCCGACGTATATGGTCGTTTATACGTAGTCCAGTATGTGCTCTCATATTGAACTGCGATTTCTCTCATGGTCACGGTTCACTTTGGTGGTAGACAGGTTTCGTTGGAAGGGACTTGGAAGGTACCTTTACAAATTTCGGTTCCCGAATATAACTGGGTTCTGACTACCACGTCATATGACAGGAAACCGATTCTACGAATATCCGGCTACATCAAATGGCGAGTAATCTGGTGGGGTGCTTGGCATAGGGACAATCTTTTTATTTTTCTACGCAGATTCCAGACGAACAAGGCGCATCGTGAAATATCAAGGAAAACGCGATCTTTTGGAGTATGCCACCGACGGTAAACAATTGGCAGGTGGGTTGGATTCTCTATGCTCATGCTTCTATACCTTTCTCTTGTCAACTTTCTTTCTTCTAGCCCAGTGGCGAGCCTGGCTTTCGCATACTCGAATACAACCACCAACGCTTCAAGTACGATCCCTTGTTACTAGTAACTGAATTCAAAATTGCGTGTCTAATGAAACTATAGGACCTTCAACGCGATCTTGAACGCCAGCGCCAAATTATGCACAATGCTGCGATAATTGAAGCTCGAGATAACGAAGAACGTCGGCGGTTGTCAGAAGCTAGATCTCCAAGCATCTCAGAACCTGTCAGCTCGAAATCGGAACACACGCACGCACCATCTGTAGCATCTGCATCAAGCTCTTCGGCGGCTCCTCAGAAGCAATTCTCTCCTTGGGTACCGCAGCCAGACCATTATGAGCCTCAGTCATGGACCCCCCGAAGTTCGATGCGTGGCCAGTAATCCGATTCCGATGTACTTAAAGCACTCTTTTTCACTTTGCAGAGTCCACAAAGCACAAATTACAAGTACGCGGCTCCCCTCGCGCTTCTCCTCTACGAGTCTCATGCAGGTCCACCATGACTTCACAATAATGAGGCATGCACTTTCATGTCGACCATCGGTTGAGATTCTTCCGAGTGGCTTCCCGCTTCGCAAACCATGCCTTGAGTTACTGCAAGATCTTCTGAAAGGATGGAGTTTTGTTGTATCGACGACCTCCTAGAAGCATGTGCGAGCGTCGCTCGACAACGGACGAAGAGCCGGCCGGGAATAGCAAGAATCTAGAATAAATAGAAAACTAAAGTGCGACCAAGCAGGCGCTTCTCCAGCTTGTCTTTCGAGACCTATTTCGAAATTCTTTGCTCTTCTACATACATCTATCGAGGTCTATAATATGCAAACTCATACAACTAAGCTCTGCCACTCTACCTCCTCGTTATGGTTCATCGTAGACAGAACTTTCCTTCAAGGCTTCGCTAACAAGGCCTTGGGTGGCCGACCACCGGTGGCTGCTTGTTTCTATCACGAGCCATCCACGAAGACCATGGTGTAGCTCCATACCGCAGATCGTCGTTCGTTCGCATTCTCTTTGCCTTTGTTGTGCTATCTAGCTCGTCGTTGTGTAGGGTATGGGAGCGGCGATCCGTCTCAAGGAGAGCTTGATTTCCCGAATCCCTTACTCTCCATTTTCCCGCTTGACTCATTGCCCTCTCTCACATATGACCGCAAGGTAGGTATTCGCTATTCGATTGCTAAGGCAGCGAACGGGCACGAGAAAAGGCAGCGGGGTGAGACGGAGTGCTGCGGGGCGAAATTGTGGCACCTGTAGGTTGGTCGTTAACGAGGAATTGACGTCGATGATTTGGGGAAACTTACGAATGGTCACCACTTCAAGGAATCCAATTGACCCTTCGATGGTCAATGCGAAGCTTTTGCCCGTCCACGTTCCAGCTACGGTGATTGCGAACAGACACCCCATCAAATTTACCCCTTTGAGATTTGCTCAGCCGTTGCAGGATCGATCTTGTCTTCTTAGGTACTCCGTCTGTGAAATACCCCAACCTTTCCATGCGTTGCTGAATCCGCCGAGCTTCATCGTACATAGTACAATCCGTATAGCCTCGGATGACAGAGTTATATGCAACAACCATGTTTGATTTGAATGTGACTTCATCGACAGTCTTGGAATGTTCGCTGCCTCTGAAGGAGAATTCGAGGAATGTAATGATGTCGTTGACACGTTCAACGTCGCCAGATCGTGCGTAAACACCAGCCAGGACCGTCCAATTCTCCATGCTTTGTTTGACCTCAAGCTGACTCATGTCTGCAAGAACACTTGCGCCAGCGTGCCCGCCAAACCGAGTAGAAAATGCAATGATGAAGTGGTGAAACACGACTGGGTCAGGAAGCTCTGCGACCGGGAGAGAATTGACCATCGGCAGACCAAGCGATTCCGCACGATCCTCTTCCGTTAGGCCACGATATTTCTCCAAAGGTAGCACCATAGCAGAATATAAGCGATCCAAATCCTCGCGCGTACTTGCAAGTTGTATAGCCGCCTTCCATACCGCGGACAAACTCGCGGCATTTGGCCAAAACTTCGTCTCGGTAGGGATGAGATTAGACTCCGCATCCTCCTTGTCGAATCTCCTCCCTTTCGAAGTGCCTGCCAACCGGTTTTCCGCGTGCACAAGTAGCGCGCGAAATAGTGCAACGGGAGTATGTGAGGGAAGGCAGTAGTGTAAAAAGGATCGTATAACTGGAAGGGGAAGTTTCCTCCTGCTATACGCCAATTGCTCCGCTGCCACCCAAGCGGATTTCACTGAGAGGTTTCCCAATCTTAAAGCACGTTCTCGCAACATCTTGACCGCACGAGTGCGTCCATAACGATCCTCGTATGCGACAATGAAAAACGCGGCGAACGTCGCCAAGTTTTCACAGTACATGGACTTGATTCCTCGGCGAAGGAGCCGCAGGTATTTACCCATAGTTGAAGGTGAGGGTGTAGTTTTTATGCGACCCGAAGGGACTTTAGGAAGGACGAATCTGGGTGGAAGGAATTGCCGTTCTGCTGCATCAATTTGGTTCCGCGAAATTGCGTATTTCCTAACATCCTCCACTTGTAGACCCTCCTTCCGTATCTGCTCCAAAAACCAGAATCCTTCGGCACGACGTTCGGCGACGTAATTCCAATACATGGCCAAATTAAGGAGAATCTGGCGGGAAAACATGTTCTCTCCCTGCGCTTGATCGAGGAAATATTGTATGAAGCGCATCGTCGATTCCACGTTTGAATACCTGAAAATGAACGGTAGGAGTATTTCGCCAATATCATTGGAGAGCCCAGCCTTTGCGCACAGCGTGAAAAACTCTGTTACGAGGTCGATCTGTACGGGTTGCTGCATCAGAGCAGAGCTGAAGGGTAAAAGATGTGTTCGCATGTTGTCCTCTGGAACCAAAGACCACCATTCTAAGAGGAGTTTCGCGTGTATGGGATCTGTGCGACGCTCCAACGAATGTCTGGCAGCCCGGACATATACCGTGCTCGTCCGAAATTCAACACCAGCGTTCGAAAGTTCCGCCTTTGCTGCTCGAGCCCCTTCGAAATCGCCTTTCAGGATTAGACGATCGAGGACAAGCTGGACAGCGCCTTCAGACGACTGAGAACTTCCTCCGCCACTGGGCAAGGTCGAAGCCTGTTTTATGTACTCGGTTGAGAAGTCTTCAAACACGTCTTCTGGAGGTTGAAGCCTTTGCCTTGCTAACGTCACACTCGAATCCTCGGTCTCCCCATAGAATTCGACGCCACCTTGACTGGCATCAATTGTCAACGGGCGCAAGGAGCGATTATAAAGCGTTTTTGGTGGAGGAAGGGGAATACATCTTTGCAGAAGAACAGATGGTGGTCTTGCATGACGGATTAATGACCAACGCGCTGCTGTGAGCATTGGTTGCTTCAAAATTGTTAGGCAACGAATTTGTAAAGGGACATTGAAACACACCCTTCTCTATGATATTTCTGGATTTATGGCAGCATTTTAAGCCGTCCACGTCGTCCACACACTGTGCAGATATATGTCGCAGAGCTCTACGTCGCTCGCGGTGCTCGTCGTCGTCGTTTGTCGTTTTTGGCATGAAAAGTTTGGACGCGTCGCCGACGTTTCGCACGCTTCTCTTTCCTCTTCCACAACGAACACCATGTCGGAAACGCCAAAACGCGTCGGCTCACCATCCAACGCGCAAGAGCTGAAGCGCGTAAAGTTGACGGTGCCCGTACAGAATCAGGGAGTCACCGCTGTCGACCCAGAAAACGCCCCTGGAAAGAAATCCGAGCTCGAACCGATCCAGTCGACGGACATTGCCAACCTAACAGAAGGACATTCTGCTGGGCGGACACCCGAACCTGGGTCGAGTTCCAAGGTCAGGTTGCAAGGGGAGGGAGATGACGATGGAGGAGATGTATCTATGGGAGAAGGCGGCGATGATGAGGCGGACTCCGGCGACGACAACGATGAAGAAGACCCAGCACAGTTGGAGGCGACGAGGGTTCGTCTTGAGGAGCAAGCTCGGAAATACCTTGCAGCACAAACGCATGAAGTTATTATTCCTTCATACTCTGCGTGGTTCGACATGTCGAAGATTCACCCTGTCGAGAGGCGCGCCCTACCAGAGTTCTTCAACTCACGAAACCGCTCAAAAACACCATCAACGTACAAGGATTACCGCGACTTCATGATAAACACATACCGCCTCCGCCCAACCGAGTACCTCACGTTCACGGCATGCAGGAGAAACTTGGCGGGAGATGTCTGTGCTATCATGCGCGTGCACGCATTCCTTGAGCAATGGGGCTTGATCAATTACCAGGTGCGTTTTGTATGTCTTCATGTTCAACAAGAAACTAAACAACATCCAGGTTGATCCTGACACTCGTCCTGCTACCCTCGCTCCTCCATTCACAGGCCATTTCCGTGTCATCCTTGACACACCTCGCGGTTTACAATCTTTACACCCTGGTACACGTCCGACCGACAAAGAGGCAGGCGCCAACGGTGTCCCAAAACCTGGGCCGAGTGCAACTCCGGCTTCAATGGAACTCCGCTCGAACATTTATCAGACAACGTCAAAGTCTTCGCGCGAAGTAACAGAGGGAGAGGCAAAGACACTCGCAGATTCCGCTGCCGCCGCTGGTGGTCCGAACGGCGTGGGCGCTTCTGCGACTTATTCCTGCGACACTTGTGGTGTGGACTGTACATCAGTACGCTACCACTCTCTCAAGACGAAAAACTTCGAACTCTGCCCTCCTTGTTACCTCGATGGCCGGTTCCCTTCAAGCATGTTCAGTGGAGATTTCGTCAAACTCACTGCTTCTCAAAGCAGTTTCAACAACGGTGACGACGATTGGACGAACCAGGAAATTCTCCACCTTCTTGAAGGTGTTGAGATGTACGATGATGACTGGTCTGCGATCGAAGAACATGTTGGGACGCGGTCCGCTCAACAATGCATTCGCAAATTCCTCGAATTACCAATTGAAGATCCGTACCTGGAAGCGGAGAGCGAGGCAGCGCAAGGGCCTCTTCGGTATGCGAGGCTGCCGTTCGAGCAAGCCGATAACCCTGTTATGAGCGTTGTTGCGTTCTTGGCTGGTGTTATGGGGCCGGGTGTGGCAGCTGAAGCGGCAAAAACAGCTCTTCATGAGTTGACGGACGGTGACAAGACCGATAAGGACGAATCCACAGATAAGGGGAAAGAGGGAGAAGACGATTCGTCTGAGCAGAAGGAAACAGCTGGTAATGATATGGGTGAGGACAAGGAGGTCGTTAATGGAGGTGCATCCGAAGAACAGGAAGCCAACGGCGCAGATGAAGACGACGCAATGAAAGTGGATGGAGCTTCAAGTAAACCTAAGCCCGCGATCCCTCACTCCCGAGTGCAACGCGCTGCGAAAATCGCTCTGAACGCGTCCGCGAAGGCGGCTTCCGCATTGGCCGATGCCGAAGAGCGCACGATAAAGTCATCCTTAGCACAGCTCATCAAGGTCACCTTGACAAAAATCGAGCTCAAGATGGCGCAGTTCGAGGAGATGGAGGAGCTACTTGAGGACGAGCGCAGAACGCTCGAGAGCCAGAGGATGGCCCTCGCGGGGGAGCGCCAACAACTCAAAAGTACGCTGGACAGCGTTCGCGCCGAAATTGCTAAGAACCAGGCTTCTGGCATGCCCATGACGTCTGTGCCTCCTGCAGTCGCGCAAGCTGTAGCATCGACAAATCAAGGGACGAAAGTGTCCGAAGTCCATGGCGATGTGCCGATGGACGGCGCGTCCGGTCCTAATGCTGAGGGTAACTTCGCACCCATAGGTTAATCATCCAGATTTCTCCCTTCATCTTCTTGTTCGAACCTTTTCTTTACTTGATGTTGTACATCTTGCCTGTTGCCCTAGTAAAATTCTTTGTATTTATAATATCTGCTTTACTCTCTCATCTCGCTTCCGGCCTCTGCGTGTTTGTTCTATAAAAACGAAGACGAACAGACACCGACTGCTTAAGACAAATTCATAAAACGTATCTAAAAGCTAAGTTTTCCTTGTCAGTGAGATCAAGCATCGCTTTCTCGACTCGAGCCTTGATCACATTCCCCTTCGCATCGACGGTATCAACGTATGCGAAGTCGTCGAACTCAGCGAGCGATGCGCCAGATGCAATGGCTTGGGCCTTCAGTTCGTCTCGACGTTTGTTCTCCGACGACAACACTTGGCGTATGACAAGAATTAATATCATGTCAATAAAGTATGTAGCCTTTTTTCTGAGACTCAGCATCAAGTTTGTGTGTGCATTTTTTGGCCGGACTTACGAGCGTGATGGACCAGGGCAGTATATTATGAGGTCTGTACTGCTGCTTCCAGAACTGTGTGCAAAGGAGCTGACCCAATGCATAGCCCACGAAGAAGATAGCATTTGTCGTCATTTTCTGTAGAGCCCATCGTCATCATGAAGAGAGGCGTAGACGGAAAGGCTGTAGAATTCTCGCCTTCGTGTGCCCGGAAACTGTTGATGTGACCCATGAAAGAATCATTATGAAGCCAGCAGAGCCCGAGAAATCTTGAAACAACGATTCAACGAAACTCGCCCTTTCGATGTTACTAGGGCTCACTTATGAGGTATATTCCAACCAAATGCGCTACCTATTCGAAAAAGTCAGCAATTCGAATGTCAATATCACTGGAAATTTCTCACTCTATTGCTGAATGGAACGAACAATTCCATGAAACAGGCGATAGCCGGCGGGATAAATGAAATAATTCCTATCCATGCGCGAGAGTTCTGCAGCCTCGTTAAATGCTTTGATCAAAGGATTCCTTTTCGAAATTGCGCACCGGGAATCGACGGAGCGCGTAGCAACCCATCATAATGCCAATCATTTGCTAGTTTTCAAAATAAGTAGTGGAACATGTTATCGATTGGAATGGCTTACAGCAGCTCCGGATGGGATATTCAGCAGAGTCGTTTGAAGAGTCGTGAAGCCGAACGACTTGATGACGATCGAGTATTGGACTCCGATGCCGCTCTGCAAAAGACTGAAGATGACGATTTTAGTATCAATGCACGTTCACAATCAACACAGGGGAAAGCGATACTCGCGCAATAGCTGCCCAGAAAAAGTAAAGCCAAGTCTTTATATCCTTCAACGCCTCGATGAACTGGTACTTCTTCCACCGTTTCGTCTCTATTCCGCTTTGATTTTCTTGAACCCTCTTGACAGCGATGACCTTCTCTTCTTCCGAGAGGAAGTAGGCTGTCGTCGGGTTGTCGGGAAAGAAGAACACGAACAAGAGGAAGACAATGAAAGTCATGATGGTCAAGGATATCATCATCCATTGCCACTGGTTCGGATGCCCAGTGGGCGACGCGTGAAACGCAGCAAAGGAGATAAAACCAGAGATAATTTGTGCGAGTCCGTTGAACTGGTACGTCCTTGGAATGCAATTGTAAGAGCTTATAGTCATATTCAATAGAATGGTCTTACCATCCAATCCGTTCCCCGATCTCAGTCCTCGTGTAGAACATGGAGATTACAAGCATAAGTCCTATAAATTATTGCATGAAGTCCCGACAGCATTCAGTATCCCGTCGACTCACCCGTCGTCATACATCCCTCTGAAGCACCCAAAAGAAATCGAAGGGTGACTTTTATTCCGACCGTCAGGCTACCGATTAGAGAGCTCGAGATGAAAGCTTACATAGGCCTCCGTAATTGTGACATATCGGGTGAAGGCCCAAAAAGCAACACCTAAAAGAAGATCTTGATGCGCCGAAAGTTACGAGTGGCATCGACACATACCATACGAATAAGTTGAACGTTATCCACTTCCCAACGGGCATTCGCTGCAGGGCCCAATTCTGTGGCCACTCAAAAATAAGGTAGCCTAAATAAATAACCGGTCAAAAGTGATGAACATGTCCCAACAATAAACGGACCCAAGTAGAATGCCGAGTTCAAGTTGTTGAATTGGTCGGTCGAGAGGTGGTTATCTTCGATAATGCCAAGGATAGAAGACGATGCTAATGAGTTCCTGATGAATTCAAATTTTGAATGAGCAGCTGATCAACGACTTTGTCCATTGACATTCGGCGTGAGATCCCGACGCATTCGTCAAGTACGTTCATGATGGGGAGCTGGAAAGAGTTTAAAAATGTCACTTACTTGTCGATGAACTGGACTGCATCAAATGTCAACTTCTGAGAAGTAGAACGCGAATAAGATCGTACCAGTGTATACAGCACATAAGAGAGGAAGTATGTGCCAATCCAGCTTTCTTCGTAGTCGTCCACAGGCGGCCGGGTCGAGAGCAGAATCATTGACGTGACCGACAGCGAGAGTAAGGCCAACATCCAAGTCTCGAATCGAACCGGTGATATACTCTGTCGACTCAGGCCCAGCTTGGTCCCCCAACGATGATTTCTTCTCGTCATCGATCGAATTCCCTCGTTCGTTTCCCTGAGGTAGCTCGTTGACTGCATAACAGTCTTCCATGACAAGTGAAGATGGGCCGGGTAAGCAGAGGTCCTCCTCGCTCTGAGGCAGCTCACTCTGTAATAGGGTGTATTTATGCCTTTCCGACGACTTCATCCGCGTAGAAATGTTCTCTGAGAGCGGCTTATCGATGCCTTTATGTCCAGAAAGCCAGCACGCTATTCATCGGCCACAACGCGCAGTACCAAGAAGATAGCAATATAAAAAGCTTTCAGTCACGAGGATGCCGGCAACAAGATGGTTTTCCTGCGGTGCTTGCATGCGTTGGATCGCACTCGATAAAAGAGCCTGAGCGGGAGAAGTTTCGTATCAAAGTTCACACTCAGCCGCCCTGGCTATATGCGTTCTGATTCTTTGCGTCTTTGGTTCCTATTGCTTGATGCAACGATGCTGAGATATTGGAGAATGCCTATGAGCTTCAATATATGAGATAAAAGGACATTTCATTGCGCTCATCTCAATCGCTCCTCAATAAATTTCCCTTTTTGTCGAGACACTGGATGACGTCATGATCGACGCCTCTTGTCGATCCCAGTTTGCGTCGCGAGATTCCGAGAAGTGATCGCAATGGTGTCTTAGTCCCAAACACAAGTATAAGAACGTCAGAAAACTTGGAGTAGGTAGCATACAAATCTCTCACCTGAACCACGATCATCATCATTATGACGAACAACGACTCGAGGTACACTGACCCAGGTAACTCCCCTTGATTCATTCTTTTGAAGTGGCATTCGAGCTGAGGTCTTTCGTCCCAAGAATTGAGGACAGAGATTAAAGAGAATATTCATAGCGGAGACAAGGGCGGGAAGCCAGGGTAAGTCGTTTACTGGTGAATGCATTGGTCGAGTAACTCACGGCAATTGTAGACAATGGTCAGCTCGCAAAGCGCAGATGATGGCGTCCGAGTATAAGAAAGCAATGGAAGAACGAGGAGAAGAACCCTACACCACTGACAAGAAGGACAAAGACGATCGTCAGAAGAACCTCACCAATTGGACGGCTGAAGAGTGGCAGACAAGCGACGGGAAGGCCGAAGCAAAGCAAGCAGACGGGACTGAGAAACGCTACCTACCGAAAGAAGCCTGGGCGAAGATGACCGAAGAAGAGAAAAACGAGACAAACGAAGCGAAGCTGGAGGGTGGAAAGCACGGGAAACAGGTGCGTCCTTGCCACGATCGTGTTGCCGCCTCACACATGGACATACACCCCAGTTTGTATCCAACACGGACGCTGCGAAAGCCGCTCGTAAAGATGCCTCCAACGATCGTAAAAGCGGCAAAGGCGAGGGCGAAGAATCCCTTCAGAGCAACGAAGTCGACAAAGACTCGGAAATGGAGCAAAACGAGGACGTGAAGGACTCCAAACAGGAAGAAGAATCGCACAACACCAAGAAACGATCGAAGACGGACGAAGACGAGAAGTCCTCGGAGAAAGGCCAGGACGATTCTCATCCAAAGAAGAAGCAAAAAACCGACGGTGATGAGCAGAAAGAAAATGCAGAGGCGACTGAAAAGGATGACAGCAAGACCGCAAGCAAAGACGATGGAGACCATGGTAAGCCCGGAAGCACGGATCGCCTCCCAGAAGAAGGGCAAGCGGTACATTGGCGAGTGGCTTCGGCTTGGTGTGAAGGTATGTTTTCGGAGAGTTGAGATCATAGAGCTCACATGTGACGACGTTAGGTACGGTCCTTGAAGTCCTGTACGAGGAAAAGGAAGTCGCAGGAAGGACGGCCAAAGCATCACAGAACGACCCTCGCATTGTCGTGAAGAGCACGAAATCGGGCAAATCAGCAGTCCACAAACCAGGAGCGGTCCACTTTTAACGATTCGTTTTTCGAGACATTCCCTTACGAAAGCCTTCGGTTGTATTGTAAAATAGTCACATATCCCAAGTCTTACTCCCAACTCCAAGAAAAATACTTGAAAAGGGCAGTGAATAACTGCGAAGCACGAGGAACGAAGACTTTCAACGTACCGTCCAACATCTCGAAGGTTGAGTCGGTGAGCAAAGGAACCTCTTCAACCTCAATGAATTTGGTGGCCTCGGGCTTCTAATGATAACTTCTTCGTGACATGGCGAGAATCTCGATTAGTTCCGAAATTGTATCTTGTGCAGTGCTTGCAGTGAGATGCGGTGATGGTGGTGGTGGTGAACGAGCAAGAGCACACCAGCGACGCGACTAGCAACTTTGACGCGTCCACGACGAACACGGGCTCGTCGGAAGCCGACGTCTGCAACGATCACCTTCGCACATTCCTCCCATCTCTGCACGACAAGCGTCCATGGACTGTCTCTCATTTCATCCATAATATTAAACCTTTAATCACGGGGGAACAAGCTTCGCAATGGGGACTACCAGCGAGCATTGCTCGTTTGTGCTGCTTGCCGACTTCGACATCGATCGCGGGGCACAACTCACGCATCAGTTTCCTCAACCTCTGGGAACGGATGAAGGGTGCGGAATAATACTTTGGTCTGTAGAGCGGCCTGCTCATCGTGCTTTCAAGGCTCCTAGCTAATCTCATGCTGCCCGATGGCGCGGAGAGGCAGCTCGAAGATTGGACGATATTTTTCCTAAATCAAACCCCGTTCAACACGATCGCGCCCGTCCTCGCATTGGAAACACCAGGCATCAAAATGGAGGACACCGAGAAAGCGAATGAAGGAGAGCTGTTGTATGTTCTGAACCTCGTGCGGACGAAGCACGACAAGACCTTCCGGAGGTGCGTGGCATGCATACAATTTGTTGCTCCGTCTAACTCGATAATTGAAATAGAGGTGCTGTTGTAAAGGCAATGGCCATTTGCACCCGACATCCATTCATCCAAATATTCAAGCCCGTTCTCCTCATGGCCCTCGACGATTACTTCACTGACCCGTCGCAAGAATGCCTTGCCAACCTATTCGACGCTGTCAACGCCATGGATATCTCTATGGCGCCGATGCTCTCGCGTGACGAGAAGCTCATCATGCGTGTCTCCGAGCGTATGGACGTCTTCGCAGAGAAATTTGCAGACCTCAGAAGACCGACACCTCTCCCGCACGACGGAATGAATGGCGCACGCGACACAATAATGCACTCACGTAATGATTCACGTTCAAGTTTCGAGAAGGACAAGGAACTCGAGAGGACAAGGAGCCGAGCTGATAGTGTCAAAAGCCATGGTTCCGGTGTCGGGTCGGGCGTCGATGCATCATTCGCTCTTGGTGGTAGCGCAGTCCTTATCGGCGACGAAAGTGTGCTAGAAGCAGAGACCCAAACTTTGAGTACAAGGGGGAGGAAGTCGATCGACGCGAACTCCGTTTCCTCACATGGGACGCGTAGTCGAAGAGAGGAAATCATGGCGACTCCAACGCCGATTGCAGACCTACGTTCAATTTCACCCAAGGACACACACTTCTATTCGACCACAATTGCGTACAAGGGACATAACATCCCCATCAAAATGCCACTCTCGACTTTCCCAGAAGAAGTGGGTGATGTAAGTAGTAAATGACGGATGCATGTTCGCGACCACTGACGACGAGCACAGTACTCACTGATTCAACTCATCCAAACCTTCGCAAACGCGACCATTTCAGGACCCCAACACCCCCACCTACACACCAGCGGCTCACTGACACATCCTATAATCCTTCTGTTCAACGCATTGATCACTGAAAAGCGAATAATCTTCCTTGGCTACCAACGGCCTGCAGGACAAATTTCAAGCTACGTGTTATCTGCCTGCGCCCTAGGTTCTGGCTGTGGCTCCGTTATGCGCGGATTTATCGCTCGTGCCTTCCCCTACGCTAACCTCACAAATCGCGACGAATGGGAGAGAATGTGAGTGACAATAGGTCTCCGTGTCCTTCATTTGGAGCTGACTATTCCAGACCTGGCTTCATTGCTGGAGTTACGAACCCTATCTTCGAGTCTGCAGGATCATGGGACCTGTTGTGCGACGTTGGTACCGGACGTATGGTGGTCCATAAGGATATTCATACTTCATGGCCGGTAACCAATACACCCCCACCTCTGGGAGGTGGTCTCATGCGCACAGGAACTATGAAGGCGGAAGGTTCAATCGCAAGCGAGGAAGACACCGGTCGCGTTCCTGGCCAGCCTATCAATCAAGGAGGGAGGAACGAAGGGAAAGCGGATACCATTGACAATGTTTTCATGGAAGATGTAGGTTTCAATTGAACTTTGAACAAAGCAGATCCTCATCAAAAATGTTAGATCGTATCCGCGATTTCGCTCCACTTCCCCGAGCCGCTTGTTAGGGCGCGTTTCGTCGACTACGTGCAACGCTTTGTTCGCTTGGCTGCGCGTTACGAGGAGGACTACTTAGGCAAGACCAAAATTGGTTATCCAAGTACCGCGTTCATACATCTTGGCGATGGGACGAGTCAGTTGGGCAGCGGGCTTGTATTTACTGACGAAACGAGCGCTGTCCGAGAATTGGCGTTCAACGCCAATCGAATCGATGGCTGGCGTCGAACGAAGATGTACGAATATTTTGCGGAGGTAAGTTAATCGCGTGCATAATTCTCTTCGCAGTTCTCAACGGCATCTCTAGGATTTCCAATTGTTGGTACAAAGCAAGCCGATTAAGAATTTCGACGTATATCACCAGATCGTACGAATGCGCAGTGCAAAGAACATGAGCGATATGGAGGCGGAGGCCATTACCCGCATGCTCGCCGAGAACGTTCAGACATATGATCAAGTTGTCGAGGTATGCAACAAATTTCGCCTTCCATAATTTCTCGACAGCTTAACCATATTTTGGTGCAGTTTCTCGCTTACCTCCCCCCTCATCTCAGTGGACTTCTTCCCGTCACGTTCGGCCTGTTCCACCACCAGGAGTTCATTCGTGATCAGACTGTCGAACTATTGACTGTCCTTAGATCTTTCCCGGTAAGATTCTTCGTTTGTTCGCCCATTGTTGATAAACTCATGGATTGATTTCTCGTTCATAGATTGGCGTGCAATTCTTACAAGGTCTCAACCACTTCCATCGCTATTCCTATGTTCGGCAGGCGCATGCCCGAGAGTCCCGCGTGCAACGCGAACAGCAGCATTTCCTGTTTCCACCAGGCCCTAATCCTAACATTATGTCGCGGACTCCTTCGAATCAGAGTGAATCGAGTCTCGGACTTGGTTGATCATCTTCCATACTAGTTATTCTTCCATGTATTTCCCTATTCCACCCGTATACTCGATGATCTTTCTCTTGACGATACCCCGGACGAGCTCAGTTTTGTACCTGACGTGTTGTAATGCTACTCATGCATTTCGATTTTCGCGCCCTTTCGTTTGCCTCGCAGTCTACGCAAACAGATACGGAACAGAGCCATAAATTTATTACTACAGAGCACCATGAAAAGATACGCTGCAGCTAAGTAGTAAGACCGTCGAACATCACGATCAGAATGTGAATCTCATCCCCAGCAAATCTTCGTCCTGTCCATGCAACAAAAGATGATGAGCCTCATGAAATGTAACGAAAAAGACCAAGTAATAGCACTCACTATTGGTCTAAGGCTTCCCAACTTATGTCAGTGCAGACATCAGTTTCTTCATGAAAAATGTGATCGCGATTAAATGTCACTAACACTCGGCACTGGACAAGGCAAAGAACCCATTGTTTCCTTCAACGATTTTTTCGCAAATACGCTTATCTTAAGAAGCTCATTACTGTCGTAAACCTTGTCAGATAGTTGATTTATCGAGCCTGTGTTAACTGACGTTAATGCATTGAGAAGTTCCTGGTATGTGACTTCTGGATTCTTGCCTGGTATTGACGAGAGTATCAGTCACACATGTAAAAATTTTAAACGCTGGTCATACGTAGAGCCTTAATGAATGCCTGGGTCAACGCAAGTTTAACGAAACCGCACCAAGAACATAAACTATATCAAATACCTGCGTCAACATTCCCCCGTCTGGACACTCAAAGCCGACCTGATCATCCAAACATGCGGACCAAGAAGTCTGATTTTGATAAATCACGCCAAAAAAGAGTAAAAAGAGGTCATTGACGAACCACATGCTTGGAGAAACTGCCAAACACTTTGCTATTCTTGCGAGATCTCGACTCGATTGTTGCTTGACGTGACGGATCAGAGGCATCGGTTGAAAGGTGAACAGATGCATAGAAAGGCATATCTGTAGAAATTAGACGAACGAAAGTGAACTGAGCGCATGTAGCATCTTGAACAATAAATGCATACTCAATGCGCTCTCGTTTTGTCTCCTTGTCCCTGCTGGAGACGACAGCTTTGGTAAAAACTACGAATTGCGAGAATGTGCGCAAATAATATTACCTCTCGTTGGTCGTCGGCGAGGTGGTCGACTTGGTCCTTCAGCACTGTCCACGGAGATACTTTTCAACATGTCTGGCTCCGAAAATGAGACGGGATCAGCTGGATCTATTTTCGTTGGGGACTCGGTCCTCGGTAAGTCCAAATTCGAGTTTGAGGCCGAATAAGAGTGTGGGAGGTCTACGTCTGACGGTCAGACGGATAAGAGAATTGACAGCTAGAGGAGATTCACCTAACCCGGTCCCCGAATGGCAGCAGTCCAGTAGTGCCTACGGAGAGTTTGATGATCAATTTATAGATGGGGTGGTAAAGCGAGGTAAAACAACACGTACAGTGAGGTGAACGCCATTCGGAAGGCGGTCGACGAGGTGAACCTTAAGGTCCTATTTAAATGTGGTGTTAGACGAACACACAATACGTCGTCGTCGTCCTTCACTCACATCGTCCATGATGAATTTTTCGACCTCGTCGACGTCTTTAGCAGCGCCCCCTTCTTTGATAATGACGTCGCACGGCCATATTACTAGAGAATGTCGGTATTTTAGTGAAGTTGGTCAGGGTAAACTCGTGCGCAACGCACCTTCATCGTATCCGTCATCTTCAGATCCATCTAAGTTAGGAATTTGTGATCCGTGCCCAGAAACTGGAAAAATCGTATTAATTGATGCAAGCGAGAGGAGATACTGCAATGCACAGAAAAAGACTAAGCGGTCTCCCGAATTGGCGAAATGAACGAGCACATGAATTTGTTCCATCTGTATGACACATGAGCGTAGGTAGGTGATAACCTTATCATATACAACACTACTCACAATGTTGCTGCGTGTAGGTTGAATATGGTCAGGATGATCATCGTCAATCAACAATGTAACATCGTGTTTTTTGAACCCGTAACGTTCTTCAAGTCCCATTTGTCAAGTTATCGTGAGATAAGGTGTCGAAAGCTCACTGGAAAGCAACCGACGGAGTTTTCGAGGATCTTCCCGTGCTTGAGGTAAACGCCGTGGTTCTTCCAGGTCACCATACCCGATCCCTATACATAAAGCTTTCTTCCTCACCAACGGCTCAGTCTGTTTGTGACAACAGGTCAGCTCTGAGTCGGTTCGCGTCATAGGCAGAAAGAAGACGAGGAGCTGAGAGTAGATTCCAAAGGGCATAATATACACTGCAGACTCCATCGTGATACGCTTCCCGACCTCGTTTCAGGCCACAGAAACCGACGTGATTGCAGTCTTATTGTAGTGCACTTCATAAGTGAGTTGGCATCTCGTTGGACCGCGACGCGACGCCCGCACATTGAGCACGTTGAGTTGAAGATCCTCATCACGTATGTGATTGATGCATATGTCAAGGATCCACGGCCTGAAACAGAGCAGTACTAGTAGAATCGACGTGGAATCATAGAAATCGGGTTGTGCTGACCCGACGTCCTCGTCCAGTCACAATTTCCAATGCCATCCTATACACCGCCGAGTAGGTATTGAAATCGGCGAAATATGAGCTTGTGACTTTTTATATAGACATGTCGCCCATTCTCTGTAGTTGCACTGAAAGAGATCATCATCATGGTGCCCCATCATGACAGCCGACAACGCACCTTGTTCGACTCGGAGTTCGAAACAGATCCGTTCTCCTTCTCCTCGCCGACTCTTTCTTGTATCCTCCTCCAAACTTGTCAAGTGAGTGTCGTTGACAACACCGTCGAGCAAAACGTTTGAGCGAAAACGGGAAATCCCGAGCCACTCTGTGAAACTCAAACTCCGCAACTCGGCACGAAGCCGGCCCAACTTTATTGTAATACCATAACGCGATGATGGAAAGGCAGTATATTATTGATACGATAAAGTGGTATGCCTTGCCTACGATATATAATGTGAAGGTGAGGCGATTCGATATTACACGTACAATAATTTCCGTGAAAAAAAAGTGATGTTCGAGGACTCGGACACGAGGAACTTCCGACCTTCGAGTCGGATTAGAAGGCGAATGGCTTGTCATATATTTCATCCTATGACAATAAGATTAGTACAATGCGCTAGCTCAACGTATTTGACCATACCAGAGTGATGTTGCTCCCCAGCTTTTCGAAGAAAGATGTATTCAGTATGCTCGCATGCATTAGTTGTCGACCAGCCAAAACTCACCACAGGTTTGGGGCAATCAGGCGGAAGGTAAGAATCATCTATGTGTCCTCTTAGCTTGTTTATGCCAATGGTCATGTCCTTGCTGCATAAATGTCAGGTGTCAGATGAGTGTTTCTCAGTAGGATGTGGACAAGCTTACGCAATGGCATGCATGAGCTCTTTGTAAGTTCGTACTCGCTCAGGCTTCATTTTCTTATCTTTTCCTACAGGGATTTATGTATAATATTGCGTCAGCCGTATATATGCGAAACTTACGAAGGACATGCTTAAACGCCTGAATAATCATTGTCAGAAACCCGAGGAAGGAAGAGAATTCAATATTCAGACCTGCGTCAAGAGGCTTCCTTTTGGACCCTCAAAGCCATTGGCTTTGTCCACGCATGCTGAGAATGACGTCTAGGGAATCAAAGGGCATTATGTATGGGAGGTATCTGCAGATAGATAGAACACACAACAAATTTTCGACGTTTCTCAACGCTGTCCTTCTCTGGCACGTTCATTGGTACCATGCGCACAATTCCCTCCGAGCCGCCAGCTGCTCGTTGCAGGTTTGCATGAGCAGTGTTTTCGAGTTCTTTTGAAGTATGAAACGGATTGAGGGGTGCCAATGAGATGCATGCAAACTCCACAGAAGTTAATTACGCACTCATTCTACTTGGGACTTGATATGAAGAATGCCAATGGAGACATTTTGCTCGTTAAGAAATCAGAATCGAAATAACTACAACGCCGTGCGCACCTCTTTGCGACTCAGATTTATTTGCACTGGAGGTGACCATGCCAGGGTCGTAGCTCGCGAAGGAGTTGCCGCTGATGTTATCGGGAGAAATTGGACTTGTGATAAAATCCTTGATAGTCTCGTCTGCGCGTGAACTCGGAAGGTCTAAAATGTTGATAAGAAAGGTAATATATATCTCCTCCACAGCACGTGTTACGTAGTGAGTACACTCACCCACACCAGTACCGGAGTGACAACAGTCAAGAATCACCTGTGCATAGTCTTTAATTACTTACTTTGACTCTTGGCATCCATCTACAAAGTCGATCGAAACGTACCGTTAAATGTGCGCCATCGTTAAGATCGTCAACCAAAAGCTTCTTGAGGTCCTTTAGATTTCATGTCAGGCATTATTTTGAACCGATATTGCAGTTGATGGCCCACATCATCGAGTATTGCTCCGACATATTCCTCTCCCTCGGGTTTGCTTGCATCGTAACGCACGTCTGCCGGCCAAATGGCTGAAAGTCCATGCGTAGTTAGTCTGGCGCCTCGTGGAAGAATGATGTAACATGCCTTCGTCCATTCCGTCCTCCTCAGGATCTTTATCCTGGTTTTTGTTTGGCACCTGAGATCCGTGACCGCTGACTTGAAGTACGACGACAAGTCAGCAACGATACTAGAACCTGAATGAACAGTAGAAATCACAATAAAACACATAATGATCCCCTGCTTGGGAATCGCATATTAAATCTTTCATCGCCTGTAACTATCGTTCGTTTAGCGTTGAAACAAGGATAGAATCAAGGACGAGGGAGATGGAGACCTACAATATTGTCCCTTGTCGGGTTCTCATGCTTTCCGTCCGGCACGTCTAGCATAACCCGTACATCCTTCTTTGCAAATCCGAAAAGACCTGATTTAGACATCATGATGTTCAGTATCGTTCAAAGAATGGATTACCGACGTCACAGACCTAGTAGAGATTTCATGACCGTCACGTCGTTATGCGAGTACCGAAGTGCGTTGATATTATCGCTGTAATTCGCCGCGGCATCTGCATATTGGACGCCAATCAAAAGTGCCTTGCGTTTCTGGCCCGCCGTCCGCTCAGTCGCATTTGCTTGTGTTTGCGCCTGCACACCATCGATTGAAACTGACGCCATGATCTTGCGCTTACAGCTCTGGGCGGCTCCTTTTCGACGAGTACACGAGTTTTGGGTCGCAGTGTAATCCCAACGGGCAGCGAGGAGGGGATGGTGGTGGTCGAGCGAAAAGGCGCTGAGTAAGATCCACGACTGCGAGACCCCAAACAAATACAGATACTCACTGAAAGGCGCCAGCTGCGAGGCGGCAGATGGTCCCTTAGCGCTTTCTACGGCGTTCTGGAGCACGATGACTGAAGTGATCATGCTGTTCCTCGAGTAATAATCACCCGCTCGAGCCGCGAATGCAGCTATCTATATTCCAAGTAAAGCTGCTTTGAATTGACTTCGACATGCTTCGTGGGTAGAGACAGGGGTTCTCGAAGGCCAGAAGCACATATGATTTGACCCGCTGCTTGTATTATGAACGTCCAAGCGCTCGTTGGAGTTCACGTGTGTCCAGAGGTCTTCGCTGCTTCACAGGTAGGCGGCTAGGCTTTGAACCTTTTACTCGTAGTGTCGGTCTAGTAGGAAGGCCCTAAAGCTCGATTTTGTTCACTTGCATGGGAGGATAGCAATCTCATGTCGATCTGTCTAAAATGAGATGAGATCTTCAACAGAATAGACCGATGTGTGTTCTCACCGTATCTAAGCTTGCACTGCGGTCAACCTTGAATCACCTGCCCAGACTCGGAGCTATTTTGCAAATTACGTTCGGGATACACTCTTGCATTATTTTAGTGACTGGACTTACACGGTGGGGTTCAAATATAGGTGTCTCAGTATTTATGGTGTTGGACTCGCGTTACCTTGGTTTGTGCCGTCAAGACAGGTGACGTGGGGATAATGGAAGCGATGCTGCCGCATCTGCTGTTTCGATTCGTTGGAGGAGGGCATAAGAAGTATTCGGGTGAGATAATTGAATTGCTCCAGATGCTGAATCGAGAGTTGCCACCGGAAGTTCGGTAAGAAACCTACTTTGCATGAATTGTATCAATCAAACTTACAAAATTAGGACTTTTGTTCTCGAGAATTGCTGGCTTGTCAATTTCCAAGGAGGAGAAGATACATTTCTACCACTTGATCAGGCCCAAGAACATAATATCAAGGGGATAAAGGTGCGTACCAAATTTTGCTATAATATGATACCAATGTCGGACGGCAGGGACTTGATGGTGGTCCGCACGGCGGATGGGAGTACCTCTACAAATACACCCCTGCGTTTCGTACTATACAAGCTGTCAACGGCCATATCGAAGGCGATTTGGGAATTCTTAGTCGAGGAAAGAAGCACTCATCACCATCAAAAGATGAAGATATCAAAAAACTCTTGGAATCTTACCGGGACTCTGGCATATACAACGACGACTTGCGCAAGTTCCAGAAGGGCGCCGCAGCAGAAGATCTTATCCTGAAAGGAGCGTTAGCATTACAGAAAGGCACTTTTTTTAGGAAATGGAATGAGCGACGCATGTTCGTACGCTCAACAGAGGAAGTGTTCGAAGATGAAGTATGACGTACCGTTTCCGGGTCGAGAATGACCCCTATTGTCAACCGGTGTGGGTGGCGGCGGAGGCGCGATGTTCTGGCGTTCGGTTTGATACAACGAGCTAGCATTTACGTAGGACATTTGCCCTGCTATGTGACAAGCTATCACTTTATTACGTTAGATTAAAGAAATAAAATTTCTTACAGAGGTAATTGTTCGCACTTCGTAAGGCGTACGGCAGGTTGGTCTGCACCATTGGTGCTTGCATTGATTGGTTGTGCATTGACGACCCAAAGAGCGGCGGTGACCTTGGGATTGGGTGCGCAATTGTTGCCCGCCGAAGGGCATCAGTTTGCTCTTGAACGCGTCTGTCTACCTCCTTTTGAAGCGCGGCTCGACGTGCCTCTACCTCTTCCTGCTTTCGCTTCGCCTCCGCTCTTTGTTTCTCCCGCTCTTCGGCTTCCAATCGAAGTCGTTCTGCCTTCTCCGCCGCCCGTTTTTGCTTTGCCAATTCGCGATTTGCCGCATTTGTTGCTGCTTTATCCTCCAGACGCTTCTCATCAAGCTCGCGAAGGACAGCTAAAGCCTCTTCCCCATGCTTTTCCATCAGCGCCCAGGTCTCTCCGATCTCGGCTCTAATGTCGTCGATGGTTCGTAAACGTGCCTTCGTTGCGAGTTTTGCTAGCACTGTGTCAGGGATCAAGGCTTCCGCAGACAGGCAGCTACGCGCATATAGCCTCTTTTTCAGAGACTGTCGCAGGTCCATCAGCTTTGTGCGAGCACCCTTAAGCCAATGCAGTGTTCTGCTCTCTGGAACAGAGTTACGTCGCTGCTTCGGCAGCTCTTCGACGAGTCCGTTCACGGGTAAAGCCATCGGCCGCTTGTTGTTTGCGTTAGGTGTCGTCGCAGGGGTCCCGTGCACGCGATTGCTGGGCGAGAAGTGAGCCGCGGGTGTGTCTGTCAGATTGATTGGTAATGTGCGACGCTGGCGAGCCAGACAATTATCGCAGCAAGCACCCGTCGGCTCTTTGATTCCCTGTCAATATATTACTGCTAAAAGACAAAAAACATTGCTTACGTTTTGTCCTTGGCGGGTTACCAAAGTACTCGTCTGCCTTGTCGCGTCGACATGTCCGGGTTTCAATCCATTCGCGTAATGCAGGCTCGATTATCTTCTTGGGCACCAGCCCTTCGGTTTCGTTTGCAGCTACTGAGGCGCTTGCTATATGCGCTCCGTCAGGATCCATTTTCGCTTTATATGTTTTTATACGAGACTTTCAGATAGAAGACGTACCAGCATTCTGCACTTCACCTCCGCCCTCCGTCTCTCCAATACCGGAGCCTGAGTTGTTCGTGTCTTCAACTACATGGTCGTCTTCCTCGATCATTGCAGTACGCGGTCTCTCGACTTCTTCATCTCCTACTTGCTCAAGGTCTCCGCTGTTCTCAACTGTCGAGGAGGCCTGAGCTACATCAGTCTCACTAGTTCCGTTCACCTCAGCCCCTTTTTTCTTTTTCTTCCCCTTCTTGTTGTTCGGTTTTTCTTTTGGTGGGTTGACTAGCTGAAAGACTGATGCTTCAACGAGTAGAACTGCCTGAGCTTGTGAGTTCTCTTTTCTTCCCGCTCGGCCAGCACGTTGGAGCCACGTCGAAAGGGAATTAGTCACCCCGAGCTGTATGACTCGAGTGATACCAGGTATATCCATGCCCTAAATACTTTCAGTGAGATATTTGATAATTATATGAATCTAACTCACCATTCCCGCGGCATCTGTAGCAATCATGATGCGATAGTATCCGGTTTGTATCTTCTTCATTACCCTACGTTTACTGCCCTTCGTCCGTCCCGCGTGGAAGAAACAGACGGTGTCGTGCAGTTCGGGCGGGAGCCAGCTTCGAATCTCCCTGCAAACTACCTGAGCCAGGATGCGATCGTCGACAAAGACAACGGTCTGCTCGATCTTCTCGCGACTATCGTATGGCCCGGCGAAAAAATCCTTGAGAGCTTCAACATCTTCTGCACTCTTCACAACCTTGACTGAGTACGTGATATTGGGTCGGTCGTTCCCAAGGTTGAGGTAGAACGCTTTGTCGAGGTCAATGTCGAGTGTCTTCGCCAGTTTTTGTTGAGATGACGGAGTGAGAGTTGCCGTTGTAGCGAGGATTGGAGTGCCAATGGGGAAGAAGGCACGGAGATCCCCCACCGCCTTGTAGTACGTCCGAAATTTCTCTCCCCAGGCCTCGACGACGTGACATTCGTCAATGATGATCGCTACGATGTCCTTCGAGAAGTCACTCGAAGAGAGAATCTCGCGGAATGGCTCATGCGTGAAGCACATTTCCGGAGATGTGACGATAATCTGGTCATGTCCAGCTTTCAATCTCTAAAATGTACGATAAGATACGCTGAAACGGATGTAATATCTTGTGTCGACGAACCTGCGCAAGTTTAGGACTCCAGGTTTCGCCGTTCACAGCGACAGCCTTAAAGCCTTCTTTCGTGAAGCGTTCGACCTAGTTTTATTGTAGAATTACTCTTCATGAGGCAGGAAAGGAGATTTCACGACACACCTGATTGTATTGAAGCGACAAGAGAGGTGATATGACGAGGACCTTGCCGCCCAGAATTGGTGGGATGGCAAACGGCAAGGTCTTCCCAGAGCCCGTGCCCGCAATCATCACGGTATCGAGCTTGAGATGAAGCGCCTCGCCAACGTCAAGCTGCCAGCCAAAGGGCTCCTTTCCATCCATCCTCCTCTTCACCTCTCGAACGATCCTCGACCGCGTTCCATCCGAATCGTAACGTCCTTTATTCGCAGACTTCCGAGCATTTTCGAGGTTCAGATACGACCTCTGTTTGACCTTCTCGTGTATGGTGTGTTGCGCGGACATTTTTCGACGTTGCTGGCACGGTAAACGGACAGATTATATGGTGAGTTGTGTCGAAACGCGATGACGAGCTCGACGCGACGCGAACGCGAACACGAAGCAAGGAAGTTACCGGCGCCTAACACTGCCATCACACGATGCCGGACATCTGCCGAAGGGACAGCAATAGCCATGATACAGACAAAACCAGGCGTTCCTGAGCGGAACTGACCTCAGAAGCTCGACACCCCCATGACATAAAAACTTCTCATCCGCCATTACATTTACAACTGATTACGTATAGTACTAGATCTCCTCCTCGTTCCTCTCCCCCGCTATTACTTTCCGCTCAAAAGGAACGCCAGGGAACGAGGCTAGCGGTGGACCAGACCTTCCTGGCGGAAGCAAGGCTTAAGACTTTTTAAAGTCCGATTCCCAGGGCCTCCTAAGCCTTGCGACCGTCGATAAATTCGCAGTATTTATCGTACAGGAAGGTCTGGGAACGAGATCTAATTGAGATTGCAAGCACGTGGTATAGACCGTTCCGCTCCATAGTCGTCACACTCCAGGACCCTGGATTATCCAAAGGTATGCTGGCCGGCAGGCCGGACAAATTTGAGCAAAAATTGGTCGTAGGCCGGCCCAGAACCGGACAGAAAGGCAAAAATTTAAAAAAAATGCCGGCGGGACCGGTTATACCGGCTAATATACCTAATTTAGGCCGTGTAACCCGCGCGCCCTTAGGGCGCGGAGCTCCGGAGCCGATTTTCCGGCTCGGCTAAGGCCAAAATCGTCGGAGGATGGCCGAGAAACGGACAGAAGTGCCCCAAAGTGGCACTGGACAAAAATTGCAAATTTGGGCTACCTCCCGGCCGGCCTATCAATGGATAATCCAGGGTCCTCACACTCCCCGTGGCCACACATCCTTCCTTGTTCTGCAACCACCACGATATGGCGGACAACATTTGTATTCCTTTTGTTATCCTCGGAATCACTGACGGGCCCTTGAAGTTCCTGTATAATGGCAACTTGCGCACAGATCCCTCGAAGAAATTGTCTGATTTGAATGAGGACATTTGGGGTTACATCGACATGTTGAAGCTCGCGTTCGATGGTACACCGTCCATCAAGTACTACAAGGTACTTTTTCTTTATTGTGTGCATAAAGCTCTCATCTTACTTAAGCTTAATTATAATTTCCATCGGAGCTCGAGGATCCGCTTTCTGGCGATACTGAAGAGATTAAACAGAGCTGTTCCCTCTCGTTTAGCGGGCCGGAGAAGTTGTCCAAAGCGTATTCCCTTGCGAGAAGCGACATAATTGAGCGATGTAACTTGGCGGATACTAGTGAGAAAATCAAGGACATGCAGTACAGGCTGCTTATCGTCGGTGCGTGCTGCGTTATTTCGAGTATTCTGATTATTAACAATTTATACGAATCTTCAGTAACTTGGTCTAAAACCCTTACATCTTCTTATGCTGGAGAGATTCTACCTACCATTCATGAGAACGGACCCAGCGGTAGGTCATGTAGTCCTCCCAGATCGATTTTTCCTTACTCTGTATGACAGCTCGCGAGGAAGCTCTGGAACGTGCCTATAAACGTGATAGTCCGTCAACGGAAGCCACGCTCGAAAGAGTTCGTCTTCGTCAGAAGTCGAATATTTCGGACGCCTTTTACAACAACAGGCCTCTTTCTCTCGGACCTACCCCAATCGCTGTCTATGAGCCAGCATTTGCTCGCTTTGCCGAAAAGGTAAACAAGACGAACATCGTTTCTGGCGACTTCACTAGGGAAGAGCTCCAATTTGCGCTTGACTTTATCAGGACGTGCTCCAGGCACTATGCGAACGAAACAAAGCGTCACGAGGATTTAGAAACTCTCGACTTCCCGGGCTTTGTTAATTTGTGGTTAGAACAAACTATCCATGGTCCCAACAACTCAACCTACCGCCCCGACGGTGGTAAAAAATACACATCTCGTTTTCGTCAGGCAGTGTTCACCGTCCTCGCAGAGCTCAAGAACGAAAAGGGCGAAGGGAATTGTGACGCATCTGATCAAGTTCAATGCAGCTATACCAAGGCGGTAATCTCAGCACAGGCAAGTACTTCATACGTTCAATCTATTTTTGTCGTTGACGTTGCGAACACTGAACCAGTATGAGGGGCTCCGCCAACAATCGTGCTGCCCGGCCTTCCTCATCGCTTTGACAGGAGTCGATCTTGTCATATGGGGTGCGGTGACGGCCGATAGGTTCTTTTTCGAGCCACTCGCATCTATCATGCTCGTTCCGATGCCAAAAAATTCAGGTCGCACCGCTCTAGAGAGCAAGATGCTTGAGGTAGTAAATGTGTTCCGGGCTCTTCGAGAAGGCGTAGACGAGCTAGTGGAACACTACGCGAAACTTCCCAATCCTCCGTCCGTCCTCACCTCCGATAGTGCCAATGGAAGTCGCCCCATTGCGACTCGTTCTGGTGGAGGCACGTCGTGTTCAGGTGGTGGAGGCAAGGGTCGTACCAGTGGTGGCACGTCTCGTTCAGGTGGTGGGGGCAAGGTTCGTTCCGGTGGAGGCCCTACATTTCACACAAACGAATATATCCCGGGTATGTTCCCTCGATGGCACGTGTTTGTATCCGAATCAGAGGAATATAAGCTCGAGTACGTCCGTCGACTTCCAACAAATTTCGAAAAACCTATTTTCCTTGCAAAGATGACCGGCGGCAGCGAGGTTGGGAAGGACGTGGTCGTGAAGTTCGCACCAAGTTATTGTCCAGAGGCGCACAAACTTCTCGGGGATCTCAAGCTTGCACCGAAGTTGCACTACGCGAAATTTGAACCTTGCTCGAAGGGCAACCCGGATGCGCCAGATATGTGGGTGGTGGTGATGGATTTCATCGAGAAAGCGACGCATCCTTCCATGCAACTGGAAGAAAGGCACAGCACAAAGCTAAGGAGGTGTGTTGATGAACTCCATGCGAAGGGTTACGTGTACGGCGACCTGCGACGACCAAACATTCTCGTGCGGGACGACGAACTGTTCCTGATAGACTTTGACTGGGCGAACGAGAAATCTAAAGCTCGGTACCCCTTGCATATCTATCTCGAAGAAACGCCCAGCACGCACAACTGGCATCGTGGAGTCACACGAGGGGGGGAAATTGAAATCGAACATGACGTGTATCGTTTAGAGAGTATAATCGCGGGCAAAGTTTAAATTTGCTTTTACTACCAAATTACATACCGCGGCACATGTAACTCATTCACTATGTTCTTCTAAGAGTGTCTTACAGTTCAAGCTTCAAGTCGTCGAAGTCGAAAGGATGCTTTAAATTTCCTCATTTCTCACCACAACTAGGTCAATCGCAGTACTAGTGCAATTGCGATGCGGAGTCTCACGACCACGGAGTCGACCCCAGAGACATAGGTGCCAGTGGTCCGACGAACCCCCCGATCCATGTTGTACATTCTTTGAGTAACGCAAAAGTTTAGCCATCTGCCGACGAGTCCAAATTGTTGAATCAATCCTCACAGCTCACATTTACTTGAGATCTCTATAGACACCCCCGAGTTAATAACTTTGGTAGGGACGGCTGCGCCGCCGAGGCCCGATACCTTTGAAAAATGCCATCAAAACTTAAACACAAAAAACCAAGTTGAAACTACGTTCAGAACGTTCAGACGTTCTTACGAAAAGATAAAAGACTTCAAAATACTAGTACGACGGATAGTCCTATCCGTTGTAGTGAAACAGATCCTGGAAGAGTCAAGAGTCACGCTTTCTTCCTCTATCACCAAAATTTCGTATGGCCTCCGCACAGAAGTCGGCTTCGTTCGCTACGCTCACTCAGTCTCCTTCATTGCACGGCCCGTGTACAATAATTATAGTAGAGATTTTAAATATGTAGTAAATACTCTGTGACATTTGGAGGAATAAATATTTCGGAGTTGAGCTCTTCACCTCATTTTCCTTATGGTAAAGCGAAGTGAATAGCAAGGAAAGTGAGAGGCGTCGGATGTTTCGGATTGATTCGACATCGGGGTTAAGGTCGGAAACGAGGTTCGGATCCACTCGTGGGAGGAAATTTCCTCCACATGAAGGGGCCACGCAGAATCCGGTTGTGAAACGGAAACATTTTAAACCTGTAGACCCTCTACCTAAAGGTATCGGGAACAAGATAGTAGTTCTATGCTAGAGCACATATCATGATGTAGGAGAGAAACGCTGTACTTGTAGTGCTAGCGAGATATTCTAATGAGGCTCAAAAACGCGCGTACAATCACACTGCAGTTGTTGGAGAATGAAGCCCAGACGAGATTTACTAGCAAAATGAAAGGCAGGACTATAAAACCGGGGCGCGAAGGGCATCAAGACAACTGTTCAAACTTGAAAAGATACGAGAACGTAGGGTGTCGTAGAAGAGGTTTTACATATACTTATTCTCAGTCCTTAGTCGGAATGCTCGTCCGTCTCCACATCCGGACGAAACCAGTCATCCTCTTGCAGAACTTCTCGCACATTCTTGTCTTCCAAAATGTGATCTCCGAAGGTGGAGTTCCGACCCTTTGGTCGTCCTGATAATTCTATCTCTGGCAGGTCCCGCTTCGTCATCCCATCCGGGTCCGCAAACAATGAAGGTGCCTCGTCGGGGCATTCCAGGTCTGCATCCTCTTTCTTAGGAGGAAGCAGGAATAGGGTTCGCAGAGGTGGATTTCGGAAGTATACGTACACCTTTTGAAGTGTCTTCATCTTTTTGTTGTCTATGTATCGCAACCAGTTTATGATATCCCTTTTCTCTCGGCTTTCGACTCGAAGGGCAAATTGAAGCAGTTGAGGTGTTTCGAACATGCCCATCGCGGCTGCATACGTTTCGAAAGAATTGTTGGGAACGCTGAAGGCTTGGGCGCCAAAATAAAATTGGAGAGATTCGAGTGCGGGGAAGGAGAAATCAGCGCCGTAGAGACCGACCCGCTCCTCCTTCACGTCGAAGAAGGAAAGCTCCAGGTTCCGAAGATTCCTAAAGCGCCCCACAAGGTCCACGAAGCTGGTGAGATCGTATTCTTCCCAATAAACGTCTCGATAGTGGGCTCGCAATGTGGTCAGTTCCGTACCGAATGCATGCCAATCCTCCGAAACGTTCTCATCGACCATCGAAATGGTGACATCGCGGAGATTTGGCATCTCCCAAGGTTTCCAGAAATACAGAACTCCCCACATCTGCAAATCCTCGTCGAGTTCGTATGACGGGTCGTAACATTGCAGGTCAAGCTTCTCAAGCGCTGGAAGCTGCACTCTTTTACTCGCTGATTCCCTTGGAATTTTGGCGAGCTCGAAAAAGAACCTGCGTCGGAGCTCGTTCGCCTTGAATCCGAAGACCCTCCACCGAGCTCTGTGAGGAACAACCCTTTTTAAAAACTGCTGACAGTTCGAGCCGTCGCGGCGCATTGCGAGCAGGTAGACGACGAGTTTCTCGTCTTTGCTACGTGCGAGGAATGTGTCGACTTCGTCGAGAGTCTGGTAGTTCGACACGTGTGTCCATAGCTGCGGGAGGGATAGGGCGAATTGACGGAGGCGGCGGCATACGTGAGAGATGGAAATGCAGAATATCTGAGGAGCTGCAGAGCTGGCGTCGATGAGTATCGAAGCTAACAATTCGTAGGGTAGATCGGGGAGGTTTGCAGGAGGTGTCATGATGCTAAGCTTTGATGCTGAGCTTTCGACGATCGATGTCGATTTGTTCGCCGAGTTGCTCGTTATCGACTCGTCGCCTTAAAGAGGGTGAAGAGTTAGTGAAAATTCATTCACGAAAGCGTGATACGTACGACTCCAGTGTACCAGTCAAATCTCGTTCTGCTTCTCGAGCGATGGGATCATAGTCGAACCTGCGGACAGTTGTATCGTGGTTGAAATTTGAAAGTGAGAGGTCGCCTCGCCGAAAATCTGTTTCGTAGATGTTATGATTCCCAAGGATTATCTTTGCAAGGATTCGAGCAATGAAAGCAGTAAGCGAAGTAAGAAAACATGACGAGACTTGAGTTGGTTCAGCAACGCCTGGCTGTGCGAATCGAACTGTCCGATCGGCAAAAGCAATTGCCGGATTTGCATCCGTTTCAACCACGACGATCATGGCCACTCTGAGAAAAAGAGAAAGGTACGGTTGTGGTGTTCACAGAGCGCCAGATCCTCTTTCTTTCTTACCACCATCTGCAAGAATTAGCGATTCGAAATGTCGTTCTCGTTGGATTCTCCTCTATCGTTATACTCGATCCCCGTCGTTTGGTTCACGACTTTTTACCCGATGAACATGAAGGTGAGCATGACGTATTGCGCCAGGAAAGCTGGAGTTTATATCTCATTTGCGAACCCAATTCTCATAGTTTAGACTTATAACCAAGCACATGGGATATAACAAGTGCGTATCTTCCCCTTCTATCCATCGCGATTCTCAGGGTATTTCAGCTGTCAACCGAGGGCAAACACCAAGAAAATCCTTGAAAGTGGATCCGTTCCCAAAGACATTGCTGCTCGTGCCGAGAGACTCGAAGGAGCTCACTTGGTATGCTGTTTCATGCAAATTCATGGTGGTGCATTGTTGGACTGACGGGTCTCTTTTCTACCTATAGAACGGCAATGAAATTCTTCCTATGTGGATCGGAGCTGTGGTATGTTCTGGAGACTTTGTCGTTTCGTTCCTATAGACATAACGCTCACCCGTTCAGCTCGCTGGGAATCTTGTAGGACTCCCGAACTCGACCTTGAATACAGCGTCTGCTGTCTTGTAAGTTACTGTTCAGTTCTTCAACATGGTTTTTATAAAGGACTAAACCTTCGTAGTATCGCCCTTCGAATCTGTTACAACACCATCTATATCAACCATACCACTGCAGGGCTCAGCAACCTCAGGTAAATCGGATTTCTCAACCTTTCCTCTGCTCTGGAATCTCTAATACTCCATTTCAAGAACGGTCGTTTGGCTCGCAAGCATGGGTAAGTCCTAAAGCTCGCTTGTACGCGTATGATCCAATCGTTTACTTTCTTCGGTTACATAGGTGTACCGATCACCCTCTTCGTAAAGGCTGCAAACCTTTTGCATAGCAAGAGCGCATGATTTATCGTCGCCAGAACTTTTTTGAGTGCCAATGTCCCTCAATAGTCATAATGATTCGAGTCGCTGTATGACAACGCATTTGCTGGACTGTTTGTGAGCATTGCATTAATATGGCTACAGACGATGGGTATTGGTACAACAAATATGAAAGCAAGTCGACAGCAAGAAGAATACGTTATGAAATAATGTAAGTGATATAAACTCGTGATTTAGATATCGCTCTCTGCATCCCAACCTGGTTCCTCCATGACTCTTGGGGGAATAGGTGATTCTGGGGCATCTTCGTCCTCCGACGTTTGGACCTCTTGTTTCTTGGATCCCTTTCGCGATCGAGTGGTCGAAGCTTTGGTCATACGCTTCGGTTGAACGGCGCTCTTCCCTCGCTTGTTAGTCTTGTTCTCCAACGGTGATCTATAATTATTTGAATTGTCAAAACCGATTCCGTAAAAAGGGGGGGAAAGGAGAAGAGTTATACTTACCGATTTCTTGCTGCTCTGCGTTGTGGCCGTTTGTGTTCAGGAGACTGCACTGATGGGCTCTTGGTTGGTGTATGCACCCGTCTTCGACAAGTATGTTAGAATTGACTGACGAACGGGTAAAGATATCGAATAACGCACTTTGAGCCTCTTTTCTTCTTAACTGGTGTCGTTGGCTGTATCTGAGCTTCGTTCTCCTGTTCACTGTCCGAACGTGTTTCGACGCTGTTTCGATTTGTTATAAGGGAAGATAGGAATTAGAGGAGTTAAAGACGTACTTTTCGGCGACCTCTTCACCAGAGTCATTCTGGGTCCCGTTTATTTTCTCTTGTGAAGGAGCATCGTCTGCTGTCGAGGCTTCTCGAGAAGGACCAGGTTGTGGACTACATATTTGTTACAGATGAGCTTGCATTCCGGTTCCAAAGTAAGCCGCTTACGTCGATTCGTCGACCTCGTCTACATGCGATGCGAGCGAAACGCTGTCTTCGTCGTCCTGATCAGGTCTTGACCGAGCAGCCCTGACGAGAGGTGAGAATATTATCTTGGCATCTTACGATCCGAACACGAACCTTCTCGCCCTCGTTGGTTGAGGAGCTTCACTCTCGGCACCATCCGTTTCCTCCTCAGTCACCGGAGGTGCTTTCGCCTTCTTCGCCTTCGCTTTACTCGGACGCGTGCTAACGCCCATGAACTCAAAGAGCTCTTGGTATTCCGCGTTGTCGAAACATTCTTGTTCGTCGAACGTCTCCAGCGATGTAGCGAAGTTCTGCTCGACGCGCGTTCGGAACTTTGAGAAGAGCTTTGAGGTCGCGAGGTCATCGAAGGGACATTGCTGTAACCAGAACATAAGAGAAACGAACGAAGAACATGCGAATGGTTGGTTTTGTGACGTACGTTTTCGAGATTTATGATGAGTATATTGAGAGTGAAGAGCGCGAAGGTATCCTGCGTTTCAGGTAGGGTTAGCTTGCTGAGAAGTTGGCAAAAGATCTTCTTGTCTTCATCTGCTTGGTCGCTTGAGCGGCTGTATACTTTTATTCATGCTTCAACTTTTTAGAGTACATACCTAAGCGATCGCTGTCGTACATTGCTTTCACCAAGTCGATGGCGAGATGTAAATGGGTGGGACACGATGCCTGATCTTCAGGAGTACTAAAAGCATAGCGTATAAATGATTATGCCCTTTCTTCCACGTATTGAAGGTACTTACGCATTCACGACTTTAGAAGGATCCGTCCAATCGACTAGGAGCTGGCCGAACTGGAGGGGGGTGATCATGTCCTGATCCTCTTCCATTTCTTCATACACACGATTGACGAGGTCGAAGGACGTCAGGAATGCCTAATGGACTATGAGCCAAAACGAGCCTTGAGAGACGAGAAACAGGTACATACCGATTGCATCCTGCTTTGATGTTCAAACGACGAGTAGCAGTAGGCAGGGAGGAAATATGCTAGACATTGTCGAAGTTCAGGGTTCGTGGATGTGACTGGAGAGACGTAGGCAAGCACAAGGCTTGTAAGGACCTTCAAAAAATGTGAGTCAAAAAGACATTCTCTGGGACTCTCGATGGCTTCATACCCGTTCGTCGGTGACGAGGCCGTACAACATCAACTTCGATAACCCAAGGCATATTAATGCTTGGACTGCCTTCGATTCCTCCGCTTCTAACACCTGCATCACGAATGAAATAACTCGTTGACCCTAATCACACAAGAATGATTAGCAGGTAGCTGATACGGAATATGCATGTCAACCTACGATTTCGACGCCTTCGCCAAGTAGGTCTCTTTCATACGACATCAGTATGTCAAACACTATCTGAATGTTCTTGAGTCGCAATGTCTCCGGTGAGTTCTTGACCTGACTCAAGAACAGTTGGAACGAGTTCATAGCCATGTTCTGATCGAGCCTCGTCAACACCAAATGCGTGATCGCGATTGTTTCGAAATCTCACCTTCGCAATGAGGCAGCATAGGCCTAAGCTCGTCAAGCCCTTTTCGCGAAGAGCGAGTTCCTTACGCTTTACTGATGGAACGACCAAGTCTGCAAGAATGCCTTCGAGAGTTGAGTTTTCTTCGAAGCTCTGTTGGCATTATGTTAGAGATTATCCAACTTGTTGCTCAGTGCACTCACTGTATTGACGCGCTCCAGAAGAGCGATGCAAATGGTCAGGCACCGAAGATCAATGAGATCTGCCTCCGCCTTCTCTTCGGGTGTCATTTCTGCTATTTGTTTTCGAGCTCTGTTGCTTCTTTGTGACAGTGTCATTCCAAATGTAGAATCGCTATCTTGCGACTGCGTGATTGGTATCAGTGAATTGAACATCGCAGTAGATTGTAATAGATCATGAAGGCCTCACAGTTGTAAGCCCTTCTCTTGAAAGAGCCCCGTCCGCGTCGCTGTCTCGAAGTTCATTTATCACTTCGACGACAACCCGGACAAGATCTCGCTCGCTCGGCGATAAAATCGAGAGAACGGTCATGCAAGGCTGTATGAGCAAGTCAGGCAAGCTAGAGTGGCCCAACATTTCACCTACTCAGCTCGTCAAAACAAATCTGTTTCCTCGAATATTGACGACTCACGGACAACACCAAACATCTTGCGTCTTCCAATTTCATCGGCATAGTCAAGGTGCTCAGCGAGTCGCAGCAGCTCCGACATAACAAACTCTGCGTCGGCTATTCTATCCTCGCAGGCGTCGTTTATATCTTCGTCCTCTTCATCATACCCGTCCCTTTCGATTACTAGTTGCAGGAAACGGTTGTATTGCGTTTGAAGGTGGAACGCGAGTGCGGTAACAACAGGTAGTGAGGCCTCTAGCCGATCCGCGTCTTCATTTGCAATGCAATGTTCGACGAACGTCCTTGCTAAGAGGGCGGTCTCGGGAGTCAGGTTGGTCCAGAAATCATCTACAAGCGAGTCATCAGAATGATTATTCTAAACTTTTGAAACCGGGTCATACCGTCGAATTTGATCAAGTCTACGACTTCTAGTCGGGTGACGATAACACTCTTCAGAGCATCGCTTGTCAGGTCTGTTGAAGTTCTAACGTCAAAAAGGCCTAGGAAAGTCGACAAGTCTCCTTCGCATAGATCAACCCAAGAACCAAGAAGCTTTGCGGCTGCAACGCGGACCGCGTCTTCACGGTCACCTAACCCCTCTTTCACCACGCTTTCCCGCTGAGCGATAGTCAGTTGTTTGGGATGGGAGAGTCGAGGAAGAATGGCCGAGTACACCAACTTTCGGGTGAGCGCATCGGGGTCTCGAGAGCGGGTTAGAAGAGCAGGAAGAGTTGAAGGTGTGAATGGCAGGTGCATCAGGACTGATCGCCGGACTTCGCTGTGGATAATTGTTAGAGTTGATTTATACTCAACTTCATGCACTTACGCGGAAATGTCTGTTGATAAGGAAAGTAATAGATGAGCCATCACAGGCTGGTCACCCTCTTCGTCATTCACCTCGTCGGGGTCCTCACTCAACGCGATTTTGGATAGGCCTACTGCGCTCTGTGCGCGAATGAATGACTCCTTATCGTAAAGACGTTCGATGAGGCCAAGTCTGAGCTCGAGGTAGAGGTCTTGCCTGGATTTATCTGGTCAGCGAGACAGAATACGGCATTATACTTGATGTAACGCACTCGATCTCCCCAATGTATTCCAGAATTTCCGAAGTCAGAGTGACCACTCTAAACCTGACGAATTTATCCTTGGCCGCGAAACCCTTGAGCAGAAATCGTAGAAGACGTGTTGTGAATCGAGACGTAAACGTTTCCTCATCGGCATTGGCAGTATCCTGTTGTGTGGCTGAGAGAGTCAATTGTAATTGCTTGAGGGGTCATTCAAATATCCTACGTACATTTTTCGGACAGGAACTTTACGTAGGTTCCCACAAACTTCACTACTCGATCAGCAGCTGGTGCACCCTTCTTCACAACGAGTACCCTCGAGAGCATATCCAGGAAAACTTCAACGAATCTCTTCTCTCCAACCAGAAGGACCTCGGAGTCTGCATCATTTTGTTTCCTACCCTTCGACGCAGATCCTGTCACTTTCGCTGATGAGGACTGGAGTTTGAACAGAGCGACACAGTTCTTCTTGTGAGTTGCGCCTGAACTCTGTGCTTGGTCGAAAATCGTTGGTAGTGTGGAATTGAGGGCATCGACATCGAACACTGCCGGCGCCATCGTCGAGTGTGATTCGAAGGCGGGTTGCGCCCAGTGTATGCGCAAATCTTCGTTCGGAGGGCCTGTGCGATCGAGGAAGGAGGAGAAGAACAACTTTGACACGCGAACGCGACGCGACGCGTCTCCCCACGTGGTCTCGGCGCGTCTTTGAACCTCCTTCCGCTTCCACCCTGGCCACCATCTGAAACAACTTGGCCATCTACACCCATTCGTCTTGACCATGCCTGTGCGAACCACGCCGACGCTTGAGTCGATTCCAGAAAGCATTCCAAAGATATTCGAACAAGCACAAGTTTCGACTGCGAACCATCAGAAGAACTATGTCGCGCTGAACAAAATTCACCACGATGCCGCATCCATTACGAAGACGATAGACGACGGAGAAAGCTTGCAGCTTATCGGAGAGAAGGTCTTTGAAGATATCTTCATTGGCATGCTTCTTCGCGTTCTGCCAATCAAGAAAGGCGCGAATGTGGTGGACAGGGTCATTCGATTCGTGGCGGGATACGTGAAGTTCATTAGCGACAAGAGTACGTCCTGAGGCTCTTTGATATCTAATTCAACCACTCATGTACCTTCTCTCAGTAAACAAAGAGGCAGAAGAAGGAGCGGTAGATGAAGAAGATACTGCCGCGAACCGCTTCATCGAACGCCTCGTCAAGTATCTCCTCAAAGGTTTCGAAGCAAAGAACAAAAATGTTCGCTTTAGAGTGCTTCAGCTCGTCGCGGAGCTGGTACCGAGCATGTCAAATATCGAGTGAGTATGAACACTGCCAACTTTAAAACCATGTCTTCTAATATGTAAAAGTGATTCACTGCATGAGCAATTGCGAGAATCACTTGTTGAGCGAATGCACGACAAGGAACCCCAAGTTCGCTCACAGGTCGCGGAAGCTCTTTGCAAACTTCTCGATTTGGAGAAAGACGAAGATCATCGCGAGGATATTCTGGATGTTCTTCTCGACGCTTTGAAATGCGACCAAGCGACGTACGAAACACCGTCAATGCTAAAGTTCAAAGGTCTAACTTCTGTATCTTCTACAGGGAAGTGCGAAAGGCAGTATTGTTGAATATCCCATTTGCTGCTGCAACCATCATTTCGATCCTATCCCGAATTCGCGACCCAGAGGCAACAATCCGGCGAGCAGTATATGATTCTGTATTAACTGAGAAGATGGAGGATCCGAAGCAGCTTTCAATCTCTCAAAGGGAGGAGCTAGTCCGTTCTGGGCTTCGGGACCGTGAACCTACTGTCAGAGTGGCGGCGGCTAAGCTGATTGGCGAGTGGGTAGACAAGTGTGAGGGGGACTTGACGAAGTTTGTTGAGATGTTCGATTATGATCACGTCGACGAACCAGATCACATCAGTGATCCTGAACTGGCATTTGCACCCGCTGAAAATGCCCTTCTTTCTGTAATGGAAACGCATACCGACATTACAGATAATCTGAAGTTTGAAGGTCAGTACAGTTGCTCACTACCTTTGTCTTTATTACTCACCCACTGTTTCAAGATGACTATTGGCAAGACCTAACTCCCACAAAGGCTTTCATTGCTCGGGTTTTCGTACAACACTGTCTGGACAAGAAAGATGAAGCGAGAATAGAAGCAACCATGCCCGTTACGACAGCTCTGGCCTTCAGGATTCAAGCGCTTTACAATGATCTTCTGACACGGATGCAGACGCAAGAGGAAGCCCATATGTTTGAAGACAACGTCGAACCGACGGAACAGGACCGTGTTGTTGACGATACCATATTTGTGATGCAAGAGCTATTGAAACTTGCAGACAGTCTGGATTCTGGAGATGAGGTTGGACGAAGGAAACTATTTGCGCTCGTTAGTGAGTACCAATCTACGGCGTTGTGATACGAGTTGATGTTCATAACGTCTTCGTAAACAGAGGATATGGCGTCACAGGAGACCCTCCCAGAGCGTTTATTGCCTCATTGTCTGGACATCTTGCGGAAGTTGTCCGCTGGAGAACGAGACTTGATTCGTGTCGTTGTCGAAATCATTCATGACCTTAGAGACGTTGACAAGGATGAAGAGGAGCCAGTGCGTCTTGTCATATTTACCTGTTCGAAGCCTTTCTAATTGATGAGACAGAGGTCCCAAAGCTTGGAGGAGGGAGGAGATGTTGAAGAGACGCCAATGGTACCACGAACTCCTCGGCCGCCCAGAGCTTTGGAGGACTTAACACCAGAGGAACGAGAGAGAACAGTTGTCATGGATCTCAGGTGCCTATCTCTATGCATCGGATTGCTCGAACGTGTCAACAGTGTACGTATGTTCTTTCTCTTGGATAATAACGGCTCTTTAACCAAAACCTCCCAGTCTTTCGAAGAAAATTCAACGTTGAACGGTATACTTGGGGAGCTCATTCTTCCGGCAGTCAGATGTAAAGAGCTCCGCCTTCGTGAAAAAGGGCTTGCTTGTCTCGGCCTATGTTGCTTGATTGCCAGGGTGAGTCCTTTAAAATGAAATTGGGTTTTCTGCTGTTGTTGACCAAACTCTCGAAGCGAATGGCGCTGAATTCCTTGGAGCTATTTCTCAATCAACTGAAAGAATCAAATGAATCTCTGCGAATCCAAAGTACTCAAGTTATTTTCGACATCATGATGGTACATGAAGGTGACTTGCTAGCAAATGCGACTGTCGGGGTACGTCACCTTCAGATTTTCAGCTAGCTGCCATTAACCACGTCTGTAGGGCGATAGAGTTGTTGAATTCCTTAGAGCTATTTTCGAGAACGAGGAGTCTCAAGCCGTTCAGGCAGTTTTATGCACAGGGCTATCCAAGTTGATGCTATCCGGAATGGTGACCGATCAAAAGGTGCGCTCGTTCTTGAATGATTTTACAACTTAGAATGAACGCATTTATGCAGGTTCTCAGGACGCTCATTATAGCTTACGTATCACCAGATAATGCGGACAACCAGCACATTCGACAGTGCCTTTCGTACTTCTTCCCAGTTTTCTGCTATTCTTCTTCGGAGAATCAGCGGATGATCCAATCGGTTCGACGACATGTTTTCGGCACATACATCGAAATCTAATTTTTATCTTCAAATCAGATTTTCTTGGACATTTATCGTGAAATCCGACAACTGTCGGATGACCTGGAAGAGGGCCAAGAAATGATAAGTCCCCTGCACGTCGCTTCCCTACTGGCAGATTGGACCGATCCACAAAAAGTCATGTACGTGCGAAACATCTTCTATCTTCTACTTCTGATTGAGTATCTGTCGCAGAGAGGTTCGCGGGCAGACGTCAGATAAATACGTACACTATGATCTTGCCGTCCAAATCATTAAGACCCTCTTCGACAAAGAGCTTGACAGTGCGTTTCGGCTAGTCTTGATAATCCATTGATGCACTGACACTATGGTGAACAGAGGAAGACAAGAAAGTCTTATGTCAGGTCCTTGGGAAATTGTATATTCCAGAAGACGTCGATGACGATAAGATACGTACCCTGAAACTTCTTGTCAATAACATGATTTCTGTAAGTTTTCTGGGCCACGTATTTGCTTCGTAGACTAAGCTAAGTTGCGGATTTCAGCGCCGACCACTCAAAGACACATCCGCAAAAAGCGCATTCAGCCGTTTCGATGCAGCTCTGTCCAAGAAATTCGCCAAACAGCTCGAGAATTTCAATGAGCTTGAATACAGACAACTCGAAGAACTCAAGGATCTTTTCGAATTCATCGATGATATCATACCGGATTCGAGTGACGAGGAAATCGAAGCTCCAAAGAGAGGCTCAAGAAAACGGTGTGCCGAATAATACATGCATTAGACTTCGATGTGCTGACTTTTGGAATAAGGCGCTCAGAGAGTATAGCGACTACCGCAACTGCGACGACGGTTGATGAAGAGGATTATGAAGGAGTGCCAGAACCTAGGGCTGCTTCTAGAGGGAAGGCGTCTAAGAAGTAGGCATGCCCTTATACTCGAAGGTGATTGTCCTGAATGCAACTTTCTACAGGAAACGGCGCGTATCGAAATCCGACGATGACAATACTTCCGACGTCGAAGGGACGCCTCCTCCGCCTTCAAGGACTATGCCTCGAAGGGCCGCGTAAGTCTTTAAAGACCTTCAATCTCTTTCAATTGTCTCAACTCTGTTTCGCATAAGGACGAAACCCGTGGGCATTATTGAAGAGCCACCGAGGAGTGATGACGAGGATGAGCCTGTCGCACCAAAGCGAGCCGGACGCAAACAGTATGTATAATAAGGATACAACGAATGCTCTCGCTGACCATTCATCATTAGAGTATTCAAACAGAGGAGAAATACGGAGCAGCGCCTTGACGATGAGATCAGCAATCTGCTTTCGAGCGACGATTCGCACTCCGAAGACGACTCTATTCTCGATGCGGGCAACTCTGATGGCGAGGAAGGTGATATTGGCGAAGTGGCGCACGAGGAAGAGGGTGAAGTGGATGAGTTATTATGATGAGTATGTGGACAAATTGCATAACTTATATGAACGGCATATACTATACTTGTAAACATCATGATTCTGTATGTAAAAGAGGGAGCCTGAGGCTCATGTAGTAATATGAGTTGATTATTGTGGATGTGATTGATATCTGCAGTTGCTTCGTTGACGTTGTTCAACCTTCAACTCAAGGGGATATCTTTCCAACTTTTCAACCTCAACCTTGAGCCGCCAATATTTCAACGAATTTAACGTTCTCGGCGACAGCCGAATGTAGCCAAACGGTCATGTGATCATTCTTGTTGAAGCGAACGCGCGTGTTTGCAAAACAACGCCAGCCACGAGTGTGTTCAACGTTCTCCTCGTCGTTCCACCTCCATTGTCTTTCTCTCTTTCTTCTCTTCCCCCTCTTCGGCGACGACGACGACACTGCTGGGACTCATCCCAAGCTCACGTTTTTCAACGATTGCGGCCACTACTTCACGATGGCTACACATTTCCAACTACCGTTACGAACAACACACGATGTTCGCCGCCAACCATTCGCGAACACGGCCAACAATATGCTCCCAGTCATGAAGCCAGTCTCACCAATCAAGGCGGCCTTCATTCCAGCTCAGAAACCAGCTTCTCCACCGCTACCGAGGCAGAACACGAAGACAACACCCCCCTCACCACCGCAGATCATTCATGATGAGCACCGAGCCATCCAATACACCCGGGTGGGGTTCTTGGGAGAGGTACGCAATCTTTCTTCAGAGCTGCATTTTGAAAAAGCTAACGAAGTTCTAGGGTGGCTTCGCTCGTGTCTACGAAGGAAAGGACAGGCGCGGCAATCGGGTGGCGATAAAGGTCGTCACGAAAAGTTCTCTGAAGACGAAGAAAGCAAAGACAAAGGTTCGAATTTCATGGTCTTATCTTCTTTCCGTACCTCATCTTACGGACTTGTCGTAGCTTTATGCCGAAATCAAGATTCACCGATCGTTAGAACATCCCAACATCGTGAATTTCGGAGACTGTTTCGAGGATGATGAGAACGTCTATATGACCCTTGAGCTTTGCGATGCAGGCTCCCTTATGGACATGCTACGAACTCGCCGGCGCTTCACTGAACCTGAAACTCGATTCTTCCTCGTCCAACTCATTGGTGCTTGCAATTACATGCATTCACATCAAGTCATTCATAGGGATTTGAAGCTCGGAAACTTGTTCCTGGATGCCAACATGAATATCAAGGTTGGAGACTTTGGCTTGGCAGCTTTGATTGAAAGTCCTGGAGAACGAAAGAAGACTATCTGCGGAACCCCAAACTACATCGCACCCGAGGTCCTGTTCGACACTGCGAATGGCCATAGCTTCGAGGTGGACACTTGGTCCATTGGCGTAATCTTGTACACATTGGTCGTAGGCCGTCCGCCCTTCCAAACTAAGGAGGTCAAGGAAATTTACAAGTATGTTCGTCAAATTTCTTTGCTCGATTGATCGCCTGACCTCGTCAAAGACGTATTCGCGATAATGCGTATAATTTCCCCGACGACAAGAAAACGTCTCAGGACGTCCGCAATTTGATCCAATCCATTCTTACCCCGGATCCTCAGAAACGCCCAACACTTCTCGAGATTCTGATCCACGAGTTCTTCACGTGCGGAGTTGTTCCTGATAAGATTCCTCGAACAGCGCAGGATAAAGCTCCAGTATTCAAAATATCTATGGAACAATCGCGGATGAACCTTGCTCTCCTTCGCAAGAAAGCATTCTTGGACGACGCCCCTCTTCCAGGAATTGCCGTCCCCCACTCAAGTGTTTCTGCAGCGTCTGGTCATAGTCGCACAGCCAACGCGAGCGTCAATTCGACCGTCACAGTACAACAGCAGGAGCGCGAATTTAACCGCGCCATACAACCCGGCAGTCCCATCTCCGTCCTTCTTGGAGCGGCTAGACAGCCCTTGGTCCTGGCTCAAGCTTCGGGCGCGGGGCGCGGAGATGGCGGTAGAGAACGCGAACAACCTCTGTTACGCAAATTACAACTTGCCGCGAAGGAGAATACCTCGCCAACGCGAAGTACCTCGTCATTGCGAGCAAGTTCCAAGCTTGCACCGTCCGCTATGGAAGAGCGTATGGCAGCGCGAGGATTACAGGATATCGTCGAGGAGCAGGTTGAAGAGGTCGAGGAGCAGTTGAGGCAGAAGGCTTTAGAGGCGCAGAAGGCAAGGATCGTTGCTCAGATGGCAGGGCCTTCAAGGCAATTAGATAACTACCGCCAAGGATCATCGTCTCCGGAACCAGAGGACAGAGAGAACAAACCGGTCCCGACAAATGTACCCATGCAACCTAAGTCTGCGAAGGCACCTGCACCCTCGTCGAGCTTAGCTGCCGGCTCCAGTTTCAGCTCCTTCGAATCAAGTCTCCTGCGCAATCTCACTGTTGCTTTTGACGCGAAAGCTAGGCAAAGATTATTCCGTGACCCTAGTAAGTATCAGTTATCTCTTTTCGCGAATGTTAATTCATCAACCTTTTTGATAGGCCTTGATATCAACCTTCCAGAGGCGAAAATATTCATCGTCTCATGGGTCGATTACTGCAACAAGTACGGGATGGGATATGCATTAACTGATGGATCTGTCGGTGTGCACTTCAACGACAGCACATCGATAGTCCTTGCGCCTGATAAGACGTGAGTACCTGTTCTCTGACCTTTTCATTTCAGTTGCTAATCGAAAACTTTTAGTCATTTCGACTACATGGATCCCAAACGATCCGGACTCCAACGTAGGAACTGCGCCATCGAGGAGCACCCAGAGTCGTTGAAGAGCAAAGTGTACTTGCTGAAGCACTTCGAAAAGTACATCATGCAAAATTTGTATGGCGAGCATCCATTTACGTTCGAAGATCTCGACAAACTTTCGGGAATGGACTACGTGACGAAGTACTTCAGGACAAAGCACGTCATCATGTTCCAGTTGAGCCACGACGTTATGCAGGTAGGCTTTTTCGTCTCCCTGCTATGCTTATCAACTCACATTTTCTTGCTTGTGATGTAATAGTTCAACTTCTCGGATCACACCAAAGTCATACTTTCTTCCAAGGGTTTGGTTGTCACCCATATCAACAAAGACTACGACATGACGCAGTGGACTCTCAGTCAACTCATGGCGCGTGCTCTACGGCCAGATGAAGACCCAGCGGCTGCGAAGTTCAATACCCGTTTACTCGAGAAGCTCAAGTACTGTCGAGAACTGCTTCTGCAGATCAAGGCTGCAAGCGAGAACACGAATCGTGACGGTGCTTGATTTGAATTCAAAAAACATCGAGCTTACTTGTCGTAGGGCAACGTCGGCCTTCTCAGTGAGTCAAGTAGAACCTCGCACAGTTATTGTATTATTTCACGTCTTGTGCACCGTGTCAGGCGGTGTGCAAGTCCATTCCACGCATCTTGTGCACGCATCATACGGATATCGCACTAGGCGGTTGACGTTCTATTTCCTCTTGCAATTTCAATCACACGTCTTTTGTTTTTCCACTATCTCGTACACTGTCTTTCTCAATCCTCATTTCACTGCAACTCAGACAATGTTTATATATCCCTGTATACCAAAATGTGTGGCACATAAAATTTCTTACTCGAACTGTCCCTTCTTTATTCGCTTTTCACTCCCCACGAATCGCACTTGTTCGAGTTGACTTGATGCCAGCTCTTGTACCACGCCTTTTTACGAGTTACACGTTCGACGATGTCTCATGTGTGCAACGATTTGTTAAGGATCCACATCTGTCTACCAGTAGCATCCTGTATCTCCTGCTTCTATTTATTGTAAACATCATGACCTCAGACCTGATATGTTCGATGGATCGACAATCCGAGCATTTGCTTTTGAGAACAATTGGTCGACACATAGTTGTTCACCGCAGTGCGAGCGAGAAGCGAACATCTAACAAAAGAAACGTATATTTAGAGCAATGTCGAATGATGGCGAAGTCCACGTACATCGAAGACTTTATATCGGAAGTGCACACGGTCATAAAGTCGAAGATCTCGTTACGGCACAATAGAAAGCGTGCATATTGAGGACGCTCAAGCCGCCCTAGGTAACAGCGCTTCGGCACAATGGACAGGAAGCGCTTCTCAGAAGCCAGCGTCGACAGCACTTCTCATGAAACCTGAAACAGTGAAGAGAGTCGTTTTTAGCACAACGCAATCGACGCGAATGGTCACGAAATGGCAATGCCCATACAGAGCGAAACGGGAGGGAGAAAAGGAAATTTGCTGTACTTACGCGTGTTGACAAGGAAGCAAGCACGCCCAGGCGCCTTCTTTGAACTGCGTAAGGCAAATTGTGCACTTGTCGACGACGACACCGAACAGCGAGAGCTTGAGCTTCGTACGACCGTCCTTCGTTACGCGTCGACGGTCCAAGGCGACCTTGCCGAGGAAAACGTTTCCAAGGTCCTCGACAGCGGTTGCTGTACTGCTTCTGCCTTCAGATGCCTGAGCTGGACCAAGGAGGTCGCCGAGAGCGAGGAGCTCCTGTAGAAAAATTTAGCCAACAAATTTATTTCTGTAAACGAAAACAATATCGCACGTTGTATGCCGACCCATCCACGGTTCGCGTTTCATCGTCGAGGAGGTTGAGAAGCAAATCGAGGTCTGTGACTTCGAACGCGCTGGGAGAATTCTGTTCAGCTGGCTCTAAAGGAACGTCCGAGCTTGGTATTACTCGAGAGGGACCAGCTGCCGCGGAATCAGCAGTGGTCGTGGTGATGCTCAGGCTATCTGAGGAGCGAGGCCTTGCGTTGAGCATTGCGCTTTCAATGAGTGCGGGCTCAGTACCGAATCCCGAGGACAAGGACAAGGTGACCCCGTCTTCGTTTACGTTTGCAGAAGACGCGCTACCCGCCACGTCTTGTGAGTCGACTCGCGCATTGTCCTCGATCGACATCGCACCCTGGGCGATAGACATACGATTATTGTTCTGCGAAGACGATGATTCCATTGCTCGCAGATCATCCGTTAAGGCCGTCGATTCCGCAGGGGATGACGTGCCATACGAGAGTTCTGTGCTCGGGCCCCCGAGTAATTCATGGCTTCCCGCATGTTCTGGTGGCTGCGGGGATAAAATCACGGGGATGTTGTCTAACTCAGAGCCTGAGTTTATCGATAGATCTGATGTATTCTCATGCACTTTACGAGTATCAAATGCATTTCGAGGGCGACGTGGCGGGGGAGGTGGGGGAGGGATCCTGCGTGGTTTGGACCTGCTTGGGGGTTGAGAACTACGCGTTGCATTCGTTGAGCTTGCAGTCTCTGTTGACCCATCTGCATTGGGTGATCGATGGGTAGGCGGCAAAGGTGGCTTACGCCTCGGGCGTGGGACGGCGGGTGGTGGTAGACAAGGTAGGGGACGGTTCGTCAAAGACAAGGACAAGGAGTTCAATGCAGCGGATCGGTTGGGAACTGCCACTTCCGAGAGTTCAATTGAGCCAGAAGACTGATTGTCAATCGCAGAGCTCCCGGGCGGCGATGGAGAGGAAAGACGTGCTGTCAAACGCGACAGGACGAGGGTAGCCGGAGCGCCTTCATCGAGCGTCGACAATTGGTCCTTTGAGCTCAAAGTGGTGGTACCGTAGACGAGGGGTGAGCAAAAATCTTCAGAGTGTGTTAGGGATACAGGGTTTGTTTCGGTGGCTTGCGACGAGGTGCCTGGCGTAGAAATACAAGATGGATGGATGTCTTGAGCGTGAATATCCGAATGCGAATGAGCGTCCGTGAGATGCAATGGTATAGTGGGAATTGTGTTTTCTATGCTTATTGATGTATCGGGAAGCCACCTTGATATATATCCAGAAGTCGAGGCTCGAGAATAGGGATAAGAGTCGTGATCGTTGTCACTGGTGTCTTGAGCGTCAGTAGACGTGGTAGGAGGTGTTTTCGGAGGTGTTTGCTGCAGATATGGTTTCAAATCCGGGTCCGCAAGTAAGCAAGAAGGAGAAGGGTGGAGTTCCGCTTCGTTCGCAATCGAAGATTGAGATGGGGCACTCGTGAAATTTTCCTGTGCGCAAGGGTGTGAGTCATCATTTCGAGCTTTGTCTATGAAACACCCGTCTAGGTTAGACGACGCGTCAGAGTCCGTTGTTCTCGACGAGCCTGCGTAAAAATTTGGACCAGACGACTTCGAATGATCAACAAATAACCAATCGTGGTCGACTGATTCTAAAGGTGAGCCAGGACAAGGGTCTCCTAGAGTGGCTCTTTCCTTCCCCTTGCGAGAGAGTCCTTGTAAAGTATCGTCTTCGCTGCAACCACATAAAAAGTCTTCTTTCCCTTTTGGAGGAGTCGCCGACGAAATGTCTTCTGAAGGAGGCAAAGATTTCTGCCGACTTTGACGTTCCAATTCGCGTCTTACACGCTCCTCTAGAGAAAAGACACCGGCGATCCGATCTTCTTCCCATTGTTGAGCTCGAATATTTTCACTACTTGTATTCGCCACAACAGATTGCGAGGATGACGTTGATTCAGAGTCCGAGGCTATTTCGATGTCAATGGTGGGAGGCCTTCCTGCACGGCTTTCTGCACGGGTACTTGACGGCACAGAGCCAACAAGAGCATTGCGGTCCGTGCAAGAGCCGGGAGATCCTTCAATGCATGGGCGCGTTGTTTCGCCGCCTGTCGTCGTAGCATTCAATATTGCGACTGCTTCCTCGAACGTCGGAGGTGGGAAATCTGGTATTGTCTCTGCAGCTGCAAGTTGAAACATCAGTGCACGTTGCACCACAAACGTCACTTAACAAGAGCTCGAAACGTACCGCTGCGAGGGAGACTGTCGCTCCTCCTGCTCGACGTGCCAAGGTTGGAGATAGCGACGTTGTTCTCTGAGCGAGTCCTAAGGGATTCATTCAACCCTGGTCGAGCGACTGACAATGAGGCTGAGCTTGGTCTGCTCGAAAGGGCGCGACTGCGGCTCGTTGGAGACTGCGACGCGTTAAGCAATGACAAGTTTGAATGGCTCTTTGATCTGTTGTGAGCGATTCGTTTCCCTTTCTCCTTGCGAATACGCCCTTCGTTCTCTGGGGGTATCAAGGTAAGTTGGCCTGCAAGCATTGTAAACAACCACAAATTAGCACAATAAGGATGAGATGTCGCGTTTCGGAAGCAACTTTACCATGATGCCGGACTATATGGGTGAGATATGGAGCAATTTGAATTGCTTCTGCAACGCGAGAGGCTCGGTGCGCTGGCGTTGTCGGGCGGCTCGACATGGCAGCATCGTCAACGTTGGCGTCGCTGTCGTCGCTGTGGTATAACGAAAAGGAGTGCACGGTGACGACAGGGCGGTCGTGACGGAATTACCGTGTTCGTGGCGCGGGAACACAATTAGTGCGAGCGTGTGAGCTACCTTCCGAGTATGGACAGGCGTCATCGTCGTGTCCACGCGACGTGCTCAACCAGGACCCACGACGATACACTCCGACAACGACGAACGAACATCACGACGAACGCGATGGCGGGCTGGTTCAGCTCGGTGTACCTCTGGTTTGCGTCGATATTCTTTGCTAAGAAAGCCGAAATTACGGTCGTCGGATTGCAAGTGAGATGCTCGTAATCGGGTCGTCGGGAACGGCGGAACGAGGCAGTGAGACGGTGCTGAGCGCAGTTTCTTTTTGTCAGGCATCGGGAAAGTCATCCTTCGTGCATGTGCTTGGGTCGGGACAGGTGAGCGCCGCAGTCAAATGCTTGGAAATTTACCAACTAAGTCGGGTTACGCGTCGCAGTGGACTGAAGACATAGCTCCGACTGTGGCCTTCAATTTACGAACGGTTCGGAAGGGAAAAGTCACGATCAAGATTTGGGATGTCGCCGGTGAGCTCGTCTATCCTCTCTGTTCGTCGGCTGCTGGCAATGGCGTTCTTAGGCAGAGCGACCAAACACTCGTCTCTTCGTCCATTCGCCCTTCCATATGCATCTTAGCTTTGCACAGCTTACATTCCAGCGTTGCTAACTCTTGAGTTCCGGGACCAGGCCAGCCAAAGTTCCGTTCAATGTGGGAGAGGTACTGCAACGGCGTCGATGCCATAGTGTGCGTAACAGTGCCGCCGCGTGTCTCGCGACCTCGCTTCCCTTTTCCGTCGATCGCGATCCTGACGCAAATAATGTTTGTGGTGTTACCCCCTCTCCAGATTCGTCGTGGACTCAGCGGATGTCAGTTGCTTCCGTCTCCTCTCCATTCCACGTTTTTCGTTCCCCACAAATCTCATTACCCCACACCCCCTCCCCCTTCTTCCATTGCTAATAATACAACCCCCGTACCCCAAACATTCCTTGCTTTTCCGAACAGCTACTTTGTCGAAGTGGTCAGATTTCGGTTATTGACGTTCCGTAGAGAGACAAATTTCCAACTGCAAGATTTGAACTGGACCAGCTGCTGAAGAATCCGCACTTGACGAGCGTTCCGCTATTAGTGGTATGTCCTTGGATGCTTTCTACTCGACAATCTACATACCCTAATGTCATCTTAGCTCGGGAATAAGAACGACATCGAAAACCACGCAACAGCAGCAGAGCTCATCGAAGAACTGTGCGTCATCCTTGATCCGAAAGTCTTGTCCGAGTTGATGCGGCGTCCTGACCTGCATTCCAGGAATCTTAGAAAAATCCAAACTCGAGAGGTCTCTGTAAGTTTTAGTTTAATATCATGCAAGTCTGCATTCGCCCCCTACTGGGAACCTTTTTTCCTGTTCTGCTCTCTGCATTAAACTCGGGACTAACTCGTTCGACAGTGTTACTCAGTGAGCGATCGCCCTCCTCGTCTAACTTTCCTAGGTATGCTGAATATCGGCCTCCTTGCTCCAGTGCTCCATGCTCAGTCAGGACAACATGTAAGTCTCCAACCTGTCCATTCTTTCGTACTGCGGTACTGAGTTCGTTGGGCGTTCCGTGGACTTCTGGTCGTTTCCGATGATGCTCGTGTTTTGTCGCGTAGGGGTGAAATTATCGATTGGCTTAGCAAACGAGGTCATTGACGTGAAGAACTGCACGCCTTCTTGATTGTTCTCCTGGATTGGTTCTTCTCTCAGCACACACATTCGTACGCTTTCCCGAATATTTTCATCAGAAGGCGCTTACTGACGACCTCCTGTTTTCTTAGCACATATAGACGCTTTCGATGTTCCACGCAATGATCATGACTTGTATATTATCTCACAGAAACCCGGGCCCGCCCACCACCATTATTGTGTATCTTATCAGCCGCGATTCGCCACTACCAAAGCGTGCATGTACGTACTCCCGTCCTACCCTAAGATCTGCGGCGTGGCTAAAGCACGAGGTAATCGTCATTCAATCTGGAGGGCGAGAGCGCTTGCCACGGCCTGCCTTTTCGTGTCTTGGATTTGCTTGTGATTTTTACTCTGAATATGCAGACGCGCGCCTTCCTGGCAACGATCGGAATCGAGTATAGGGGCTACTTCTAGCCGTGCAAGGTGAAAGTTTTCTCGAATCCTTGCTGCGAGATTGCATCTGGCGAGAGTTTCGTGTGAAGCGTCTGGGGTAATAGTTGTGCATGTCAGGCACTAAGAGATGGCGCCGCCGAAACGAATAAGGAGCTCCGAATCTGGGGCGACCTGCAAGCAGAGCGTCGAGGGAGGGGAAATACAAGAGCAAACGTGGCGAAAGAAACCGGCGGCTGGAGCTGTAATAAAATTCGAGGAGATACTCAGCGAAAACACCGAAATTACCTGTAATCTCGAGATAACTTGCATCGATCGATTCTGCGGGAGGACTGCTAGCTCGGAATAAGCAGTTTGGGAACGGTATAGTGGTAAATTATCGTCGTGAGATGAAGGATTCGATTGTTTCCGTCGAGGATTCGCCGGTTTTGGCAAGCAGAAAGAAACAGCCATACACGGATCAGGATTTGGCTTTTGGTTCCATCGTGACGACGAGTCAATGCTTTCGAAACAAATGAAGGCTATTATGTGGACTGCTGTCACAAGGGAGACAAAGACGGCGAACCTGATATCAATGATCGTAAGACTCGGACAATAGGAGACGCAGGCACGAGGCGTGGTCTTCCTTCGCGAGAGAGCCCTCGCGTCCTCTTTTGTTCACCATTCGCCTTTATTATCCGTCTATTCACTCCTCCCTATTCCGTACGTCCTTCTGCAAGCCTGCAAACGCCGCCTCTCGTCTTTTGCCCAGATGCGGCTGTCCGTTTTTTGTCAGATCTGCGCTTCCAACCCATCCTACTCAGGATCCTCGTCTCTACCGTTCCCGGGAGGCACATACCGCGTCAATGCTTCGACTCACCCAGAATTTGGCCGGTCTAATTTCACGGACCCAAATCCCCTCTCTTGTCCCCTCCGAAAGACATATATAGACTCCCTTGACGCTCACTTTCAACGCACCTACTTGTTCTCCCCTCCCCTCTCGATCTCGCTCCCCGCCCTCGTCTCTCCCCCCCTTTTTTTCTCTCTTATATTCTTTTGTCTCCGCAGACCGGAGCTCCTCGTCTTTACAAGCCAACCCAATCCGCTGGAATGCAATCTGCAGTCTGCTTTGCATCGTCATCGACAATGTCTCCGACTCCCTTTACGCGTCATCCGGAAAATAGACACTCGCAGCTGCTCACGCCCGTATCCCATTTCCCCTCGCGCATGCTGCCGCCCCCGGGCACGACTCCCCGTGTTCTGCCAGGCGCAGAGAAAGGCGTGCAGATACCTGTAAGTCTCCTGTTCAAGTTGTTGTTGTTTGTTATTTTTTATGGAAAGTCACGTGCTCTTCCGCACTTGGTCTTCGTTGTGTTTTTTCAAATTAATCACTTTCCCGGCGCGTATGTGTGTGCTCACATCCAACTCCCTTTGTAGGTTGGCTCGACGGTGGAAGTGCGAAGATTTAACATGCGCACAAAGCTTTGGATGCCGTGGATACCAGGCGTTATAGTTGGTCACAGGATTGAGCGATTCCACGTACGTCTTCCTCCTTCATCCATTTCGACGCGCAAAATTTCGTTCTGAAACTCTTCCGTCTGTTTTGTAGGTTGGCTCGGAACTCGACCTCTACGACGTGCAGACGACGTATCCGAATGCGTCTGTGGACACATACATTCCGTTCCTCGGAGAGCTGCGTGACGGCCTCTATTTCCGACCCTCGGACTCCTCGAGAGAGATGATGGACAAGGTCGCTGACATGGTACGTTGCGCATGTTCCGACTTCATCTGGTCGCTCTTGTACTTCCGCCCCCGGATTTTGCGCTGACCTCGTCTATTGCTTTACCCCGCATTTAGAAAAAGGTCTTCGCGTACGTCGAAATGCCAACGCAGGACGGCAGCGTCACGAAAGCATGGGTCCCTGCGATCGTCATGGTACGTACTGAGTCGAGTTTCACTTCGACATCCTTGTATTCGACCAACATAGATGCTGACTTGTTACTCTTCGAATTACAGAGCAAACGCGCCGAGATGATCACTCGCGTGCACCTCCTTGCAGGCCCTCTGCGGGGCGAGAGCTCAGTCGCGGCGCCACATATCCTGCCGTACAACCCAGAAACCGCCGAAGCCATCAAAAAGACGGGCCAGCTCGTCTTCTGGGAAAAGGGAACCGTGTAGCCGGGGCGCGTCCTTCCCACTTCGTCCTTCTCTTTCTGTACTATTTTATGGACGACTCTCCTCGCGCGCACTCTGTTTCTCTCTACACGGTTCTTTGGGTCTCACTTGCCATGTCTGACACGTCCGGTTTACGTTCATGACGACCTTCAACCTCTCCACGTTCCCCCCATCCAAGCCCCCGCCTTGTTTTCTGTTTATGTGCTTTAGCTTCGCGCCCGAGGATGGAGATTTCGCCCCCTCGTGCGCTTTCTTCTTCTCCTTTTCGTTTTTGCTTTCTTCCTACCTTGACAATTTTTTCTCCTTGTTACATTTTCTGTGTTGATATCCCCTCCTCGTCCTTCCCAATCTCCTCACATCACTGCATCTAATTATTGTTATACACTGCAATCACTCTCTCCTCTCTCGTCGCTTTCTTTATTGGTTGGAGCTCTGTTCTTATTCATGCTTGTTGTACACACTCTCGCAGATACACATCTTTAATAGGCCGTTGACATCTTGTTTTCGAATTCCAACACCATACAGCTTTTCGACGCCTGTCTGTTTTCATTTCGATTATGTCTTCTACGTACGCACAACTGTATTTTGGGTCCTCGTCATCATTTGTACAAAATCAAATACCGCTGTACGTAGTAGGGATGGGCAAGATAATAGGAATATAACTACCTTTTCTCAAATCCGTTGATTGTCGTCTCAATTGTCTGAGCCTTGAGTTCAAACTCGCGATGCGTTCGGAAGAGTGTAAATTAATTGCACACACACGTACGACATAGCTAGACAAGGTTAGATGAATTCATAGACCTCACCTTCTCGACACCAGCGACATAATCTATCACAGTCTGGGGTTCTCGCAACATTTGGGGGGGAGATACTACCACAATCGCTGTGGCGCAAGTATGCGAGTTTACGCCGCTCCGATCGCGCCAGTACGCATTGCTATTCGATCACTTTCGCTATCTTATTGTCCGACTCCGTATGAGTAAGTTAAGGACGTCCAGCGCTAAACTTGGCAGGCATGGGTACTCGGGCCCAAGTGGTCGTCATTGTATGATTGGAAGGGAGTGTGGTAGCGATTATGACGTTGGATTTTGTGTTATTTTCTGACCGTCCGATTACACGGGTGCGACGTCTTCTGCGCAGTGTATGGCGAAGCTCAAAGATCCGAATTGCGAGTGAGCTCCACCGCTGCGTGTATCAAGACTATTTCCAAAACAAAATCACTTGAGAGCTCGTGCAACTTGTGACTGAATATCATACAATACTACTCACCGGTGCCTTTGGACGAGAAACACACACGAGTCTCCCCAATTGTTATATCGCGGTGCACGGTTATCAATTCGCGTTTCCTTTCGAGCGAGTAGATATGATGACAGAATCTGCGAAGGCTGTGGAGGGCGAGAGCGCTGGGGCAACTTGAGGCCGGGGATCGCAGTACTATTAAAGCTAGCGGTGTTCAAGTAAAGGTACTGGGAAGAGCTGCCTAGGACAGGTAACTTGAAGCACAGGCAAAAGCTGACTGTATGCGCTCGCTAACGACAACAATTGGGAGGAGCTGCGTCGAGCCCGGGCCTGCTCCGCCGACAACACATATGAATTAAAGTATGTCTGTGAGATTAAAGGTTAGAATCCGAAGTTCTCGACTGTTTGATTCGGCGAAATACTGACGTGGTGGAAGAAACCCGCTCAACGAACTCGTCGTCGCCGGGGAAGAGCGGACCGCGAATCCCACGACGTCCAAAAATGGTCAGCACTAAATTTATCTCCATTTCGGGATTGTCAGGGTCCTCCCTCATTCGTCTGTGGGTCCACGATTTTTGTTTCCGTCGACGCGCGCCTTCGCGAAATAGCGCGAAGACAATAGAGACGAGCGATGGGAGGAGGCTCAACGCAGCATCATCAGCACTCGCAGGATCGGCGCACGCAGATCACGAGCGGGGGCGGGCCCGACACCACTGCGCTCGGGGTGGGTGCCCCGCCCATCGATGGGTTTGGGCTCTGGCAAGGCGACGAGGGGCGGGGGTTCGACGTCGGGATGGGGGCGGGGGCGGGGGCGTACGGCGACGGCGCGTTTGGATTCGATGGATTAATGGAGGGCGTAGAGGGAAGCCATATGTTCGACCTCCCGCCGCTCTGGGAGGAGCCCCCCTTGTCCGGTTCGTCGCCCCTTTCAAACTGGTGGGACACGTCTCCAGGCGCGCTCTCGAGTGCGAGCTGGGATTCGGGGATTGGCTTCGGGGGATTCGCAGGGGATATCCAGAGCCCGACACCTGTTGGCGTACATGCTGGGGTATTCCCCAGGAGCGGGGAGGGGGAGGGGGAGCAGCCACGCCAACACCGCACGCCCTCGCCGCGCGGCGAGCAAGAGGGTGGCAGCGGGGGCAACGCGTTTATACCGCACACCGACCGGACGACGTCGTATGGCTATCCCTACTATCCTATCATCGGCGACGGCAATGGCGGGATAAATCCACAATTCTTGCAGCGCATCGGGCTATGTTACGATCCCAGAACAACCCCAGAGACGTCACACGCGACTCAACAACAAAGGGCGAAGACGCCCGCATACCAAGGCCCGAATTTCGAACCGGAGGAGGAGAAATTTAGACCACAGAGCGTCCCACCCCAGACGACACACACCCATGGATTTAGCCCACGTTCTCCTCTAGTTAAGGAACGACCGCCGTCAGTAAAGCCCCAGATTGCGCTCGACAGGCGCAACTTCAGCCCCAAGTCTGGAGCGCAAACTCCGCAACCTACAACGGATGGCTGGTATATAACCTCGACTCCCGAATCTTTCAAGCAGCAAGTCTCTCCGCCAGCAATTCAACGTCGCAAGAAACAATTTGTAACCGAGAGTCCTGGAAGTAGAGCTAAAGGTGAGTTGAAATGTCTATAATGTGCATATAAGCCTCTCACCAACACCAACTAAAATTGGAAAAGGTCAAGGAAACTGGATGAACGAATCCGATGATCAGAGCGACATTCGTCAGATGTTCAAAAGGGATTATAAGCCGCCCGAAAAGCCATGGGATACCGATTCTCTCAACTACGTACGCTCCCTCAATTAAACGATTGTTGATCTTGTATCTTAAAGCTGCTTATCCAGGATGAAATCGGGTGGTTGGCCAAAATGCGGACGTCATGCCATGGTCCAGTGACATATGCGTGGTGCTTGACTATTATGCATGTAAGACGTCGACTTCATTTGCCTCTTTATCCATCTAATAGGTCCACGTAGAATCTTAGGACGAAACAAGTGTTAGTTCTCAGCGGAGCCTTCGCTGGACAAGTCAGGACGGTCAGAGAATATGACTTGAAGAGATACTCGTCAGAGACCGTGCGGGCCTTGCAAGTGGCTGGTGAGGATGTTGACCAAAACGTTACCCTGACGAACGAGGAAATTATGATGAAACGGGGCACAATTGGGAAGACGCAGTTGGCTTCTCCGATCTATCTGAAATGAGTTAATGAACGAGAGTCTCAAATTTCTATCGTTTCACGACCTTACGACCTACTTTACGACCTTGATTCTTCACATGTATGCTTGGAATTTCTCGATATCATTCTTCATGACTAGAAATATTCTGTTGTATAGAATAATCAGATACCTTTGTAGATTTCTAGTATACTTGAATAAGATACTTGCCTCATCGATACCCAGGGATGTTCCATACCTATATAGTGAACCATTAAAGTGCTCGCAAATAGCCAACCTTCTTATGCTCCGAGACGAGACGTCCAGACAACACGACCGAGTAGATGATCAATTTTTTAAATTTCCAAATCTTCGTCTTGCCATTTATCTACAGTGTCCCAGTATTTTCCCCGTTCGGATCAAGAGTGTCCTTGTGTTCTTCGACTTCATCGGTGTGCTGTAGCATTTGCGATTCCCGCTGCTAGCGGAGAGGTACGTTGCGCGGATACCATACGCGAGGGGTGGATGTCGTGAAGATTTGCAAGGCGGGCGAACAGATATAAAACTGTACGGCAGAATGGTGTCAGCGATTGAATGCTAGGTACGGAGGTAGGGCTTACCATCGACCACCGATACAACGCCCACGAGTTGAGGACCGGCACTGGTGCTTGATGGATGGTTTCCAGCTACAGACAGTCAGCATAACGTTAACGTTACCAATCACTTTTCATTTTACCGGTCACATAAACCCTATGCGCCATGGCTGCGAGATCGTTAGGTCGTGCTGAAAAAAAATTGAATGGAAATAGCGTACTTGCGAGTAGTTTCTCCATCGTGAATCTTAACGAGTTTGCGGCGACAACATTATACACTGGAATTGATGGTAAGTCCAAATGGCTTAGAACACAAGACCACGAGATGATTCGCACCTGGGAAACGGTCCATACCATCCTCTACACCGCCCGGCAACTTGATCATGGATACGAATTGCGAAATCGGCATGTTCAATATCGACTTGTCTCCGGACGCAGTCACAAGCTACCGGAAGAGCGGTCAGCTCTTTCCGCGTCCATTCGACGTCTATCATACCTTTCCGATGTCCGTTACGCTGACAGTACTCAGCAAAGTGAGATGGCCAGCTTCGGAACCACCGCCCGGTCCGCCAGAGCTTACATCTTCCGACACGACTGCGACGCTCCTCACTCCCTCCAGACTCAACGCGCGCATCGCATCAAGCACCGACGACGACGCGGAAATGTGCGCGACATGTCCGTGAAGAGAAAGAGAGGGTAGATCAGATAAGGAGTGCAGCGGTGTCGAAAGGTACGTGTGCCAGGATGGCGGGATCGGGGACAGTGGCAGGGCGTCCTCGTCGGATGGTGGCCCGTTGGTCCTGTGCAGCGTCACGGTGGGTGTGGACGAGAGGAAATAGCGTAGCAGCGAAAAGGCGGAGGTGTATCCAAGGAAGGATGAGCTTGATGATGCAGGGGCGCGGATCAGGACTTTGATGGGAAGTTTAGATTAAAAACGTGCAGATCGCTCTCGCGCAACATTTAGCACTGTTGGTGATCGACATACCTCGATGGATGCCTTTCGCAAAGACGGCGAGGAGGTCGATGAGGGATGCGGAGGAAGGCAGGACGGAAAGTGGGTTCTTCTCGGAAAGATCTGGGGAATATGAAGGTGAGTTTCTTCATAGTGAACGAAGTCTGGAAGTGCGACATACTGCACACAAGCTTGACCGGTACGCGCCCTGCGTCTCCATTTGCTGCATTGATGATCGCTTTCACCACAGGATAACTGTTAATGAAGTCTTGCGACAGAGCATGCAAATTCGCTGCAAGGATGAGGAACGCATTGACGTCCGCGAACTGTCAACGTGGTCAACAATCGTTGTCGTCGTTATTCGTCCATATGGTGCTCTCTGATCGCGTGTACTCACGTCAAATAAACCCTCGATCGTTCCGTCTCCTGATTTTACTGCGAGACAGTCGGTGTTGTTTGAGATGAGCGCCTGGAGACGTTGAAGAGCACATCCGTCACCGGTCAACTCTAATCGAGTTTAGTTCAATGCATGCAAACACTCACCGCGCAGGCATCGTCCACAGATGTTTCTCCGTCGATCGCGATCACCGGGCCATCCACAAGGTCTGCATGGAGCACAATGGGTCCATATGTGTTGGAATCTAAGACAGGAATCCACGCACCTTTCGCCTGAACCGTCTCCCACTCCCTAATCCACTCCTCGCTCTCGACGTTGGGCGCGAATACGAGGGGCGACTCTCTCCCGGTGCTCGACGACATGGCAGTACGAGTCAGAGACACGGCCTTTGCAGGAGATTAGGCCGGTAAGTGGTTAAATACGAATGGAAAATGTTCCTTGGAAAACACGAGGCGATGTCGGGGTCGTCGTACTACACTAATTGAAGCAATTCAGTGTGCGACCTGGAACTCAAAGGCAACGTCCGAGTCCACAAGACTGCGCACACAAGGCCTGTTCAACGATGTTTAACCGGAAAGTTCTACTGGCAGGGGGCGGTCAATTCTCCGACTCGGCGCCATCCGCACTATTTGCCTCAGCCGCCCTTTAGACTATTTACAGTATAAGCCCTGCCTCCGGCATTAGCTAGCAGCTGAAATGAAAATGAGATACTTGTCAGTTTTTGTGAATGGACTCGCTCACTGATTCCAACAATGAGGAGGCGTGAAGACGTGTAAGAAACGGGGGTCATCCAGGTTTGTGGATTATCAGACGCGGGTTTGACAACAACCATAAATCCCGCCGCATTTCTTCCATCTCACACAAGTTTCGTTTCTCTCATGAAACGCTCCGACCATTCAGTGCATAGGTGTATATCGGTCGTCACTAATACTGTTTTCTTGAGGGAAAATGGTGTTGCATTGGATAGATAAAGGATAGTCACGATGAAAGATACGCACTGGCTCGATTTCAAATTCACAGGAAAGGTAACGAGTACCGTTTGGCGGGGGCCGAGATACCTTTCCATGGAACGCCAGTATGAAGTCAGATCGCCCGCCTTAAGATCGAGGATTGAAGGTGCCTGTCGAATCGTAGGAGATCGATACCTATACCTGAGAATCTGTGGGAACACATGTCAAGCAACGTTCGAATGCTAGAAATACAACGACAGACCTTCATACGAGCTTACGACACGAGATTCGCTCACTTTGTGTTGTTGTCCGTTCGGTAGCACCTTGCGGCTGTAACAAATCAAGCCGAAGGATTCTTATGAGAATGCGCAATGAATCTTCCGGTGAAGCACTTACAGCTAGAATCAGAGACAGACCCTGTGACGTGCATGATTCAGTGGCAGAGAATTTCGAGGCAGGAGACGACCTTTCACTGGATGAATCTAGAGAGATTTTACCTTCAGCCATAACATTAGGCCAACCCGTAAGGGTAGGCCAGCGAAAAGCCTAAGGAGAATATATCATTCATGGCTCGCTTTCCTAATACTAGTAGTTGCAGAGTTTTTGCAGAGTTTTACGAAGGAGTCAATCGGAATCCCGTGGCGTTCGACGTTCCAGTGTTTTTTGTATGGTTTAGGTTTGGGAAGATTATGGTTCTCGTTCAGTGTTATATAGCTTATTCTGCATTTCGATATAGCTTAGAAGCGCACGAGCAAAGACGGACGAGGACACACATACATTTACGAGCATAACAAACGTCTCGTTCTTCACATGTATCCACGAAGAACTTGAACGTCGATACCCAGCGCGTTGTCAATACTAGTAATCCGGTCTTGAAGGTCGAGTCAGTTTCCAGAACATATTCGAGAATCGCCTGTAGGGGGAAGCGAAATCCGTTGCTTGGGGAAGACCGAGAGTGATAATTCGACTGCTTCCCGTTCCTTCTGAGTGGTGTTGAAGAGAAAGAGTGAGTTCGGATTCTTCCGAGTACGCGTCAGACGCGCCGCTTCCCTTTCGGGAAGAGAAAGTGCGTGGTGTGCAGCTCGCAGAACTTGTCCCGTCAAGTTGGAGTGAGGAATGGCCGTTTGCCGTTGACGGTCATGTCATTTGGCTCTATCGCAGCCCCCGAAGTCCCTCCATATCAGCTACAACCTCTCGTTTCCTCGGTATTTGATGCGTATCGACCAGAAATTATCGAGAACGATGCACCTGCCTCCGAATCTCTTCTCGGGTTCTGTGAGTTATTGCGGAAGCTGTTCGCTGAAACACTGACGAGTTTGCCCAAGCTTTCACGAAGGCCGCGCCGGTGAGGGACAGGGAAAGAAAGCAGGATGTGATAGTGACGTGTGCTCAGGCGTATGGTGCGTTTGCATGTTTGATCTGTTTTGAAATGGTCTAAATAAGTTTGGAAAGGGTCGGAAATCTACGTTGGATGCTCTGACGGTGCTCTTCTGCGATTTGGCTTACGTTCTTCGGGCAGAGATGAGTCGTATACTCTCTTGTCGAGCCAAAAGGTGGCCGTGGCCTATGGTTCTACCGCTGGGATGAACAAGGGAGTCGAAGAAATCATCGTCCTTCCAAGCATCTCGCGAGCACTTGTTCTTTGTGGTACGTACCCCGACAAGCCATACTATCTGTACTCAAAGCTTCTCAGATCATACTGTACACTTTTATATCCTCCCTGCGCTTGACCCCGTTCCTCAGCAAAGCATCCGACCCATTCGAGGCGTATTAGCGTTGGCGGTCGATGAACTATATCTTCGACCGGGTAGTACGCATGAACATGAGCCAGTGGAGTTCAGTGTGGTAAAGAAATCTGCCATAATGCAATATAGTCTCAAGGAAAGACTCGTAATGCAAAGGGTATGTGTGGTTTACCTTGATATTTCTCGACGAGTAATTGAAGAATGTCAGGAATTTAACAACCAAGGGATGATCTATGCTCGCCGTGCTGGGAGAGTTATCCTTGCTGCAGATCGAGAAAACTATAACGTGATAGATTTGACAACGGCGAGCTGTACACCGTTACTGCCAATTGACCAGACCGGCGAAACTCCCAGCCGGGTGAGGCCCATGATTACATTCCTTGGACAAAGTGAGCCGATCGAGTTCTTGCTCGCAAGTGCAACGGGTGCTGGAAGCTCTATGGGTCTTTTCATCAGTGGAACTGGCGATCCTGTTAGAGGAACCCTAGAGTGGCCTTCGCATCCCGAATCTCTTTGTGCGTTACCCTATTTCATGCTTCGTATAATGTCATAGTAAATTTGCTTTGAACAGGTCTCGATTTCCCGTACGTCCTAACGCTTATGCGCAATAAGACTATCGAGGTCCATAACGTCGAAACCCAAAACATTGCACAAGTCGTCTCTCCCGCGTCCACTACCTCCACAGCATCGCCCACACTTTCCTCTCCACAACGATCCTCGAGCTCACCGAAGTCCACCGTGCTCGAGCCCCGAAGAGCCAATATCTGCCCCGCCGGCTTCGTCGTCCCCGCTTCCCAAGGTACAGATAGTTTACGTCTTGTCAGCGTCACATTATCACCGTCTTTGGTTGAGGATGGTGAAGAAAAGTCGATGCAATTTACTCTACCTCCCTCGGATTCTCTACTCCCTTCCTCATCCTCCACTCAATCTGCGTCACGGCAAGCAAACTTACCTCGAGCACGCTCCATCGTGATTTCTTCTACGGTCCCAGAACCGGGCCAGAAAGCAACATGGGCTTTGCAAGCTCTTCTTCCCGCAACTTTGGTCTCACAAGCGGAGGCTCTCCTCCCTCCTCAAGCACAGCGTATAGAGGAAGCGATCGAACTGGCGGAGTCTGCTCAACGTCGAATGCTTGGTACCGGGGAGGCATCAGGCTTGGTGAGGAGGCTACGAGTTTCTTTCTCATGTCGCTCACGACTTATTTTCACGCATGCAGAGCTCGGAAATTCAATATGTCTACCAACGAGCTGGGTGGCAACGTTTCGTAGAAACAAGATGGGTTGACGCGGGGAATTATCTTCAAGCTGGAGAAATTGACCCACGAGTGCTTGTACGTTATTTTCCCGATCTTCGAGGCGGGCTTCTCGACGACACACCCTTCGTGGATGTTTTTGCTGGTGTTGCTTCTTGTTTACCGACCGATGGATCTGTCGAGGAAATCAGTGAGTATCATGTTCTTCTTTTCACTTCTCGGCTCTATCCCATCATGCGCCGTCCCCTTTCACCCATCACTCCATCTCTCGCGTTTCGTTCTATCGATTCCTCCAACACGACCTGCCATCTCACTACCTTCGTGCTATGTTATGCATGGCTGACGCTCCAGTCGCCGCCAACCTAGTTCGGAATTATTCACCGCACCTACGACCTGAGGGGACAAAGGAAGCGAAGCCAACGGCTGAGCTGCACAGACTGTTGTGCGCGGGCTCGAAGGAGATGCTAGCGACGTACCTTCGGAGGTGGAGAGTTCGAAGGCTCTTCGCACGCGGAGCGGATGCGAACGCGTACAACGTTGCGATTAGTATTGTGAGTCATAAGTACTTCAAATGTCTGAGTAGAATTCTTTTCGAATAACTGTGCAGGTGGTCGATACCGTGCTAGTGAAACTCCTCGCCGATGCCGATGACACGACGTCTGAACTTCAAACCCTGATTGACGAGCCTAATGATATCGTCTTGAATGAAGTCGAAGAGCCTCTGCGGAAGAATGGGCACTACAACGCTCTCGTAAAACTGTATCAGAAAGCCGGAGACACTGCAAAATTACTTGACGCTTGGTCAAAGTACGTCTTGTCCTTTAATATACACCCTTTCCATGCAAAATTCTGATGACTCTAGACTTGTTGATGGCATCTGGGTAGACGAAGACATCAAGGATCCTTTGGAGAAGATGGTAGATTTGCTTTCTAAGTCCGCCGATAAGGCCTTGGTACAACAATGGGGGTTGTGGTTGACGGCGAGAAGTGCGGACCTCGGTCTAAGGGTGAGATGATGTCGTGCTTATGTGTATCTCATATTGACTCCCTTTACTTTTGCTAGTTGCTGACGTCGAAAGATTTCCGCCGCGGGTCTAAATCCGACGAAACTGATTTGCTACAACAAATTCGTGAGACCAGTGCAGATGCGGGAAGAAAGTACCTCGAGCATCTGGTGCTTCGTAGAAGAAGCCAGGTAGTTCTATTGCTATTTCAATAATTTCCTATTATTTAATGGATTGTACAGGATTCCAGTCTACACGATCAACTGGCTTCAATATGCATTGATCAGGTCTTAGAGGGGGTTGCTGATAGCGCAACTTCCAAACTATGGCGTGCAAAAGGTATGTCTCCATCAATGAATGCAATGATCTTCTTACCAATATATCATCGTTGCGAAGCTTCTTCCTACGTCTCCTCATCTTCCGATATGCCGTTTCTCACCTACTTCGCCCAAACTACACCCGAATCCCCTCATCGACAAGCGCGCCTCAAAACGTGTCTGTTTCTCCAGGGTTCATCCCTCTATTCCCCTGAGAAGGTCTTATCTCTTCTGCAGGATACATCTCGACATCAAGGCGCAGATTTGCTGCGATTTGAGTTGGCGATTCTTTTCGCCAAACTCGGTCGACACGAAGACGCTATTCAACAGCTCGTGCGCGGTGTTGGGGATGCAGTGTCTGCGGAGGCGTACTGCACAACGGGCGGAAACGTGGTGACAGGGCGCGTCGCCATGCAGGTTGGAGACATGGCGGGTTTGAAGGATTGGGCGAGTCTCGTTACGGGCATCGCGCCCTCGCTGGCAGGCGCCAGTTCGACGATGTCGAGCACCGCAGGCCGCGGGACGCCGTTGGCGCGCTCCAACAACTTCAGCTCGAGCAGCGGGAAGCAGAAGGTCGTGGATGAGGAGACGCGTGCGGAGCTCTTGAAAGTGCTGCTCAGGGTGTACATGAGTGGTGGTGAGGCGACTGCGCGACGCACGACACGGCTACTGAATTCGCAAGCGATCAACTTGGACGTCGTGGATGTGAGTACTTTCACCAAGAATATTCTTCGGGTCTTTCCTAACAGAATATATATTTTTACAGGTCATCGACTTTGTTCCCTCCGATTGGCCGTTGAGTGGTATGGCGTCATTCCTCTCGCGTTCGTTCCGGCGGACGCAGCACGCGAAGAACGAGGGGCAAATTATCAAAGCGATCAGCGCCGGGCAGAATGTCGAGGTTGTCGAGCAGTCGTACCTCGTCATCCGCGAGCAGGGTGCCGTCATCGAAGAGGAAGACGTCGAGGACGAGAAGGTGCTCAATGAGAAGGTGGGGCAGGATGTTGAGGATGACGGCAGCGCTGTGTTCGTCCCGCCAGGGGCACCCGGGACATCACTGGGTAGCGTAGCGGAGATACGGGTTGGCGGCGGGCAGGATGGAGGGGGAGATGGAAACGACGTGAGTTAGCACGCGCTTTCGTCCGTATCTTATTTGCTTTATATACAGTACCGTATAATTTTACATTTTGGAACTCTTTCACTCGATTTTTATGCCGCTCCTATGGGGCAGGGACGAAGGTAAGTTTGTCAGAGATATTTAGTTAGGGTTGAAGAGGAAGCGGGTCAAAGACAAAGAAAAGAAGATGCTTCGAAGAGGTACGTACGTCGCACAGCTGCTATTCGCTTTCCTACGAATAAACGATTAACGTTTGACACGCAGAGAAGTTCGAGGAGGATCGACGCGCTTCCTACGTCAAGGCATAGATTGTTTTTCTTTACTGACGACAGCAAGAAGGTAGACTTTTGGAAAAGGAAATATTCACGTCAAATGGTCAACGGGCTGATAGGCGTAAGCTTTCTCTATTCCTATGACGAAGTATGAGATAAAATTTCCTCAAAATGAGGTTGATCAGCGCCAGACGTCAGGGACGAAGGTCAAAACAGCCAAAAACTCCGGAATACGGGCCGACACGAGGATCGCAATTTCAGCGGGTCGAAGAAAAGCCACTCTCCGAGGACGAGACTGACGAGACTGTGTTGCTCATATTACGTGCATCTCACCGTGTATTCATCATCGCACTCTTTTGTCGGGAAGTGGGAACAACAAGGACCACAAGGTTAGGGGGACATCTGCAAGAATACGGTCAATTGTCTATCTTGGTCGTTGCATATGAGGGGAAGTGATGGTGAGTGAGCACGTTCCTGAAGAACTGCAGGGTGTGTGAGGAGGAGGGTTGCTTTGATCGGCCTGGGTCTTTGGAGTTTGGAGAAACAAATGAATTCGACAATAAATGTCCAACGCCTCAATTGACCTCGAGGAGGATGCAGTTGAGTCGTCGACTGAATTGTTGGAGACGAGGGTGTCGCAGAAAATTGTTATCTTCTGAAGAAAGCAGCCCGACGACCCTTCGGGAGGTGCCGGACCCTGCCATCGGTGATTTATCACATGCAATACACGCTGTCCATGGCCCTTCCTTTATCTCGGAGGTCGTTGACAGACGCAACCCTTCTTGCTTTCGCACCACCACCATCTCCCCCGCCCAACAATGGCCACTGAGACGCAGACGATGCCCCCGCAGCCCCAGGCGCCGCCCCAGCTCACCGTGCTCAACAGAGTCGCGTCGATTCCCCTCGTCAGCGACTCTCTTGCAGCCCTCCATGCCACCCTCATCAACAACGCGTACACCAAGACACCTTACTCTGCGGCTCAGGCAATCGGTACGAAAGCCTACCAGATCTCCGAGCCCATCCAAGTGCGTCTTGCCCCCGTCTTGACGCGCGCAGACGGCCTGGCAAACAAGGCAGTCGACATCGTCGAGAGTCGCTACCCGTACCCGTTCAAGACGCCTACTGAGGAGATCTATGGCGATATTCGCCAGACTACCGAGCACGCTTACGATGTCGCAAATAAGACTATCGACAGCCGTGTGAGGACTCCGGCCTACGGACTTGCTCAAGGCGTCGATAAAGTGAGTTTTCACGCTGAACGAGCAGAGCTTAAATTTGTATTTATCACATGTAAAAAGCGCTTTGCCCCAGTCGTCGACCGCTTCGAGGTGGTCGTAAACAAGATTCATGGCAAGACTTGCGATACCAACGGCACCACTCCCAACGGCGTTGAAGACTCCAAAGAGCAGCTTCAATACCAACGCGCATATAGGCTGTCGATAGATTTAAAGGATCAGATCTTCGTCATCACCTCAGACCAGTACAAACAACTTCAGGAACACAATGTGCTCATGTGAGTTCATACTGCTTCGGATTCTTGGGTTTCGCCGATATCTAACATGTGATTTCCATCTCCTCAGCCAGCGTGCCACCGCGACTGCGCAGAGCGTTAGCAATGCTCTCTCCAACCAATATGGCGTAGCATCGCAGCGAGTCCAGGCCCTCTCCGACACCATGCTTTCCGAACTTCAGACGCTCCAAAAGTCCGCAGCTCAACTCCCGTCCCAAGCTCAGGCAGGCTTCCAGGGATTGTCTGAGCGCGTCGGTGCCGTTGCTGGTGAGGTCAACTCGATCCTTCGCAGCGAGGGCCCCATCTCCGACAAGTTGGGGAAGCTGAAGGAAGCTGTCGAGCACCAAGTACAGCCCCTCCTTGCAAGCGCTTCTTCGACTGTCAACAGCGCACTGAATGCCGTTCGAGGAAAGGTGGAGGACGCGAAGGAGAAACCAAACGGTACAGCTTATGGGACCTCGAATGGTGTGGCAGTTAACGGGAACGGCGCCGCCCACTAGTCTTGTGATTCTTTCCAGTACCGCGGAGGTTGGAACTCTTTTTGCGATCCTTCACCCGACATGCCATCCCTTACTGTAATTCTATTTGATATGTTAGACACGCGCCTCTCTTTTATTTGCTCTTTCATTTCGTTCAACTCGCGAGTTCATCTTCCTCGGGTCCGTCACGATTGCCCTTCGAGTTTTCTTATTTGTCAAAGTGTAACCCACGTATAGTGTTTTGTTTTCCTGATCATCCTCATGCAAAAACTTCGTAGATTCAAATTTATAGACATTGTTGTAGAAGCTGTTCCCGTGTCAGCAAGTTGTATATATGCGCTTTATACCCGTCAGACATTGCTGAAGGGTGATAATCCGAGCCCTCGCGTGAAACGTTATGACATTAGCAGGGCAGTCGAGGCCAGAGAATAGAGGAGGTGTGTCCCTATATGCTTGCTTCTTGAGACTGACAGCCTGGTCGCGGGTAATAACGAAGAACAAACCCTGTGGATAGTTTGAGTGACGATCGAGCTCGCCATTCGAGACCTCGAACAACTTCCATGCTTTCGGGTGCTGACTGTGTCTTACTGTTGGAGCAGCGTGATCGATACCTTCTTGCAACTTTAGTCCTAGCGCATCCGCCATCGTTCGTACGATTGGTCGGAGAAATGATTAGAGGTCTTAGTCTCTTGGGCTCGGAGCCAGGTGCAACCGCTGCCGCGGGTTCGCGAAGCTCGAAGAAGGGATAACGTCGATCAGAGGGCCCTGCTGTTTCAATAGAAATAGATAAACAGAGATACAGCAATCGAGCAATGATCGAGCGATCGCCGGCGGAGGCGGAAACGCCTTGTCATGGGGTCAGGAGGAGCAGTGCTGACTCGGAGGGGTGACGTTCTAGGACTGGTATTGGTCGCTCCAGGCGGGCCTCCGCATTTCATGGCGAGTTCTAGCTCGTCGGACGGGTGATGCGGGCAGCTCAGTGATTGGGCGAAAAGGAACCAATGATCATTCGGTTTATGATACAAATTGCTGAACAATCGAGTGCGATTGCGGGCGAAACATTCGGATACAAGATGCACGTCGAACACAGAGATGAAAGCCAGGCGAGATCCAGAGCCGCCGCTGTACTACAAAATGATCAGGGCGAATTCTACAAAGAATTGATAAAGATGGACGCACCACGTAATGCTATCAAGAGTATCAAGAAAGAACAACACAAGCTCACGAAGAGCTCCAAAGGAGCGAAAAATTATATCCTGCATTGTGCAAGGAGAACAAACCACTCATGGCCGAAGATTCGCGAGAGGAGCTCGAAAGTTCGTCGCGAATCCGGCACACCGCGGAGGAGTACTATTCACCAACACCAGCCCGCCAGCTACATCTGGCCTTCCACCGCTATCGTCCCCCTACCAAAGGGAGCCGCGACTATAAGCATAAGTACTCGCTTCGGCCGTGTATACCCGCCAGACGAGCGTAGGCTGCGTTCCTGCTCAACGAGCCGTCGGAAGTCTTACACCTCCAAGTCTGGCGCACTGCAGCGCGCACGAGCCTCTGTGATTATAACCTGCTGCTTACCGTGCACAGTAGGCAGTGGCTTTATGGAGGCGATATACGAGTCTTGAGTCCCTGCGAGGGGTGGAGGGATGTCGTATACGGGCATAATCCGCGCGAAGTGGTGGCGGATTACCCAGAACGATTTGGTGGAACACAGGGGGAGTCGGTGGATGGCGTTGGCCAGAGTAGGTTCGACGCGGTGTGCAAATTCCATCTCTCGTCGCTTTCTAAAAAGCGTCGAGAGCCTCCGATATCGCGATGCCACTGACATCGGAGAAGAACCTTCGAGTCGATGGCTGGAAACTCCCTTGCTAGGGGGTAATCCAGCTCGTTAGTCCCCGAGATGGTAGGACTATTTGCGCCACCAACGACGCGACCTCGACCATGGTGGTTTGTGGAAGAGAAGGAGGGCGCGTCGACTTTGCTATAAGTACGGGAGGAGCGCGTCAGCCCGCCACCGGGGCTGTGCTGGGCGCTTCACTTCGCACGTTATGCTTCTGAAGAATCAATCGTCCAAGTAAAAAGAATGCTTCATGAATTGCATCTCTTTGCGAGGAAGATCGTTGGCAGAAAGCAAGCCGAGCGTAAGCCCGAAACGGCGTTCGAAAAAATAAATAGTAGAATAACAGTGACACGCGCTGCAACGTCATATTTTGAAAGAGTGACAGCCTGTTTAGATTGGCGAAGGACTCAACGACGTACCTTGCGTTATCGGAGAGAACAAGCAAAAGGTTATACATGTAGACAGACTCTCGAGGAGATCTGGGAGATTCCAAAAATTATTTGCGAGATCTGTAACCATCCATAGTAGCCGGAGATTTGAGATAGGCTCTTTGGGCCCGACGCGAATCTTGCATCCCCCACTCGACAGCTTCAATTGCTCCTGCTTTCCCACCGGTTTCATCCGTCCAGCACTACGCTGGTTGTTGCCTAGATAAGTTAGAGGCACACAAGACGCGCTTCGACTGAGCCGGAGGAGCGAAGGGGTTTGCCAACGATAAACCGACGGTTACCCCATCCAAGTCCGACGTAGGACAGTACGCACGCATCCCTATGCCCAAAACATGATTGTTTTTAATGCGAGGACGTTCTTGAAGGTGATATTATAGAGTTTCCAGTCTCCCAGCAATAAGCCAAGAGAGGGAGCGTCTTCGTATCCGGACTTCATCCACCGAAGGGGCGGATAGCCAGGACGACCTAGTGGAAAGACTGGCGGAGGACTCGGATTATGAGGGATGATCGATAATAGGTTCCTCGCGCACGACTTGCAGCTCGAGTTGCGCAGCTCCAGACCCCTCCACTCTTGAAAAGTTTCTTTGGGTGTCCAAGATCTGTGAACGCCTTGGCTGGAGCGATGGCGTCGGCAGAATTGGGACTTTGATACTTCATCCAAGTCGGACATCCTCGTACAATGCTCGACGGTATAGAAAGAAGCATCTCGCTCGCAATTTAGATATCGTATTCGTCAGACGTCTGTACGGAGCGAGCGACGCGACCTCGGCCATGGTGGTTTAGTAGAAAGAAGTTGACGTCCGTTTTTTCCAAGCTTCAGCCCTACTCGAAGGCTGTGCCGAATACTTCTCACGTTCTTCTCTCGTTTCGGACCGACATGCGCCGACTGAAGCCTGAAGCTCAGGATGAAAAACCGCGAGTGCTTTCAGCATCTTTGAAAGAAATACCTTTATATGTAGATAGCAACATAAGCACACACACAAGGTTAGTTAAAGATTCCGGGGAGACAAGGAATAATCTTGATATTTTACGAACGGCGAAACCGAAATCTGCATTTTTACAACTCGCGCCATCTAGCAGATTGCTCATTATAATTTACTAGCAAAACGGACTCGTGACGATAAAATAATCTGAGAACGTTAAAGTGAGCCTAACTTCGCAAAGAGTTGATTATTATAAGCATACCTTCCTGATACATAGCCGACGACAAAACTGTACGGTGCAAAGTCACGAAGACTTGCTGAAAAGTCGAAAAATTATGTTCTGCAACATGCAAGAACGTCGGCAGCAACCATCCACGGCCAGAGATTACGAGATAGGCTCGAAGCCCGTCGCGAAGTAGTACAATGTGCGAGGATCCCAATCGCTAGCACGAGCCCATCCGCAACTGTCTGCCCTCCCACCGGTTTCGTCCATCCTTGCACAAGGAATCAGGGCAGCTCGAGAGCTCGTGGGCTCTATGCACGTAGATGCAACATATGGAACATCGCCAGCCCCGGGAGGCTTGGGCGCAGAGGAGAAAGCGCGTGATGTAGATGATGACCGGTCAGCGGTCAGGAACAAGTACTGCAGTACGTGAGCGTTCCCGTAGTCGCCTCGGTAGTGAGGAAAGGTGCGCCCGACTACGTCAATGATCACTTGAGGCACTTCAACGCGAGCGATGTAGTAGATTTCCGATATGTATTTCCCTGACTGACTGTCAATGGAAGACCTGACTGGTCGATCAAATTGATAGGTACTAGAGTACCACTTCAAAAAGACCAAAGCGTACCACTCGTTGCGAAATCTCGCGCTTCGGCCGCGCAGTCACGCTGGACGAGCGAACGGCGAGCTCCCGTGACTATCAAATAATCACAAGTGCTCCAACCCTCCGTATCCAGCGATCCACGGCACGCACGCAACGACATTAACCGCAACGCGACTCACATGTGCAAGGAATATCAAGCAGAAGATGGTCACCACGAAACGGTGACTCCATCGCGCAGTGCCGATAATCTGCAGGAGATCCTTCAAAAGGACAACCAGGACGACCTGGTGGAAAGGCAGGGCTACGGCCGGACTACAGAGTAAGTGATATAGGATTAGCACAATGTACCTATTCATGATGCACGAATCCCTCTCCCTCCGCTTTGAAAAGCATCTTAGGGGTTCTTAGAGCTCACGACACACTCGCCGGAGCAATTGCATCGAAGTCCCAAGGACGGAATCGAAGAGCATCCCACCCACGAAGGCATGGGCAGAGGACGATCTCGCTCGCGATGAAGGACGTCAAAGACGAGACTCCTTTGTGTTACGAGTAGCGCGACCTTGGACATGGTGGTTGAGGCGAAACAAAGGGCATCGGGATCGACGTCTATATCACTCTGGGGCTGTGCAAATGTTTCTCACGGTGTATTTATGATAGACGCCTTACGACTCGAGAGCGCTTGCTTACGGCACCGTCCGCTCCCGAGTAGGAAGGCAGGCTGGAGTCAAATTCCTCTTGAGAACAAAACCACGACGCGACTGTGCTCGCGGCACATTTCGCTCTCTTTCATCAACCACCATGTCCCTCTTCAGAAGTACAACCAGCACGACGGTGGCACCGCCCGAAATTCCTGACGTCGAGGTCGCAAATCCGCCATCCGACTCGATATCGTCATTGGCATTCTCGAGTGCGGGCAACTTCCTTGCTGCAGGCAGCTGGGATAACAAAGTGCGTGAAGCCTCATTCGTGCCATCCAACTGAAGCTGAAATGATTGATAGGTTCGAATATACGAGATAAACGATCAGAAACAGTCGCAAGGACGTGCCATGTACGAACACCAAGGGCCAGTGCTGGACCTCTATTGGAATAAGGTACGTTATATCAGTCAAGGTCAGACCTCTGAAATTCCGCCCCATTTCTGTGTACCGCATCTCGGACAAGTGAGAAGGGCATCGAGCACATATTTCTTGTGCGCGTCGATCCTTGGGAGAGCATGCACGGAAACGGCGCTCCAGCGGAGTGCTCAAGCCCTGCCACCGATTCTTGTACCGATTCTCGTAAACTGATTCTCGCGAAGAGAAATGATACAAGAATCGGTGCGAGCTTGGTAGGTCTGACCTCCATGATTCATATGTTGAGCGTGTGGCTTTCAAAGATCTAATCGTAGTGTTTTAGGAAGGAAGCAAAATCGTTTCGGCAGGCGTGGATAATGCTGCGAGAGTGTACGACCTTCAAACTGGTCAAGCAACTCAAGTAGCGCAACATGACGCGCCCATTAAATCGGTTCGTTGGTTTGAAACGCCGCAGGTGAACGGGGGGCTTGTCGCGACAGGAAGCTGGGACAAAACACTAAAGGTGTGCATGCATTCTGTGACTCATTGCCATCGAGGGCTCAAGTCATTTTTTTTCTCTAGTACTGGGATCTGCGTTCGTCGACACCTGTTTTGAACGTCGCTCTACCTGAACGCTGTTACAGCATGGATGTAGTCTATCCATTGTTGACCGTCGGATGTGCAGATCGACAAATTCGCTGTTACGATCTTTCGAATCCTTCCGTTGTTTCAAAGGTACGGTTTCGGTCCTTTGTGCATTCCCAAGCTTATTCTTGTATCGTGGCAGGAAATGATCTCTCCATTGAAGTTCCAGATACGATCCGTTGCTTGCTTTCCTGGAGCGGACGGATTCACCGTTGGCAGCGTAGAAGGACGCATTGCTGTGCAGTGAGTGACTCCAACGTTCTTTGACGTTTCGCCGAAGTCTGATTGTTCATGTAGTTCCTTTCCTGGCGATGAATCGTAAGTACCCACTGCATTTCAGCGTTATGACGTTTGTTGATTGTCGAAATAGGAAGAGATACACTTTCCGATGTCACAGGCAAGAAACAAAGCCAGGTCTCAAAGATGGAGGCCTGGTCTATGCGGTGAATGACATAAAATATAACCCGGTGCATGGAACGTTCGCATCCGTTGGTTCAGATGGACAATACTGCTTCTGGGACGGGGATAATCGCCAACGGCTAAAATGTGCGTGCCCTTCAAACTGACTACGTTTCTCTTTGTTTCTCACATTCTTCCCATAGCATCTCCCCAAGCAACTGTTAATGCCTCTATTTCAACGTGTGCTTTCAATCGCGATAGCACCATCTTCGCGTATGCTCTTTCGTACGATTGGCACAAAGGGCACCAGGGGATGACTCCAGAACATCCTAATAAGATCATGCTGCACACATGCAGGGATGAGGAAGTAAAGAGGAGGGCAGCTGCTCCGAAACGATGAGTTTGGGAGCATTATTTAGAAGGTTTTCTGTCGCGATTAAGCCAATATCCTCTGAAGATTACTGTAGCTTCTATGTACTTTCTTTTGTAACATCTGGAAACGCACACATTTTAACATTGGAGGTTTTAGAGTGTGCAAAAGACTCGAAACGCGTCATGAGCCGTGACCGAACGCGTCTCGTAACGGACCACGTGGCAAATGGCAAAAGTCGCGTGCCAAACACAATGCGTGACGCTTTCTCCTTCCACAGTTTCATCATCCTCCGTCTCATTTTTTCTGACAGATACATCTTGGCGCTGTAGACGAGGCGTCTTTGCGTCGAGTACGCCATGGAAGACTTCAAACTTCAAGAAGAATGCCAGGCCATTCAGGATTTGGCCAGTTACGAAATTCCACATGAACACGACATTCGTTCAATGGATGCTGGAGAGGTTACTGCGCTATTGGAAGGTGCGTGGAGTGAAGCTGATTTACCTGGGGTACCGTACTTATTCTTGTCAAAGGTGCAATCGAATCTGTCGCTGAAGCACCCGAAAACATCGCAAGCCCTGCAGTGTTCGACGTCTACCGCAGCCTTTTGAAGTGCGCCCACCCATGCTTCCCAGTCGTTCTCTTCTAACCCTCCTCTTAGAAACGCCGACAGCCTTCAAGGCTCAGTAATGAACAAGCTTCTTGACTCCGTGACTTCGGGCTTTCAGGCTGCATACGACGCTGCGGTTCGAGACATGGACCAGGGCGACCCCGAGGTGTACGCCAGTCATCGTCTGACTCTAGAACTATACGCATTCTTGCTGCAATGGTTCGTATCCGCGGCGGAGAAGGTCAAATCTCGAGACGATAGTGACGACGCGCCAGTGGTGGCCCCTCCGAAGTCGCGTAGAGGTCGTGGAGGGAAGGCTGTTAGCAGTCGTGCAGCGCCAAAGAGGGATTCGCAGTGGACGTGGTCAGATCAGATCCCCGCTACATTAGCTCTTATCAGCAAGATTCTCCGCCTAAAGACACATCGGATGTGGACGACGACACCCGATAGAGACGCATTCATTAAGTGAGTAGTTCGATTGTGGCCTTCCATCCTACCCAGCTAACCAGTGTTCAGTTGCCTCACTCGTCCAGCGTACCATGTCAGCGAGTCCGAGGTCTACATGAAATCGAACGACATCAAACTCGGAGTCTACAAGATCATCTGCCTTGCTGTCAAGCACCATGGACATGGTTTCGGCGCGCAGATTTCCATCATGCAAAGTCTCCAGTACTACGAGCATCTTTCCGAACCTATGGCAGAGGCGCTTACAGTTCTTGCCAAAGAGTTCGATCACAGTCAACTTGCAGAGGAAATCTTGCGAGAAATTGCGGCAAAGACATTCGATGCCAAAGACACCAAAGGACCACGAGCATTTTCACGCTTCTTAGTCCGTTTCGCGGAACTGTCGCCCAGGGTTGTTCTGAAGCAAATTAGCCTCCTATTAGCGCATTTGGATAGCGAGGTGCGTAGACTTGACGACGCATGATTTACAACGGCTTATGTTTCGCAGTCGTATCCCATGCGTATGGCCATCGTTGAAATTATTGGTTACCTCATTCGCGAGATTGCCACGTCAGAGGAAGGGGACCAGGAGTCGCGAGAGAAGCAGATCAACAACTTCTTTGATCTGTTGACCGAGCGTCTTCTCGATCTCTCCAGCTATGTTCGCGCGAAGGTTATCACGACGTTGTCAAAACTGTGCGAGCTACAAGTGAAGTTCCCCAAGCAACGCCTGCACATGACCGAGATGACCATAGCGTCTCTGGAAGACAAAGGCAGCAGTGTGCGACGACAAGCAATCGCACTGCTCACGAAATTGATTCTGACTCACCCATACGGCCTGATGCACGGCGGGTTACTGAAGCTAGAGGATTGGGAAGAGAGGTATCAAACCGTTGTCAAAGAGTTGGAAGCGCTTCGTTCAAAGGAGATGGAGCGCAATGAGGGCGAAGCCGAAGAAGAAGACTCCGGGAGCGAGGACGAAGAAGAGGAAGAAGAGGACGAGGTGGAAAATGAGCAGGAGCAAGAACAGGCTGGCACCAGTGATACAGACCAACCGATTACGAGCTCGCCCATGAAAGCTGCTAGGAAGCGGATGCGGTACGTGCGTGACTTCAAAGATCACAGAAACAATCTAATACTGCTATAGAGGTCATTCCCGGTCCGATGACATGCCTTTGTATGCGTCTGATGACGAGGAGGCCATGGATGTTGATGGTGGGGCGGGGCCCAGCGACCCCGTCGACCAGGATATGGAGCCTGCCGAAGGCTCTCAAGGAGAAGAAGGCGCCGAGACCGATGAAGGCTTTTATGAAGACGATGAAGCTCCTGGCCAGGGTACCCCCATGCGAAATGGAAATGCTGCCCATCTAGCGCCTACGCCGTTGAGAACCCCCAAGACCCCCTTTAAAACTCCAGGACGTGCCAACCCAAAGACGCCTCGAACCGTTCAAAAAACTGTGAAAAAAAAGAAGAAGAAAGCTCGCAAGAGCCAATTGGATATCTCAGCGCTCACGAACGAGCAGGTTGCGCTGGCCGCGTTGGAGAGCAATCAGATGCTGCACTTGAAACTTCGCAAGAGGTACTACGCAGAAGCACTGAACTTCATACGTCAGATCGAGGGCTCTATGGAGATCATTGGGAAGCTCCTTGGCTCGACGAATAAAGCTGAAGTGCTTGAATCTATCGAGTTCTTCCGAGTTGCGCATGAATATCAATTCGAAGGTGCTGAGCCAGGTATCAAGAAGATGCTGCACTTGGTGTGGTCGAAGGACAACACCTCCACGAGTGAAGATGGAAAGGAGTTGAAGGGGATTCGGTCTCGACTTCTGGAGTGTTACCGCAATTTGTACTTCGATCCCATTCCGGACATGGAACCGAAGCAACAAGTCAATCGGATCGCAAAGAACATGATAGAGTGAGTGATGCTACACCTTCGAAATGTCTCTGAGCTTAATTGCTTAACTGGTTTATCTTCGTAGGTTGACTTATGGATCAACTTTAGCAGAGTTGACATCTTTGGAGGAGATGATGAGAATCATGATGGACGACCATCAAATTCACGGTGACGTGATAACGAAGCTGTGGCAAGTGTATAGTAAGTCAAGTTTCTCTGCTTTGCTAACAGCGGTCGTAAAATGACGCACACTCCTTCGATAGGCTCGGACAAGCAGCTGCCTAAACAACAGCGCCGAGGGGCTATCATCATTCTTGGAATGCTCGCTCTCGCGCGTCGACAGGTTGTCACGGATCGAGTCGACAACTTGCTTAGGATCGGCCTTGGGGCATACGGCAAAGTAAGTTCGGTCCTACGGCATCACGGGTGGTAGTACTAACCCATGTTCAGTCTGATCTTCTGCTCGCAAGGTATACGTGCGTTGCATTACAGCGTCTCAATGGCAGTGCGAAGAAGATTAAAGGTGAGTAGTACGGGAAAGTCAATCATGCGTAATTAAAGGGCATTTTAGGCTCGTTACTGGACAAAACGCTTCGAATCGAAATGGAGAACCCAATCTTCCATAAACTTGAAGAAATCGTTTTGATGCCTTCGCGGTCAAAGGAATGGTTTGGGATGGCAGAGCAAGCCATTAATACGATCTATGCTTTGGGCGAGCATCCGGACCAGCTTTGCAGCGACATCATAAAGACTCTCACGAAGCGAGCATTTCAGAAGAAGGACGTTCGCCCCCGAAGTCCCTCTGCGATGGATGAAGACGCTCCTCCTGGCAGCGAAGAGAGTGGAGAGGCCTCATCAGTTACTGACTCTGGCGATGCCTTTGAACTCAGTCAACTGCTCTTTGTGGTGGGTCATGTGGCCATCAAGCAGATAGTATACCTCGAACTCGTTGAGCGGGAGTGGAAACGCCAGAAGGACGAGAAGGAGAAAGGTAAGCCTGATTGTTATTGAATGAAGAAGGAAAGGTACTCATGTCTCATTCCCTTCAAGCGGCAAAGAATGCGAAATCGGCTGGTGCGTCGACGTCGAAAGAGAAGGACGGCGAGGAACTGGAACAGGTCGCTGGCAACGCCGAGGATGAAATCGGAGAGCGGATAGCTCACGTCAGAGAGCACGAGCTTCTGGATGGACCTGATTCCTTACTTACTCTATATGGGCCGATGATCGTTCACATTTGCGGCAGTCCTCACAAGTACAAGGTGTGCGACTTGATGTATAAAACAGTGAAGAATGCTAATGATTTTTCGTAACAGAACAAAATTCTTCGGAACTCCGCAACTCTGGCTTTTAGCAAGTTCCTTTGTGTGAGCTCGCAATTCTGTGACCTCCACCACCGGTTGTTGTTCAAGATTTTGGAGACCTCCAAGGACGCCAATATACGCAGCAATATCGTCATCGCTCTGGGAGACGTTGCGGTGTGCTTCAGCAATATCATCGACGAGAACAGCAACGAGTTATACAAAGGCCTTTCTGATGAGAACTTGGTCGTGAAGAAAAATACCCTCATGGTGCTGACTCACTTGATTCTGAACGGCATGATCAAAGTCAAGGGTCAGCTGGGTGAGATGGCGAAGTGCTTGGAGGACAAGGAGCAGCGGATCTCGGATTTGGCAAAACTCTTCTTCACGGAGCTTTCGACTAAAGATAACGCGATTTACAACAACTTGCCGGATGGTTCGTCAACTGATATATTATCGCGTTCTATTGCTAATTTTTTGAAACTCCCTTCTTCAGTTATAAGTCATCTATCTGTCGGCGAACATGCTGTGGACGAGGAGACATTCCAAAGCACGATGAAGTACATTTTCTCATTTATCGAAAAGGTTTGGAACTGTCTCGTTGTTCAGCAAGGAAGCTCCCCTGAATAGATGTTCGATTTTAGGAAAAGCAAGCGGAGAACATTGTCGAAAAGCTCTGCCAGCGCTTCCGTCTTTCCGAAGACCCTCGCCAGTGGCGCGATATAGCATACTGCCTTTCACTCCTTCCATACAAGTCGGAACGTTCTATGAAGAAACTCATCGAGGGCCTACAGTACTACCAAGACAAACTTCATGAAGAGACGGTATTCGCTCGGTTCAGTGACATCCTTGCAAAGGCGCGTCTAAATAAATCGTCGACAAAGCCTGATAACGAACTCAAGGAGTTCGAGGGAGTGAGTGTAAAAGAGTCTCAGAGCATTCTATGTCTTATATATGATCATTTTAGATCCTCGAAGAACATCGTCGGCAAGGCGAGGAGGACAATGCGCTGGCGAGGCGAGCTGAGGGTAAGAAAGCTGCGGCCCGGAAACGTGCTACGAGGAAAGGTATGACCGAAGACTATCAGCTTTTCTCTGAGCCTGAACAAATTTCTTTACAGCCACTCGAGGTCCTAAGAAAGCTCAGCAACGGCAGGACGAGGGTGATTATGACGACGACGAGTAACTTATTTTCTGATGATTGTTTGCGTCCGTGTATCGCTATGTATAGTATTTGTATCAGTAATCTTGTATGGTCTATATCATTTCATCATTTATCTTGCAGGCGTTGCAAGCTTTGCGCCGAGTAGCACTCGACTTCAAACTCTCTTCCAGCCCAAAAGCAAAGAGAAATGAAGTGGAAAAAACATACTATAAATGATTACGCTTAGTCAGCTACTTGCCGGGAGGCCGCACAGCAGCGACGCCGAGCGCAGTGTCCACGACGACGACCACCACGCCGCCATACAACATCTACGACGGCGACGAGGGACCTTCGAAGCATTTAGAAAGCGGGAGATCAACTGTGCATGTATCTCTAGATGTCGGGAAGCCCATCCGTGGCGCACCTGCGGACGAATTCCCCGGAGCTGGACTCGCGACGCACATCCCTCATATCCTCCTCTGCCGCTTCATTTCATACCGCGCCATCCTTGCAATCGCACCCTTCTTTCCACTCAGATACTTCATCTGGATCTTTAGGAACAGTGGCTCCAATCGCGCAGAAGAACCTCGATGCCAATCCACTGCACCTGCTTTCACAAGCCAGCCAGGAGATCCATGTCGTAGAGGTCAGCGGCGACAAAGTCAAGTTGCACTCAGGACCTACCCCAAGCACATTACTGCAAAGCGCGGAAGACTCCGAAGCTCGCGTCGTCTCGTGCGAGCCAGCCGCGCGAGTTGGCCCTCCACCACCCTCTCCTCCCCCAAGCGAGTTCGAACGGGATGACGAGAACAACGAGAAGCAGTCTCCTGTACTCAAACAAACGCCATCGCATCAAATGCATTTCACCCAAGCAGAGGCCCCGCAAAGTAGACTGGCCGCTAATGACTTTGCTTTAGCCAGACAGCAATCCTCGACTTCGTCTTCGGATGACATTCCTGCACGGTCGTCCTCCCTCCAGGGAGAATCGTCTTTTATTCGCCTTTCACACGACGGTGTAAGGTCGCGGTCTTCCTTCGAGACCCGTTTGTCCGCTCGCACTGGTCAGAGCTCGGTATCAGGCCAGTCATGTACTCCCATGACATCCGTACCAGCATCCGCACCCCCTAGCAAAAGCTCCCACACGAGCATGGACGGTTACCTACAGCCTCCCTCTCCGGTCAAGAAGAGGCCTGCGCGGAGAAATACAACCGGTTCTTCCACTCCATCCAGTTCGATTTCTCGCCCGTCTCGCGCTCCGCCGACCGTGCATCGTCACCAAAGTACAATCCTTCCGCAGCAGCAATATGCATTCGATGATTCGGATGTCTATACCGCTGCAAATGCTCAGATGATGGGTGTACAAGGCGAGCTTGCCTCTGACATCATGGCGCAGGCGCACCAAATTAGACGGGAACGCGAATCGAAACGTCGGCATCAGGAAGAGCAAGACGCAGAGGCGGAGAAGTTGGGAGTTAAGGGAGATGGAATGCAAGTCATCGGGGAAGGACACGTCAATTATGTGCTGATGTACAATATGTTGTCGGGCATCCGCACTTGCGTACGTAGTCGCGAGTTTAATTGTCCTGAAAAAACTCACCTTTTCGAACAGGTCTCACGTTGCGGAGCGAAAATATCCCGACCATTAACAGACGACGATTTCAAGGCTCGTCACAAATTCTCTTTTGACATGTAAGTTATCATACGGTTTTACGACCTCTGTGCACTCAACCGCATAAAAAGTTACGGCAACGAATTGACCCCTTCGGCAAAATACGACTTCAAATTTAAGGACTATGCACCATGGGTATTTCGGGAGCTGAGAGAAAATTATTTCTGCATTGACCCAGCCGACTACCTTGTCTCTCTCACAGGAGAGTACAAGTTAAACGAGCTGTTATCTCCAGGAAAGTCTGGTTCTTTCTTTTACTTCTCGAAAGACCTTCGGTTTATCATCAAGACCATCCACCACACGGAACACAAATTCCTTTTGAGGATCTTAAAGGAATACTACACCCACGTCAAGCAGAATCCTCATACACTTATTTCTCGATTCTATGGGTTGCACCGTGTGAAGCTACCGCATGGACGGAAGATACATTTCGTTGTTATGAACAATATCTTCCCTGCCGACAAGGTGTACGAGAAATTCGACCTGAAGGGCTCGGAGGTCGGTCGAGAATATCCAGAGGAGAAGGCAGCTCTAGCTCTTGACCCGACGTTAAAGGATCTCAACTGGATAAAGCGAGGAAGGTCGCTCGAGCTTGGCCCAGAGAAAGGAGCGCTTTTCGAAGAACAATTAAGGCGTGACACCGAACTCCTCAAATCGGTCAACGTCATGGATTACAGCTTGCTCGTCGGTATATACAAGGTCGAACAGGATGCTCGAGATACTCACTTGAATAGACGGGGGACCATGTACAAATTCTCTGTGAGTTGCTCACTAACGAACACATGTATGGTTTTGCTAATCACATTTGTTTTAGCCGCCTCAAATAAAACGTAAACCGACTACGACGTCCAAAGGTTCCTCGCCTGAAGCAGCTGCTATGCGAAAGGCAGTCCGTACCTCAGCCCCAGAACGTGTCGACGCCTCTGGTAGCGGAAGCAGAATATCGGAAGAGGACGCCAGTAGTGCTGCGCAAGCGGATCTGTTTCATGAAGACGAAGGTGGTTTACGAGCTCGAGATGACTATGGCCAACCTCTAGAGCGCATATACTACCTGGGTGTCATTGACATCCTCACGCCGTACAACACGCGAAAGAAGCTTGAGCATTTATGGAAGGGACTTCAACACGATTCCGTGAGTGCCACTACCAGGTTCAATGACTTTAGTCTGACATGCTTGCAGCACAAAATCAGCCCTGTGCCTGCCGTTGAGTACGGCAACCGTTTCTTCGATTTCATTCGTCGAAATATCCGGGGAGTAGGAAAGGTTGAGAGTTCGAACGCTGAAGCGCCATGATACGTTTATCGTGCAAACCCCCTCCCTCCCTTCGTCCTTTCGTTCGTTCACGCTTTCAGGTTTGACACTCGCATATTTAGGGACTCTGCAAGACTCTGTATCTTCTACTCATGTACATTCATAATCGTCACACCTCACCACACTCCTTTGGATCTGGATTTCGCTCTTCACTCCTTCCTCTCCGTTTCATTTCTTGCCGCTATCTAGCGAGACCACACTCATTCGCCTTTCGTCTTTCTTCGCATCTCTCCGCACTAGCATTCGATAATATTTCCGCGTCGCACTTCGTAGTTATCGCTATCTTACACATACAATAGAAGAATCAACGCAAGTTCCTCAGCACTCTCAACTGGATTGTCACACTCACTACAAAGTATAAGGTCCAAATTTTTGAGCTTTGAAGTGATTTTTTGAAATAAATGACAATGAGCGCGTGATCACGATCTGAGAACGCGACACGTCGATCTCGACGTGTCGACCGTTGCCGCAGCACATCTTTCCCTCCCAAACTTTTGCAAACTTCTGTATCGTCCATGACTCCCTGCATCCTCACCTTCATTCGTTAGCTCTATGCGTCTTTGGGCTATTCACTTGCTTTCGGCGGCGGCGGCGGTTTGCCATGCGTCGCCGCCAGTAAAAGTTAGCTTGCGTGCTTCATGGCCAAGCGTGCCGTTACTTCTAGAGGCCATGTACGTTGAATAGATTAAGCTCTTTGAGATGCTACTGACATTCTTTTCAGTGAAACTATCAATGTGGAGGAACCCGAGTCCTTCTTCCCTCTCCTCGATGCGTTGTCCAACTCCGAAAGCTTACCGCTCGAGAAGCTGACGCCAGAAGCCGTCCACCAATTGACTATTCAAACCGCTTTGTCGCTCGGATACCTGCAAGAGCCAGGTGCGCTCGCTTCTGTAGAGCTACAGCTTTCTCTGCATGCAGCGGCGCCGAAGATACAAGCGTTCTACCAGTTCTACGAGGATCAGCACCTCGATAACACCGAGGAAGGTTGCGAGTCATGGGTGGATTGGTACGGCGAACGCATATGCGATATCGAGAAGTTGGCAGCGGTGTCAGGACGTGAAACGATAGGCGAAGTTTCGCTCAATAATACGCAAATGTGTGTTTCCAGTTTTCAACCGAGGACTGCAGCTAACTCGTGCGCCAGTCTGGCTTCGAAACCTAAACATACGCCTTTCGATCATGTTTCACCGTCACCTTCAAAAGTACTAGAAAGTCCACCTCACACGGCCATATTCTACGCATCTCCAACATCGAAGAACTTCCAGGATATACATTCGTACCTGTATAAGGCCTCAACCGCGTCCCCTCCTCGTTTAGAATACATCTTCCGGCATATTCCTCCTCAGACTGGACCCACGGATCGTTCCAAGTCGTACCTTTCAGGATATGGTGTGACCCTTGACTTGAAGAAAACGGATTACTTGGCCGTTGACGATCGGCAAACTAATGGACAAGGTATCCGCGGCGCACATGATCCTTATTGCTACGTACTAATAAGATGTCCAGGTAAACTAAGCGAAAAAGTAGAAACGGACGAGTCCGAAGCGGAAGAAGACTTCATATTTTCTCTCCTGACTTCGCAACCCGAAAACACTACGACAGAATTAAATTCACCGCTCAGCACCGACGAGCTACTCTGTGAGTTTCAACTTCTTTGAAGTGCACCATGATATCTTACCGTAGCTAGTAATCGACTATCAGGCAACGCAGCTCATCACAAACTCTTCGAACCCATTGCTTGCCTTCACCCAGCTAAGCCAAAACTTCCCAAGATATTCTACCTCTGTCGCTCGACGAGTACAGTTGAACGATAGCGTTTTGGAGGAGATACAGAGAAATAACTTGAAAGTGCAAGCGGGTGCATCCCAGGTCTGGTTAAATGGACTTGCGCTTCAGGATGCCGACATTAACCCCTACGGGTGCGTGATAATCCATACAGTTTAAAAGGGTCATGACTTACTATTCTTGTTCAGATTACTTCGCCTTCTACGCAAAGAAAGAACGACGGTGCTCTCTCTGACCTCTTTAGGATTGACGCCCTCTCAGGCGCTTGAACTTCTGACGCACAGAGCAATTGGCATGTCGCAAAGTGATAGTGGTGTTCTCGATGGTCTGTGCGACGCAAGCGATCGTCCTGAAGGAGGCTCGGTAATCGTTTGGTGGAACGATATAACCAAGGATTCGAGGTGAATCAATCGCACTATATGCCTTGAATAGATATTGACGCGAGTAGATATGTTCGATGGAATCCTTCGTTGTCTGGAGTAAGTATTTGATCACGCAGATTTTGAAGGAGGTATTTCTGATGAAATTGTTCTTGCTCAGCTCCTCCGCCCCATTTATCCAGGCCAATTCCACAACGTCAAACAAAACCTCTTCAATGTCGTCATCGTTGCAGACCTCTCGCAAACAACGGCCCTCCACTTCATAACGAACACCATGAATATGATTATCCAGCGAGGATTCCCCTTCCGCTTCGGTGTTGTCCCCATCTCAGAGACTGAAGCAGGTTAGTAGCATATTCATACAACCTTGATGCATATCTCAAACGGGACTTGCTACAGGGAGGAAAATGGCTAGGGCGTTCTATCATTCTATCGACACATACGGGCGAGCAAGGACAATGTCCCTTTTGTCAAGAGTGCGTGTAACAGACTTCGGTTTTTATGATCATGCATTGAACTCAACTTCAAATTACAGGTGTCCCAATTGGTCATGCCCTCAGAGTATTATGTTGACATATCCGTTGTTGAATCGGAACTACAAGCACTGCAAAACCGTGACTCACCTGAGGAGGGTGAATCGCAAGTCGATGCTCAAATCCTTCTCGATCTAAATGAAGAATTGGCGGTTGACGAGCGTGTAAGCAAGGCGAAGGAGTACGCCACTCGCATGGATTCTACGCTTGCGTCCAGTTTGACTGGGCACGTCTTCGTCAATGGGAAGCACTTCAACCTTGACGACGTAAGCATTTTGAAATACGTCTCGGAACTCACCATCCTGACACAACGAGCAGGACTTCCTGAAGCATATGCAAACAGAAATCGGTCATCAACTGCAGCACTTGCAAGAAAAGGTTCGGTTATTCTGATTTAACTGATTTTATCTCGAATATTCCTCATTTCCATCGAAGGTTTTTGCCAATGAAATCTCAGACGACTCCGGAGAGGATGTTAGCACGTACTTCTACGACTTGCCTGGTACAGAAAAGCGCCGTAGTCAGTATGTATATCCAGCCCCCGGCACAGGAAGCCTGCGCATTTTCAATCTACCTGAGGTATTCTCAAAGGCTGGGTTGACTATTGAGAGTTCGGCGTATCTTTACCCAGGTCAGCTGGATGTGCCTCTGCGAAGTTTTTTTGCCTGACGCCATTTCGGGATAGAATCTGGGCAGCTTCCCTTATCCACATATGTCATAGCAGACTTTGACAGCGATGAAGGCATCGAACTCATGAAAGAAGCGCTGAAGTCTCTCGTGAGTCTCCTCTTTTTCGAAATCATCTCATAATTTGCTGATCGGAGGAACTGCACTACCAGCCCGACTCTTCTTCGAGACTCGCATTCATCCACAACCCCTCTTCAAGAGTAAATGCATCCGGAACGCACCACAGGCATTTCTCCCCCTTCCTCGTGCCACTGGCGACAGAGGGTCTCTTGTGGAAGTTATCTGGATCCGAAATAATGGAGTTTCTAGAAGGTCATGTCGTCCCCGAGGATTCTTCGAATCAAGTGGTGATGGAGGCAGATTCTCCAATAACCCGTTTGATAAGAAGTGCAGGACTTAATCCAAACACTGTGGCGGAGTCGGAAATCTACAAGCAATCCTGTCATGCAAGTGCCCTACTGGTACGCGACTTGGGTGTTTTGCCAGGTCAGCGAATGGTGATTGTGAATGGCAGAGTAAGTTGTTCATGTTCATATACGATATGCGGTTTATTCAATGCTTGGGTCAGATGGTTGGACCTATCGTTGGCAACACCTTCCTTGCAGATGATTTCAAGGCTTTGCAGAACTTTGAGTTGAGGAGGAGAGTAGCGCCCGTTTTAGACGCCCTAGCAAACATCACAGTCAGCGCAGAGACATTTGATAGGTTTGACTTGTTCACCAATTTACACCTCCTCAGAATCAGCCCTAACATTCTGTCGCAGAATAACTTACAGCAACATTGTATCTTCTGCATCTTCGGTCATTTCAGCCGTCAGGCTCCCTGACCCAAGCGAGCAAGGTCTGCTGAACACTGCTCAGCGCCCAAGGAATCGCAACTATAGACTTCTCGAGAGCAATTATACGTACGTCATTCGCTTCAAAATAAGCGAATTTCTCTAACGTATCTCGCTCAGGTTTTTCGACTTTGGGGACAAAGATTCTGCTCTATATAATCTTGGCTTTTTAATCGATCCACTGAGCGACGGAGCACCCAAGACAGCGGCAATCATGAAGGCAAGTTCCAATCTCACAGGCAAAGTCTTGATCCTAAGTACCTATTTAGTGGCTTGCTACGCTTCCATCGGTTTATGTCGAAGTCTACTTGAACCCAATTGCTCGACAGGAGGTTCGTGCAGCATTGCTTCTACCATAGAGATTTATTGAAGATGTACTACAGGTACCGTTGAAACGCTTCTACCGCTATAATTTGTCGCCTACGCTCTCTTTCGACGATTCTGGGTAAGTCTGATTTCCGGAGATTCTTGCTGGCAGACTGAGCCTATATATACTCGCAGATCCGAAATACCAGCCCAGATCGTGTTCGACGATCTCCCTGAGGAGCCAATCTATACCTTGGGAATGGATGTCTATCCTTCTTGGCTTGTCCGTCCCCGCGAAGCGCTTTACGACCTCGATAATATACAGCTGTCCACTTTGTCTGACGAGGACAGGAGCACGGGACTTGAAGCCATCTTCGAGCTGGATTACATTGTTATTGAAGGCCATGCACGCGAGACTCTTACAAACGCCCCACCTCGTGGACTTCAGCTACAGCTCAACACGATCGACAACAAGGTCGTGGACGACACTCTTGTTGCGGCAAACTTGGGTTACTTCCAGTTCAAGGCGAAGCCTGGCGTATTTAATCTTGAAATTAGGGAGGGTCGAGGCAGAGATGTATTCGAAATGGAGAGCGTCGGTAATGAGGGCTGGGATAGTCCTGACATTGAGGTCGTCGGACAAGATATCACTCTGACCAGTTTCGAAGGCGTGACACTCTACCCTCGCTTCAAGCGTCAGCCTGGAATGCAGAGATCAGATGTCTTGGATGAGTTTGTCCTGGGCGAAACAGAGAAGAAGGGCTTCTTCAGCGATTTGACGTCTCGGTAAGATTGATGGTGCTTCGCTTCGCTGTCAAGATCTGATCCATCTCTTCAAGTTTCTCGTCATTCTTCAGGCCGAATAAATCGGAGTCAACCGAACTTGTGAAGAAACAAGCCGACATCAACATTTTCACGGTCGCATCAGGCTTGTTATACGAGGTTTGGCGTTTCTTGATTCAAGGCTGAATAATTCATCTGATTAATTTCTAAGCGTTTTGCATCAATTATGATTTTGAGTGTCCTCAGGAATACGGAGAGCACAGTGAAGTTTTGGTTCATTGAGAACTTCCTTTCTCCGTCATTTTTGGTATGTTAACTTCACAATAATGAGCAAAAGTGATGCTAAGTGTAATTTATGCCAGGAATTTCTTCCTCACTTCGCGGAAGCGTACGACTTCGAGTACGAGCTGATCACATACAAATGGCCTTCGTGGCTTCGCGCGCAGACCGAGAAACAGCGCATCATCTGGGCATACAAGATTCTCTTCCTTGACGTCCTCTTCCCTATGGACTTGAAGAAGGTCATCTTCGTCGATGCCGATCAGATTGTTCGTGCAGACCTGCAGGAGCTTGTGGACCTCGACTTGCAAGGTGCCCCCTACGGATATACTCCCATGGGCGATGACAACGTCGAGATGGAGGGATTCAGATTCTGGAAGACTGGTTACTGGAAAGACTTCCTCAGAGATAGACCGTATCATATCAGGTCAGCTTATCGTTTCGTAAGCGCCTGGTAATTCTGACCAAAACATGGCGTTGTAGTGCGCTCTATGTTGTCGACTTGGTCCGTTTCCGCCAGGTGAGTATGATGGATGCTTTTATGTCTTCAGCATTGAACAAACTCCTTCGCAGATGGCCGCGGGTGATATACTTCGAGCACAATATCAAACCCTTTCACAAGATCCAAACTCGTTAGCAAACCTCGACCAAGGTAAGTATCAAGTCCACGCGGATGAGTGCGTTGCGAAGTGACCTGTTCGTAGATTTACCAAACAACATTCAACGCGAGGTTCCCATCGTAAGTGCAGCTTATCGGATGTAACCAATGCCAATAGACGTTGACGACTAAATTAGTTCTCCTTGCACGAAGACTGGCTTTGGGTGAGTTTTGAGCACCTACCTACTGGAGCCCCAATGAACAACGCAATTAATGTCCCCCTTTTCTGAAGTGTGAAACGTGGTGCAGTAAGGACCGTCTGCACCGCGCAAAGACCATCGATTTGTGTCAAAATCCGCTAACCGTACGTCTTCGCATGTGCCACTCCCGCGTTTCGACACACTGAGCGGCCCCAAACTCACGTATGGTCCTTGAAAATTTTAACAGAAAGAGCCCAAGCTGTCTCGCGCGCGCCAAATCCCCGAGTGGGAGACGTACGATGCGGAGATCGCGCGCTTCGCCCGGAAGCTTGCGGATGAGGGAAAGCTCAGGTCGCACGTCGCCACGGCGGACGCGAATGTCCTGGCGAATGCTAACAACGCGAACCCCAGTGTAGACGCGGACGCGGATTCCAGTGCCGCAGACGAGGGCGCTTCCCGATCGGCCGATGGGGAGGAGAAGGAGAGTGGCGAGACTCATGGTGAGGAGGATATTGCGGAAGCAAGGGTGTCGGAGGTCGCTTCAAACCGGCATGAGCACGTCGAGCTGTAGTGGGCGTTGTGTAGGTCGCCACTGGCGATAGAGCCTCGGGATGTTTTTGATGTGGTACGTGGTCGTGTGCCTTTCACTGAGCTAGTTTGAGGCTGATGATGCCTTCTTATCCCAGCAATCGCATGAAAATCACTAGACGTGTATTGAAATCCGCAACAGTTTCTTTTGTTTATTACTACTCATAACGAAATTTAACCATAATCCTTCTCACATTACTCAGAGACCGACGCTTGACCGGATGGCTTATTTTCTAAAGTTGATAGGCAAATGGAATCCGGATACTTGTTCGTCGGCAACGACGTCATTTTGCAAGCCGCGTCTGAAGACCGCACGGACATCGATGGGGACAGTGGCAGTCGGAAAGTACAGGAACGCAAACTGAACACGACCCCCGTTATCTCACCACGGTCAACAGCGATATCGCGAAGATGGCCCGAGGACCTCGCACTACAGATTTTTCGAGGAACCAATCGACGTCGATAAGTCATATCGAACCTCACTTGAAGGCATTCTCGGCTTTGGTGGTAAAGTACGCTCGATCTTGCGTGTCCGAACCTCTCTAACACCTCACTTGTGAACCTTCGGATGCACTCATGATCATGCCACGCCGGGAAGCACGTTAAAATTCTGGTAAGAAGACGTGGAAAGGGGAACAAGTCGGTGAGCTGTAAACGCCTTGGTGAGAGTGGATGATCGCAAATGGATGCCTCACAGCGCAATCGCGGAGGAGCTCGGGGAAACCGGTCGGGATGCATCATCATGCATCATGGTTGGACGCGGAAGCAAATTCGTCCACTGCTCCTAGGATCCTCAGATCGCAGACTGGAGCACGTTCGGCACGCAGAATTCTTTCCCCCTTGCTCCCTCATTGGGATCTCCATTTGATCAATATTTCGCTGTTACGGCCGACTGCAAGAGCATGTGCGCATCGTTATGGGCGTTCACTGGCGAATTTGACGCAACTGCGGAGCTCAATCGCCATCATTATCGTTCCTTTCTTGCGATTCGGATCGTCCGAGCTCCTCATACAACATCAATGCCGAAAACAAGAGTCCTCCGTCACTCTTCTCGAGGTTCATTTGCCCTTATGATGTTCTTTTTCGAGTTATTGAGCCGGCTCGGTTGATGGCCCAGCAGGAGACAGAAATAGATGCTCTCTCTCCGAGTCTGATCTTCATCATTACTTTCCGTTGAAGTTCGGCTCGACTCGATAATCCACTGTAACTTACGATGCAGACTATCTCTTTCTTCTCATAACTTCTTTCGAAGGGCGAACACACACTTCACAAGTCATAAATCAGCCAATAAATACGTATTCCAGTCAATCTAGAAGTACGAGTACGAGTACGAGAACACGAGAGACAGAAACAAAACAACGTCAACGAACGACCGACTAACAACCAACGAACGTGCTTTCTAGCTTTTGGCTTCTACGAACTATGTCACCGGGTACGAGAAGGAGAGAAAAAATGAATGAGATGAATGATCGACAGGGTATTCACCGAAAGTAAGGAAAGAGAAGCAGATGAACGAACGGCGAGTAGAATGTGATGTAGATGCGGTGTGGTGTGGTATATAAGTAGAGATGCTCTCATAGCTCACCTCACGATGGCTCAAGCTCAAGCTAACTGTAAGTAACTGTAAGGAGCAGTATAAACTTACTGTAAAGCAAGGACGAAAGAACGAGAGAGCAAACGAAAGTATGGGCAAGAAGAGCAAAAACACCAATCACATAACAACATAACACATCAATCAATCAAATCATCATTATCGTACCAACAAAAAAGGAGAAAGAACTATTCGTAAGAAAAATGAAAACGTAGTACGTCGAGAGACGTTAAAGCTTCTATAGAACACGTGAAGGCAGGACGTAAGAGCGTTACTAATAACAGAGTAGCAGAAAGAGTAAATAAACGAAACGGGATGCATTATTAGGTCGGATGGATGGATGAATGGACAGATGGATTGTGGATGGATTGGGTGGTACTTGCCCTGCGAGATTTTGCTTTGTTGGTTCTTCTTCGTTTGCTTTCTTCTCTATGGGTTTCGGGAACGAGGCGCGACGACGAACGATCAAGCGCGTAGAACAGGAAGCCAGCAAGCCGGACCCCACTCCCCTACCGCTCGACAACAGATGCGCGCTACCACCTCACGACAACCCCTTACACCCCGCTTGTCCGACTCGGGTGCCTCGCAAGCTGAGAACCCGCCTCCTGCGCCTGGCGCGTACCGAAGCGCTGCAACTCGTTGTCGCGGATCGTAACACGTCCTCCAAAGCCAATGCGGTTCGCAACACGGTCCAAGATCCTTGTGCGGCTCTTGTAACCCGCAGACAGGATACTCTCGGCGCGGGACTTCGTGCGAGTTAGAGGTACACCTCCCTCTGCGCCAGCAGCACCTGCAGCACGGACCGCACGTAAGTGACGCTCGCGGAGGTACTTGATGACAGTCGCCTTCATCGCGAACTTGATGAGATCGAGAGGGAGGAACCAGACAATGTTCCAGACCCAGACGATACCGATCCAACCGCCAGAGATGTGCTTGATGTCAGTGAAGCCCCAGTCGGCGAAGCCAGCGATGATCGAAGAGACGAGTTGGGCAAGGCAGAAGGCAGCCATGAGCGCGTACGAAGGGCGTTCCATGAAGAAGAAGCCATGCGAACGGGTGACGAAGATAAGGGCCTGCGAGATGATGGCGACTTGGAGGTAGACAATCATGTGCAATTGGTCGTCGTTGTGGTCGACAGGCGATCCGCGAGGGCTCTCGAGGTTGACACCGAACTTGTCCTGGAAGAAGGTCGTCTCGATGATGACGATGACGAGAATGACACTGTATGAGAAGACGTAATTAGTATAGAAAAATATGAGAGCGAAGAGTGAACTCACGTCGAGAGGGTCAAGTAGATACCGTAAGCAACAGCATATGCGAAGATTTCAGCAAGATCCCAGCTGTCCGGTTCGTTGCTCGGGAGCACACGATCAACGGAGAGCGTCATGATGGTACCGTCGTTGAGCAGGGCAATGATAAGAACCATGAAGGGAGGGAAGTCGAAGTTGTAGGCAAAAGCGAGGACGGCAAAGCAGACAACGATACGGATGGTGACAGCGCAAGCGTAGATGGCGTAGTTCCTCATACGTTGGAAGATGATACGAGAGCCGCGGATGGCGTGGACGATGGTGGACAGACCAGGTTCAGTGAGCACGATATCGGCGGCACCACGGGCAGCGTCCGTTGCACCCTCGACAGCAATACCGACGTTGGCCTTGGAAAGAGCGGGAGCGTCGTTAGCACCGTCACCCGTCATGGCGACCAAGTGTCCGAGAGCCTGGAGGCGCTTGACGATCTCGTACTTGTGTTCGGGGAAGACACCAGCGAAACCGTCGGCGTCGAGGATCATCTCGTCGAGCGTCATGTGCTTGCCGCCGGGCGCGGGTCCATCCTTGAGCACCTTGGAGGGGTACATGTGGTCGCCCAAGCCAAGACGTCTACCAGTCTCCTTCGCAATGGCGAGCTGGTCACCAGTAACCATCTTGACCTTAACACCAAGCTTGAGAGCGTTGTCGATAGTCTCCTTGGTGTCATCACGGGGAGGATCGAAGATGGCGAGGAGACCAATGAGTTCGAAGCCGTTGCCCTCACCCTCATGGTCGTCGTGGTCGAGCTCCTCGTATGCGACAGCGAGTGCACGGAGACCACGCATGGCGAATTCCTCAACGTCGGCCTCGAGCTTGTTCTCGAGCTCCTCGGTCTTGTTGCGCGTGCAGAGCTCGATGATGATACCGGTCATACCCTTGGTGACGCGCTTGAGACGGCCAGTGGACTCCTCGCGGTAAGTGATCTCAGTGCGCTTGTCGACGGGGTTGAACGGCTTGAAGTCGAGCAAGGTGATACCCTCGCGCGCCTTCTTGATGTCTCCGAGCGAGCCGACGACGCAAGAGTCGATGGCGTCCTGGTTCTCCGTGCGGGAAGCGTACGCGGCAAGGAGCATGACTTCCTCGACACCGAAACGGCTGTAGGTCTTGACAGTGCCCTTGTCGATGGTGAGCTTGTTGGTGGTGAGCGTACCGGTCTTGTCAGAGCAAAGGATGGTGACACCAGCGAGCTCTTCAATGGCAGTGATACGAGTGACAATGGCCTTGTGCTTCGCGAGCTGCTGGGCACCGACAGCGAGGGTGACCGACAGAACAGTGGGCATGGCAATGGGGATACCACCGATCAAGAGGACGAGGATGTCGTTGAGACCACGGCGGTAAGTGTAGTTGAACGCGGGGTAGAGGACGCAGATCTCGGCAATGACGAAAATACCGATGGAGACCAAGCAGAAAGTACCGATCTGTGCGAGAATCTTCTGCAAGTGACCAGTTTCGTCGTTGTCCTGCCCGACGAGCGTCGCGGCACGACCGAAGAACGTGTTGGGACCAGTGGAGATGACGACACCCTCAGCTTCACCTTGTTTGCAGGTAGAACCACTGAAAGAGAACTCGTAAATAATGATTCACAAAGTAATCCGGACTAAAAATAACGTACGAGAAGCATTCGTCGCCCAACTTCTTGCTCTGAGGGAGAGACTCTCCGGTAAGAGCAGCCTGGTCGATACTGACGTTGATCGCCTCCGTAAGTCTGCAATCGGCAGGAACGATATCACCAATCTTGAAGGAAACCATGTCACCAGGCACGAGAATGGACGCCTCGATCTCGTTCCATTTGCCGTCACGCTTGCACTTCGCCTTGGGCGCGAGCGAGTCCATGAGAGCCTTGACAGCATTACCGGCGTTGTGTTCCTCGTAGAAACCGATGGCGGAGTTGATGAAGAGCAAGAGGACGATACCGACGAAATCTTGCCAGTCGGGAGCCATGCCTTGACCGTTGGAAAGCGCAATGGCGACGAGCGCAGCGCCCTCCATCACCCAGGAAAGCGGGTTCCACATGAACGAGAGGAACTGGGAAAGCGCATATAGTCAGTACCAAAGTCGGAAATCGGGTAAAAAGATCGCATGGGACGCAGAACGTGGAACGACGTCGACGTGCGCGCGGGTTGTCGAACAATCAACATCAGAAATCAAAATCAAACGAAAGAAATCAGTCGAACGGAATCGAACTGAAAATGAGCGTCTAAGAATAGATCGTACACCCCAACCACCGCAGACAGCCGAAGTCCAATCGCGTGCGGGTCGGCAGACGCGGTACGGACGACGAGCCAATGAGCAGCGACGCGGGTTCCCAGGTGGGTCTTTCGCGTCATCATCGCCTGGGGGCTAACGCCGACGAACGACGGAAGGGAGATAGACGAGCCAGCGCAACAACGACGCGGCGGGGGAAAAAGAGCGAAGCGGTCGACGTGGCGAGTGGGGGAATGAAGGCAGAGACAGAGAAAGGAGAACAAAGGCAAGAAATACTGACCTGCAAAATGGGGTTCTGCTCCTTCTGCTCGAGCTTGTTGGGACCGAAAATCTCAATACGACGCGCTGCCTCTGCTTCAGTGAGACCAGCATCGTCGCACTGGAGGAGCTTGAAGACGTCGTCGATGTCAACTTCCTCAATGTCGACCTTGTCCTTGTCGTAGAGGTCCTCAGCTCTGAGCTCGATCTGGGACATGTCGACGTTGGCATCTGAAAGGTTGTGGCGAAGAGATCAGGAAAAGCTGAAAAGACGCGAAAGACGAAAGAAAGACGTACGGTGGGTCTTCTCCTCCTCATGGCCAAAATCCTTGTACTCGCGTTTCCTCTTCTCCGGCTGTTCCTGCTCTACGGCGGGGGAGGACTCAGCTGGGGGAGTGGGGTCGGGGCCTGCCTCCTTCTCGGAGATGTTGTGGTCTGACATGGCTGGGTCTGGCGCACGTCGATGGGCGACGGTGGGCGAGGATTGTCGAGCGGAGCAGCTGCGAAGGGGAGCGTCTACTGTCTGCTCGACGGCGGCGGGGGGTGACGAGGAAGAGAGGAAGAGAGAGAGCGCGGCGAGAACGCAGAAAGAGGACGAGGTTGGGAATGTTGACGACTTCAAGGACGGGGTATTTATCTATGCACAGAGACCCCGGAGACACCCATTTGCGAGCTCAGGGTCGGGTTGCGGCAAGAGCAGTATTTTTAGAGAGGACCCTTGCGTTCTGTTGGGGAGAGCCCGGCCCTAACTAGCGTTCACGCCGCCAAGCTGCCATCCCACACGCTCGCCCATGCGTTGCCACAAGTCCTCGAACGTCCTCGTCGTCGTGCACAGCGAGCTCGTCGTTGCCGATGTCGAACTCCTCGCCATGGATCCAACTGTCCAATCGTTTGCAATCATCATCGTCATCTATCCAAAGTCCATCCCGTGCTCTCCCGCCCGACCCCGTCCTCGCCGGTATCCACTCATCACACCCACCTCACCGACATCCCTCCGCTGCCGTCGCTGCGCCAGCCAATCTGCAATCTTCATGATCGTTCGCTGCTGCTCGGCCGTCGGTCTCTCTCTTCTTCCCATGTATAATACACCCAGAGCGCTCTACTCAATCCAAGCCGTTTCGCCTCGAACTTCCGATGTGCATATGCTCACTATTGCACGCCCGACCTCCGTCGGACCCTCCTCATGCGCCATGACTTTTCTGAGCTCTTTCTGCCTCCGTCGGATTCCGACTTTCTCTGCGCAAATCAACCGCTGCGATGAGCTCAATGTTGCTTGCGTGACGTCCTTTCTTTGTCTTCTGCCGGCATTCTGGTCTGAACCTCTATTCCACTTTGAAGGTGCAGGTCAAACTGATATCATTGACCATGACCCGTCCGTCTTTTGCCTTTCGTCTCAAGCCAGTCTCAACCCCCGACGTAACCAAAATCCCCCGCGCACCTCGTCTAACCGCCAAGTACGCTCTGGATGCTCGTTATGTTATTTTTTATTATGTTTTCTTTATGTCGTTGTCGTTTTGTCTGCCACTTCAATGCGTGCCGCCGGCGCCGATCACGATCGCGCTCCCCGAATCTCCTTCTTCAAATCTCCTCCGAGCCTTCACATCCAATCAGTGAATCGCGCCTCAAAGCCAAGACGACACCAGAACTAATACACGAACGCTTAGCTTCTTCTTTTTTCATTCACGTCTAACTTCTTTCAATAAAAGCAAACGACAGACAAGCCGATGTCGGAACGCGACTCGTCGGGTCAGCGTCGTCATCACGATCGTGAACCTCCCGCAAAACGCCTGTTCAACGACAACGACGACGACGACAATCGCTTCGTCGTCTACTCGTTTGGAGGTTCGTCGCTTAGGCTAAGCAAACACGCTGATTCGTCTCTTTGCAATGCTGCGTGCACGAGACTCCTCGAACAAGAAACGGATACATCCTGCAACAATGCTCTCGTTTGTCTCCGAGTCTTGCCAAGAATCTCTTATTGAAGACGCATAACTTTGCGTTTTCATTCGCTTGTACCTTTCTACGACCAAACAGGTGAGTGATTTCTTGAATCTCTTTCAAAACAGATGATTTCCGGGGTTTTCTCTGAACGAAACGCACAGTAAACATCCATTCATCATTCCGTTGCTGCGCAGCAACCTCCTCCAGATCCCGGAGCCGACCGACAACAAGACAAACCACTCGATCGAAAAAACTCAAAGATTGAAAGAAGCTTTACACCCTAGCATCCGCAGCAAACATAAGAACTCTTGGCGGCACGCGTACAAACGACGTTCGCTTCGTAAAGAAGACCGTACGAAAGGGAAGGCCTTGGATGAGGCTTGGCCTCAGGCCGAAGGTTGGAGCTCTGGGTGAGTTCGTTGTTCAGATCTACTGACCTTTGATTCCATTGCATCCTCATTTCCATTGTTCAGTAGCAGGATCTTTAGTTGCACAGGTATCGAGCAGCAAGCACTTCGAAGAATCGGACGAGGGTCAGTTGCGTTCGAAAGGCTCATTGACAATACGACGCATTGGACTTTCTTACTCGCTAGCGAGTATTTGCGAAAAAACAACGACGACGTAATAGACGCCCGTGAGGATACGCTCCATCCTCTTCGACCAGTTGACGGAATTTTAGACGCATATAGTCAATCTTGAACATACCGCGCGGTTGCGAACGAGCAAATGACTACGAACGCAACAAAAACTTGTTCCCCGCAAGGGTACGTTCCTTCTATTGTTACACGAACTATCTAATGACTACTTTTTGTCGCGCATATAGCCAGTGATTTATCACCATACCATATGATATTGATCCACACGAGCATCAGTCAACACTGGAATGCATCATATCATATCGAAGGTCCCAGGTCTGCGCCTCCCCCACATCCTTGCCAAGTTCAAATCTTCCATCGCGAATCCGAAAAATACAGACAGGGCTGCTCTTTCTTGATTTCATGACCACTTTACCAACTTCGTTCGCTACGCGTACGTCCGTATCTCAATCTCAATCTGTTCCGAGCCTCCAACCCCACACGACAACATGACGCGCTATCCTGGGTCAAGAAGAAGCGCAACAGAAAGTACAAGAAGCAAGAACATCACAAAAATTTTACCTGATCGACGACCCATAAGAGGAGAGCGAAGCTGAAGCTTCACGCAGCTTCATGTGCTCCTACCTCATCTACACGCACGCGTATCATCACCTCGAGGGTCGACCCGCGCCTTGCTCTCTCGAAGTCTCCTACCCGAGCCCTCCCCGCGCCCCCGCATCCCGAAGCTCATGGTCACTAGGAACGAAATCGCTTCGCTTCGTCTCGTCGCCGACTTTGCTTCCTTGTAAAACGCATATGCCCATGCAGTCCGGGGGTGGATGCTCCACCGCACCCCCGCCTCCCCAAGCACATTTGAGAAGACGCAGCGAGGACGTGCATCGCGAAGAGGTCTTGAGCTTGGCAACGAGCAGTTCCGTCCGTTGACATGGAAGCGGGTCGATGATTCGCAGGTCTACTCGCAAGTAGGCAAAAACATGGTGTGCATGCGCATGGAGGATGGGGCGGAGGTGCCGGGACGGTGGACGATGCGCGTCCTCTATGCGTACGCCTTTCGGCTAGCTTATCGCGCTCACGCTGCCATCAACTTACAAACAATTATCCGTGCGCCAAATGCTCCTACGACGGCGCACATTGACTGTCGATATCGGACCCCAGGCGAAGCAACAGTTCACCTTCAGAAACCTGTGATTGAATGGCCTACTGATCCCAACGACGTGAATTCGAAGGAACTCGAGCGACACCGTAGCAGTCGAACTTGCGCAAAAAGAAGGTCTACGTCAACTCAAAGTGGAGTTCGCTGCCAGCCCGCGCATCTTGGATATCGACCTCGATGTCAAGAAGAAGCTTCGAAGTCGAGCAATACGGTAGGGGAAGGGTGACGCGCGCGTCGATCCTGCACGTTTCGTGCAGGCTCGGACGGCGTGACCAAGGATAGGACGTGTATGGCACTGTGAGCTCTCGAGCTCTTGGGCTCTTGGCGGCGGGGAGAGTAGACCATGGTGGATGTACAAGTTGCGATTTGTGAAGTGCTTTGAATGCCATCGCTTCAGTACGCGGCGCGCATACAACCAGGACGAAACGAAGAAACGCATAATATTCCAAGTTCTATTTCTGTCCCATCCCCACTCGGACCTACGCTATAAATACACCTCCTACTCGAGCTGCAAAGGATTCGGAGAACAATATCGAAAAAGCGACGAAACCCATAAACGAAAACAAAACGAAAGGGGATACAAGAAAAATATTTATTGCCACATCGTCGCCTCTCGTCGTGCGCGTCATTCGCAATCATCTTTGGGCAGTCACAATCACGGCAGGCATATGGTGCGTTGGTGCAGCATGAACTCGAGAGAACGCCAAGTAGCGTACCACTCGCTGAGCTCGCCATCATCGAGCGCGCATGGTCACATCCGTATCTGTATCGAAGGCGTTACCGAACGTCGTACAATATTTCCTTCGCAACCCGAAGCTGTGGCAGCGAATGCGGCAAACATACATACGGACCTCCAACGAACTTACGAACTTCAAGTTGAACTCAGACGAAAAAGAAAGAGAGCGATTCGAAACCGCGCAGTAGCCTCCGGTCCCGGATCAAAAGCCCCCGCTGTCCGCGTCCGGATCAGCGTCGCGCGAGCCGCACGTGGCGTCTGGCGTCACTCCGCCAAAACGGGACTCGAACTCGGAGGAAAGACCAATCGGAGCGCGCGCTTCGTCGAGGAAAACTCAAAAGGGAGAAAATACCCTCCTGTGCGCGCGTGGCGCAGCCGCGGACGGTGGTTGGGGTGCACGGGGTCGTGTTTCGCTCGATTGGTTTCTTTTTCTATCAATTTCAAGCTGAAACAACAACCCGTCTGCTACGCGATCCGGTCGTTCAGGTCGTTCGCTGTTCACCGTGACCGTGATGGACAGAGAGGAACCACAACGTTGATCGAGATGGAAAAGGCGAGAGGGGCGTTGTTTTGGATACAGCTCGCGTATGCGTGATTCACTGGTCTTGTGCCACCTAATTGTCTTGTTGCTGAATTTTGGCCAGTGAGAGCGTAAGCTTCGGGTTGCCCTTTTTTTCGCGCAAATCCGGAAGCAGTTTCAATTCGTGGTTCGTCTCACCATTTTCCCTCGAAGCGACGGTCGTTATCCAGCCCAAACCGCTCTTTCATTCGACAGATTTTCAATAGAATCGCGAGTTCATATCCTGTATATGAATGGGATGAGACACGTTTAGAAAACGGCACAAGTGAGTGTCCGCTTTCAGCTCGCGCTTACCGTCGACAGAATTTCGAAATCGGATACGCAAATCGCTGTAGTCACAACCTCGATAACAAACGACGATTAGATTGACTCCGTGGACCTTCGCGTACGTTTTCTAATTTTCCCCTCCATGTCCCCAGAACTTGCAGTACGAAGTGCGTCGATTCTCTCACAGACATGTCTCCAAAAGATCGAAGACACTTTGATCAATATTATTGAATATACAGCAACCAGTCGCATATAGTTCTGAGAGACTTACCATCTTCTAGATCAGTGCTCACCGCCCCCTCCCCAGAAGGATCCTATGAAGCTTCGTCGCCTCGGTAAACGCACGGTATACGGACAGTAGATGAGCCTTGGACAGTATCAAACCAAAAACCAAGAACATGATGCCCAGCACCGTGACCCCCGGGTTTTTGATCAATTCGCAAGCAGCATGGGACTCGATCTCAGCGCCACGACTGATAACTTGCAGTCCATCAGCATCCATCGAGCGGGTGAGAAAACCGTCGGCGAGTCTTGGATGAGTGACACCAATGATTGACTGTGAAGCCTCATCGCCAAGGCGATGCCATGGGTTGTCGAAGGAGCTTTTCGGTGGCGAGGAAGTCTGGCAGAGTCTCAGCTAGCAGTCCTACTGGTCCGCTAGAACGAGAGGCGCCATTCGGGATCCGACTCGGATTTGTTGCGCGTAGTACGTGGAAAGGATTTCCTGATGTTTGATGCCGAACTCGTTGACGAGAGCAAATTTCGAATTCGCAAATGCAGCAGTTTGGGTCCTTCCATCGATTTGGATTGGGTAAATCGAGCTGTATGTGCCTTCCACGCCGGAATCGCTTGACGGAACGTATTTCAGCTCGGACTACCAGACGTGTTAGCTCCTCTCAAGATCGTACCAATTCATGGGCAGTGTTGCTGGCATTCTCGTACTTCGAACCAATTCGCTCTCGCGCCTTTACAATCCGAATTTGTTCCTCGCCGCATGCCCCCGCAGCGGTCATAGCGACCTGTGACCTGTCAAACCCATACAGATACGCAATTCGGAATGAATGCTCGTACCGATTGATAAGAGGCTATTTCTTTCCTTTCCCGCATATTTAAGCTAGAGGAAGGAAGCTGCGAATCCGCCGCACAGCTCGTCCGAAGATGAGAATGCCCAGACTTGTTCTAGTGCGGGGGTTTCATCGACGCGATAATGGTTGAAGCTGTGGTAAAAGCTTCAAAGACAGACTTAGTGACAAGACAGAAGCAGCTTCAAAATAGGCAGCAAAGGTGGAATCCAGACTTCAGAAGAGATAATGTACGCACAGACTGTGATAGTAGCTTGGCTTTACCGCAACGGAACGGGATCAATGCAAATACTTCAGAAGCACTCTGAGACTCACGATAAGTCTATCACCGCGCGCGCCCACAGCGGCGAGTCTCACGCGATGTCTGAGGGCCTGAGGACCTGGGGAGCATCGTCGCGAAGCGTTGATACCAACTGCCCAACTGTGATCGACGGCGAACAGTTCGAACAGCCACTGAGTTGCGGTGAGTATTGACAATTGGGAGTGGTGCCATGCGTCCTCGTCAGCTCTGAAAGGAATGCTGTAGAGATTCGAGGATAAGCAAACGAGCTCGGAGAACGAGGAGTATAGAGCGATTCTCACATTCATTACATGCAATCCGACGACAGATCTTCGGAGAAATAAATTCGTTGTACTACGCTGCGTTCGAGCCTGACGTGAAGACGTTTCCCGAGTGTCTCCGAGTCCGTCTAGCACTATTTGCTTTCAAATTTCCGTTCCACTGTTGCAGCGAATCGCCAGAGGCATCTGTAAAGGGAAGCAGTTCACCCAATGGCAAAATCTCCTTCTCGATAGACAAATTACCGGCGACGGAATCGCACGGACTCGGAAGTCTGTCAGTGGCGGAAACCACCCAAAGCTGCGGCCGCGTCCGAGTAGTAAGAAAAGAATACAATAACAGAGTGATCAGAGAGAATTTTGCTAGCGCTGAGTGTACAGACTACTCACGGTGGTACAGGATTTATTTTCATTGGACGGCGGCTGTTGAAGGCTCCACTTCAACGACAACTTGGATATCAGGTTATTGGGTATCTGTGTGTTTGAGCAGCGGATTTCGGTGGTATGACTACGGAGGTATGCAGTGGATCGACTGCTGCGCCTGCAAGTACGAAATGGGGGATACGGTCCAACGAATTGTTGAGAGTCCCATCGTGTTATGTTTCGCCGTATATTTTGGGTCGAGTGCCGGCCATGAACGGGCGAACGGATGTGAGAGGACCACGAATTAGTAGTAGAATAATAAGTAGCTCATAGTTAATCCTGGATCGGAACGACTCGGTGACGAAAGTAAGCTAATCAGCGCAGCATGGTGGAGGCAAATGGTAGAGCTCACCTTAAGAATCCAGAAAATCATATTTGTCGCATGATTTTCATTCTCCGTGACGCCGAGATGTTCTTTGAGTGCTTAAAAGTTAAATCCGGACTTCGAGCTTCACGAAGACTTTGTTACATAGAAACAATGAATCAGAGAACGGAACTTGCTAGATGCGCGAGGAAATTAAGTCAGCACTTTCATTGTGATGAATGATCGTAGTTGAGGGGTCCTCAACGTACGCAACTCACCTGAACGATCGAAAAGGGCCCTCGCAAGGACAGCTCATCCCGAAGACGTTTCAAGAGACCTGAGTCATTGATTTCGGTGACGCTCAATGCTTTGCCGCCGGTGAAGAACCCTTCCCCTCGAGTAGAACGCGCCTCGGAAATGAAACACCTTTATGCTTCATGCAGGGAGACGACGAGTGTCCTGAGTTCAGAAATAGTACAGACAGACACCCCGAGGCAACGCAAGGGCTAGGTTGGCGTTCGCCCTTCGAAGGTCCGTCAAATTGACATCCGAGTCCATGTCAACCAAGAAGCTCACCAATTGGACGGGTCTGCTCATGGACTTGCGAGGCGTGTTATGCTCAATATTAGAAAGCAAGATCTGACATGGGCCTGCGTATGCGGGCTCTTTCCCCCTAAAAAACGCTGTCCCCAGGACAATTTGCCGAGCTCTTCTGCAGCGATGTGTCCGGATGTTTTGTGATAGACGTTAGGAAGCTGCACGTTTGCTTGCGCGAGGTAAGGGTCGAGGATCGACGTGACTAGCTCGACTTCGTCCCAAGATGCATGTATGGAATGGGTCATTTGCGAGGAAGGTGACAATGTGAAAGTTGAGCCGACGATGGCGGTCACGGTTGTAGATGGAAGTGAATCGTAATTGTTAGTCGCAGGCGCACAGGTTGCTCTCGGAGAGGACGCACCAGTTTCAAAGGTAAAATGTGGAGGTACTCCCGGACCGGCTTCCGTCCACCTCGACCGCGCTCGCGAATGCTCCGCTGATGAACAAGTATCGTGATTCGTCGAAATCTACATATCAAAGTTACGAATGATATCAAAAGTTCATCGAATAGAACCGCTCACCAGATGTCCTAGGCCTGCCGGTATTTTGCAATTTCCTCGGTGGGACCGAGCACACCCAATCACCGCCCGCAACTTTCACCAATCCCTAAAAGCGCGTTATACCAAAGCGCATTCATCATCTGTATTCTTTTTCCATTCCACCCGCAGGTCACCGTTCTCCGGCACGCAAGTACACCACATAGTCTCGCACCAGAGGAGAGTCACTTGACGCATGCTCGCTCGAAACGCTCGACGATTGGAAAAAAGTATCCCACCGATGGCGCTGTTGGCCTCCTGTCTGCGCACGCGCTCGCCGCAGTTCCCCAAAGATCGTATGTAAATGATTTGAAGGCGAGACGTCCGATGGCCGTCCCAAACCGATGCGCACGCTAAAATGGCATTCACGTTGCTTCTCTTCACTTTCTCTTTGGGCGAGAACATCGATCGGAAAAGGTGGAACGGCAAGAAGGTTGTAGAAACGCCAGGCTTACAATGACGCTCCTGCATCATGGTCGTCCGATAATAACCTAGGCCTGTTTTTAATAACTTGACGAAAGGCTATTCTTAGGCTTTGCAAGGGTGTCCCGAGTCTCGATGCCCTTAATAAAAGTGGATAACAACCCGCTTTCAGTCGTTTCGTATTTGCACATCCGCCTTGGTGAAAAGAAACTCTATCTGATAACTTGACCATTCCAGAGATATATCGCTCTCATCTAAGCGGGAAATAGGAAATTGTTTTTAATTGATATGAATGGAAAGTCGTCTCATTTAACGTACCAAAGCTGTCTGCTACCTGAAGCAGAGCCGTGAAAGAAGTCAAATCTTGAGGCGCGTTGAAGACCCAGTCAAAATGATCCAGTGAAAGATGTCGATATACATATGTAAAAGACGTACCGCTGCTATCATCACAAACGTTTGCACTGCAACTATTCGCTCCTTTTGAAGCAACGGGTTCTTTGTTGTTAGGTCAGATCAAGAGGATGCACGGGCATTCAGTGATTGGTTGCACTTACCACTGCACTCCTGTAAGCTCGTTCGCAATGGATTTTTTAATTCAAGAAACGATAACGAGGTCGAGCTGACTCTAGTTTGGGTCTTGCGGTACGTGAAGATTCGATTGTACTACGTACGTTTCTCTGACTCTCCACCTGGCTCAGGCTCTCGCTCGAGAGGACTGTGTTTATGATGGGCTTATATTCAATCAATATAAGATTGATATCGTGACTCACGATTTCGTTCTGGATTTGCGCCAAGCTCTGTTCTGTGATGCGCTACAGACGTGTCAATTAGCATCAGGCCAACGATAGACCTGCACGAACTGATTACCTTGAGAGTGTTACTAGTAGTATCGCAAGACTTCCAATATCCCATTGGGCACGCGACTTTTCCTCGCAACATGTCTGATCGCTTACGGGGAAGATTCACGCTTCCTACAAGATCTTCGCAAAGTTCTGCTAGTCTATACGATATCAGTGATAAGATCACATTCATAGCCAAAACAAGATATTCAGACGAACACTGACAAAATAGACAGAATGGTTAATAATTCCATGCTTTGCCTTGGATCCGTGTGCAATTGGCGGGTCGCATCTTCAAAAGGCTTTGAAACTTCATACACTACGGTGTTCGCTTCCTTAAGGGCCGAAGATTTGTTTTTTTCGTGGTTAAAAGCCTTTCCTATCGTTGAACGTTCAACGTTCAACGACAATGATACAGAGTATCCGAAAATCCTTAGGAGAGGGAGGTTACGAAACATGATTAGACTTCAGTACAAATTCAGATACCAAAATCACGCAAAACACACCTCGCAATAACAACTCAATTCTTCCCTCACTCCTTGCCTCGCCACCACCACTTCCATTTCCTTAAATTTCGTAGGCGTTCTTGAGCGTCCCGCATCTGAAAGAAATGTCCTGGCGTAATTCAAGTCTGTGGCTGCGAGGGGGTTGAGGACGATGCGTAATCCTGGAACCACCATATACACCGCTCGAAAGCGCTCTTCAAAGATTCAAGCTCCTGCATGTTAACTTGAGTCGCGTGTGGTTTCTGCTATTCTCGAAGAAAGCACGATCAAGATCAGACAGATTATAGCTTGATTGGTCGTGGTGGTTGGTGGACGGACGGTGGCCATGCACGAAACATGAGGCGACTGTTCCCAGCACTCGCTCCGAGCTCGCTCTCGTCCACTCTACCGTAGGCCATCAGTAACGTTGACTTGGACAGTTTTCAGTGCTCTTCGTCACTTGTCAACTTTGAGTCACTTATACCCGTTCAATGGTGAAGGCATTACCGCCAGAACGCATCAAGGATCCAGAGGCTCTGGCGAGGCTTCACAGGGAATCTCACTAGTCGCGATTACCGAACGAAATACTTTGGCGAGACAGATTTGACATTCTACAGCGACACGGATACCTCCTTAGATCAAGGTTTCGACCCGGATGGGTGCCATCTTGGAAGAACACTGATCTTAGTCCATACGTGACGTCTGCGAAGACGCATTCGGCGCCGCGGTTCGTCGTCCAACTCCAACTTCCAAAGTCCAAGTTTCCTTCCCCTCGATGCTTATGTTGAGTTAGCGACCTCAATGCATAGACGCAACCCGTATGAGAGATGGAATCTCTGTTTTTGTCAAGAGAGTTGTGAAGGACGCCGCCGAGACAGAAATACAGCAATACCTCTCTTCCGACGGTCGAAAACATGATCCTATGAATCACAGTTGTCCCATCCTTGACGTCTTCCGCGACCCCGATGATGAAGATTACGAATATATAGTATTGCCGGTACTACGAAGTTTTAATGACCCACCGTTTTATGCTGTGGTTGAAGTTCTTGATTTTATGAAGCAGACACTCGAGGTAAACTACATTCTAAAATCGTATCGAATTGCTAGTTGATGGCAGAGTTCGCCAGGGTTTGCTGTTTCTGCATAATTACACAGTTGCACACTGGTTCGTCATTTCTTCTTTCTTTCTTGCATTTATACTCAAGAAACACTTCTCCAGCGATTGTGCGGCGCCGAACATCATGATGGATGGCCGACCACTTTATCCAGAAGGATTTCATCCCGCTCACCAGTTCAAGCACCCGACAGTATTTGGCTTTGCGGAGCACAACAAGCGCTTATACTCCCCACCGGTGAAGTATTACTTCATCGACTTCGGAATGTCTACGATGTACAACGAAGAATGGGGATCGGATCCTCGGAAATGGAATACCCCCAATGGACACGAACAAGATGCACCCGAAATTCGAAACTACAGCCTGGACAAAACATTTAATGCATACTTGTTAGACATCTTCGTCCTTGGAAAGGTGTACGAAAAATCGCTCTTAGAGGTCAGAGAAATTATGCAAAATGTTGCGCTCTCTCATTCTCCATCCCCCTTCCAGCATTATTCAAACATCAGTATCATAAGACCGATCGTGGAAGGGATGACGCGAGAAGTCCCCGAAGAGCGTCTAGCTCTGCATGACGCGCTAGCCATGCTATCAACGATTCGCCGGTCACTGAGCGTCTTCAGATTACGAGGCAGGCTGCACCCAATGGGGGAGATTGAAAACCGAACTTGTGCGAAGGACATCCGCGCCTTCCTCATCGACCTTCCCAATCTCTTTAGGTACTTCGTTTCGAAGTTGCTTTTAAGAGCTCCCCCGTCATAAACATCTATTTAATCTTCAACATATTTGTGAGTAATTGTCTTCGAAACTACTTGGACGAATGACACCAAGTCACCAGCCGTAGATTCGCTGCATGACAGTGAATCTATATAGTAGCCTAGGTCTTACTACGTTCAACTTAATCATCTGTGACTTCTTCGCCGCTGTTCGTTACTTGTAAAATTCGGAGCAGCACCGCAATCTGGATGGATCCTCTGTCTGAAAAAAATTCTTCAAGACAAACAGTTTTTTTTTTCAGTAGTCGAGCATTGGAGAGGCAACGAACATAGACGCCTAACTAAACCGCCCTGTCATTTACATGTTATCAGTTGCGGATGAATGTGAGTCGTATACAATTTGGTGGAGTTTGTTCTGAAGTCTCATCTGTTTGTACCTGTTTGTTTCTCGGGCATATTAGCGAGGTTTTTCTTGTCGATGTTCCTTAAAATTTCTTTCCTCCTTACCACGACAGCAGACGCAAGGCCGCGATGTTCGTAACGCATAGCATGGCGGGTGGTGTTTACCACTCTGTTACCTCAACTTCGCGAACGGGCTAAGGTCTGAGTATTCCAACCCCCCTTGACCGTCTCTCGCTGGGACCGAACATCATCTTTCGAGCCACATACCAGCAATACGAACGACGGCCCGTTCCCCAAGATCCAGCAAGTCCAAGCACTGTCAGGCAGAGGTAACACCATGCCAATAGACGCGTGACCAAGTGCCTTTTGTCGGATGTGCGCGGGTTTGCTGGTAGGGCAAGCCGTCATGATTGAAAGAAGTGTGGTGGGGATTTGGGCGTCGTCGTCCAACCAGCAGCTGAGTCTTCCTTTATTCTCCCTTCTGAATGCCCTGCGACAGTTTCCATGTTGCGTCGCGCGGCGCGCAGGAAGCGCCCTCGTAGTAAGTCTACGTGCCATCTCAATCTTGCTTCCCCAAGCGAGGGTTTTGGTTCTTCTTCGAGGTTTTTCGTATGAAGGGCGTACATCTGTGCGTTCTTCCGTTCCCATACACGATCGAAGCGGTTAGGAGTGGAATATTAATACCTCCCCGTATTCTGACGTTGTATTTGGCTCCCTGTGTGGTGCGAACGATCACAGATGCTGTATCATTCCTGCGTACTAGCATGGGATGGGGAACTGGGTGTGTCATTGGGAGGAGAGGTGTACCTTTGGGTATTTTTCCAGCTGTGGAAGGGAGCGTCGCCCTTGAGCTCAATTCGCGGCACATTAATTTGTAACTCAATTCAGACTATTCTGTGTCTGCTGTCTATTCGAATTTTTCTCCCTATCGCGAATCTTCGGAATTGCATGTTTCTCTGTCCATTGGATTCACGAAGTATCGGCGATGCACCAGTGTATAATAAATAGTGCAAGTAATAGTAATAGTATCAGTATCTATGTTATGAAAGTATACATTGAAAACCATCCTTATCCCTACAAGTAAAATGGAATCCCATAGACTACGACAGCTGCGCCCGTCAAGTACTTCAACTTGCATACTTCTCGAGATTGGGCTACCGCCGTGACGACGGAAGTTCGGCAATCTGCCGCACATTTTTTGCCTGTCTTCCACTTCTTCACCTCTTCGGGCTGGAGAGCGAGTTTGTCGAAGACAGAGAGAGCAAACTTGTCGATGTCGCGGTCGGTGACGTCCCACAAGTTCGCGACGAGAGTCGGGCATCCAGCGAGCATGTAGTTGTTTGGTGTTCCGATGCGTTCGAAGTCGCCCATGTCGCGCAGTGCACCGGATGAACATCCCCATAGCATCGTCGCTGCACACTGCTGCAGGTGTCGAATTTTATGCGACCGGACGTATTGTTCTGCACCCCCGTGACCGAAGTAACTAGAAAAGAGGATGGTCAACAAGATATCCCTAGGTGCATGAAAGACACGACTTACACGACGAGGTCTTTGCGAGATAGCGCGTTGAGCAACTGCTGCTCGCTGGGCGGTCTCCCTACGACACCTTCCCAACCGACCTTCCGCATCTTCTCGATCCAGTCCTTGAACCTGCCCTCCGTGCCGGACAGATCGCCCGCCGGGTTGAGCACATAGTAAGCACTCGAAGGATCCACTACGACACGGTCGATGATTTCTTCGGATGCGTCTGTCGGCGCCAAGCCCCGTTGTACCATTGCAAGGTCCATTCGGTCCAGAAGGAACGATATGCTCGGAATCCTGCTAACACTCTTTCCCCTCAAAATCGGTATGGATTCCCATGGGATGCCTTGAACATTCTTGTCTAAAACTAAGAATGTATGGGCATCTGGGTCAGGTACGATTCGACCTCGGGTGCGTCGGTGGTGCTCTTCAAATGCAGTTCGAAGATCGACGCCGACGACGTCAACGTCAATATCCGCGGAAGAGATCTGAACGCCATGGAAATGGTAGAGGTCCAGGATGAAGTAAACGATATCTTCCAATTCTTCGTCTCGACAGTTCGCAGGTAAGGTTGCGAAGAGCTCGAGGAGGCAGCTCTCGAATTTGAATTTCGTTTTCTTTAGTTTCTTCTCGTGAGGTTTGAGCATGTCCTTGAAAACCTTTTCGATGCGAGACCGGAAAGCTGGGATAATGTCAGGTGGGATTCGCGTCGGCTGCGCAAGAATTGTCTAACGATTCATCGGTCAGAACCTCGCAAAACCATTTGAGCTGTAGAACATACTTTGAAGGCACCCAGCCAGCAGAACTCAATGTTCTCCAGAAGGCTCTTCATTCTCTCGTCGAGACTCTTCCTTTCCGCCCACCAGGCTGCTTTACCCTCCTTGTCCTCTTTACCGATCCGCGACGCCTGCCTCGTACCTTCGTCAGAGCAAGATATGATGTCTTTCAACTCCGCTACTGCGTCATCGAAAGTGAAGTGCTCCTCATCATCGTTTTCCCGTCGACCTCGCAATGGAATGCAGAAGATGAAGGGCTCTTTGTTGGCACTCTGGCGCGATAGCAACAAGGTGCTTTTATCCTCTGTCAAGCTAATGCTCACAACGACCCAATTCGGTGGCAACCTGTCCAGTTCGCTGCGAGGCACCCCTTGGTCCGCTAAGATTTCGCTGCTATGTCTCTTCATAACACTCTCCCAGTACTTCCGCATATGTCCGTCTTGTTCAGATTCCTCTTCGTCGTCCGAATCATCGAAGATATTCTGAATGGTCTTTTTCTGACGGTGAGGCTTAACTTGTGGGGCACGAGGTGAGAAGGATGGCCATTGGAGGTCGTCAAAGCCAAGCTCTGGGAACTTGTATTGAATACATTCGACCAGTTCCTTCTGTAGAGTGATCGAGGAGGCCAAATCTGTACATTCTCAGTGTAAAGATAGTTGTATATGTTCGGAGAGAAACGCACCTAAGAACCGCGCAGCCATCGCAGGCCCCTCTTTCCCAGTCGCGCCGAGGGCCGCTTGGAAAGCCTTCACGAGTGCAAGCGAGACAGCAGATTCGCGCATGTGTGTAATGCTACCTCGTTCGTAAAACGTGTCCAATCCTGTTGAATAGATCTCTTCTGCACCGTTGAGAGCTTCAACGACGTCTCGAGATGACGGTCGCATTGTTACGCCTTCGCAGAGCATACCCATGGGTAACGCGACAGCTGGGGCGATGTCAATAAGGATATCGAGAGCAAAGCTGAACAAGGAACAACACGAACTTGATTCGGCAAGGGAATTGAGCGCCATGTCCCGAAGGAACCTCTCGTGGATGTTATGTAGAGCAAGTCTCCCCAGAAGAGAATTGGCTTGAGCCTATGAAAGAGTCATGTCAATCCTTAGAGGCTCTACTGCATCTTCACAAACCTGAACGTCTGCGGATTGCGGTAAAGCGGTGAATCGTTGCAGAAGATCGTCGAAATTCTCTTCGTCATCTCGTAAGAGCCATACTGATGAATATTAGATAACTTCCACACCTAGGAATAACAAATTTCACTGACTATGTTGCTTCAAGATGAGTGCCAGAAGCGTCGGTGCTACAGGGACCTTGATAGACTGTGGTGATTTCGGAGACGCGATATTCGACTTTCTTCGGCTGCAGGAAACTGAGAAATGCACACTTTATAGCTTCTTGTTACTTACCCGTCATTCTGGTAATCGAAGGCCACGAAGGTTTCACCAATTTCTTCCAGAGTCTTTGCTGCAGCTTCGTACATTTGACTTGCATTTGAGGCGAGCGACAGTTTTTGGAAGTGATCGCCTTTCAACCTTGAAGTCTCCGCAGAGTCGATAAGAGCTTCGGTGGGTCGAATCGAAGTGGATGCCTGCTCCAGTTTTTCATTAGCTTCGTCCAATCGCCCTCGGAAAAGAAGGAGTTCGCTTTGGCGAGACAGCGCCCGACAAAGAACGGCCGGAGAGTTGGTGCACCGCGCGAGGTCCTCCGCCTGCTTGGCAAAGTACTCCGCTTCTCGATATGACCCACGCATAAAGTAGACCGTCGATAGCGTAAACATGACATCAAAAAGAGAGCTGGCAACCCGCCATTCGTGACCACCAAGTAAGGTCCTCTTATAAGCTATTTGGGGAGGTTCCGAAGCAGCTACATCGTCGAGAGCATTCTTGAGGTCGGAAGTTGAGAATGGATCTTGATTTCCATTAGGTTCAGCCGGAGATTTTGGTGTAGTCAGCTTTGATAAGCAGTCTACGGAACGATTGAGCAGTCTCAAGGCCTGTAGATAAGACTTTAAAGCCATCGCCGGGGTGTTCTGCAATGGTACGTCAAAATTTGAATACAAACTGTGCACCAGATATGAAGACCTTGGTCAGTTGAATCGTTCCAAATACGACGGAAGCGGTGGCCGATCGCTCAATAGCCATCACTCGCTCTCGGGTCCTAACTAGCATAGAGGGTGCTTTATCTTCTGAACTTAATAGATCGCACGAATTTGATGCCTCCTCATACATTGCGACACTAACGAAGTAATTTAACTGTGAGTAATCGGGCATGAGTGCGATTGTATTATATGTACCTTTGAGCTATATCCCCTGTTATGGCCAAAGCTTCGGCATACCGAAGCTGAAGAAGGACAAAATGGCTGGTAGGGAGTTTTCCCTTTCCGAAGCTTTTCAAAGCAGAAGTATACACTTCAATCGCCTGATTGACTTTCCCAAGTTTGACGAGCTCGTATCCAAAGTCAATCGAGGCTTCGATTTGCACTAGACAATCACGTTAGTTCACGGAGAAAGATAGATATTACACGACGTTTCGCACCATCTACAGCACCGTCGATTTCAGCCGCAAGTTGACGTGCAATGACAAGGAGTTGCATCTTCGCGTACGTATGGCCCATGAGCCCAAGCAACTCAACCACGATACCTACAAAAAACAATGAGTTTATGACAGAAGCAATTGTTGAATGCTTACGAGTGACAGAAAGTAAATCTAACAGTTCCTGTGCAACAACTGTGTCATTTCGTGTGATTTCCTCAGCAACTGGACGAGCAGGTGTCCGGGGCGTCTTCAAAACAGCTAAACACCGATCATTATATCGACTGCCGACGAGGAATAAGAGCGACTTACGAGCCCTAGTTGGCTTAGCGGCTGGGCGCTTCTTTACACCAGCCTGCGCTTTTCCGTTTGCCTTCGTTGGCAAAGCTGCTTCTTTTACAACTTTACTTGACGACCTCGACGAAATACTAGATAATAGGGAAGCGAGAAAACCATGTGCTTCGTTGCTGTGACTAAGTACTGCATCTTGCGAGTTCGACGAGGGTTCTGCATGCATTAGGAGAGCGAGCCATAGATGAGCCAGAGCAGAGTAATGCAATCTTGCATGACGATCAATCGGTGATGCATTCGAAGCCTGAAATTGAGGCGCATCAGAGGGGAACGGCTTTGTAGAATGGCTTTTATCGACTCACGAGGTCAAGGAGACGTCGGATTTCGCTAGATATTTCCTCCACGTGAAACATCTGGATCGTATTTCCCGAGTAATATATGTGTTCGAGCTGAGTGATCAGGAGTTTTGCGCGTCTAATGGACTGGTCGTCCCCTAATACACTCAGAAGGTCGGAAAGCAGAGCTTCGACGACTTTTCCGATGGCGGGTTTCCATTTGCTGTCGCTTAGGCTCGAAACCTGACGTTCCAAGATTGCCACTGTGACTTCGGCGGGTAACCCTTGTAGGGAACGTAAGAGAGAAGTATCCTTCTCGAGGAACAACTCAGCCGCGCCCATGTATGTCACCCTATCGATAAGAGTTCCAAGTGATCTGTACTCTGGAGTAGAGAAGACGTCCAGGGAAGGGTCCTTTAGCACGGTAGATGAGAAATTGCCATCGTAGGGGAATGTTGCGATGGCTTTCACAAAAGCTTCATATGCGAGCTGGAAAAGGAGAATACTGACTCAAACGCGCACTCTAGAGGCCAAGGAACCCACTTACCTTCCTGTCAGGCAGTTTCGCATAGCAAACTCCCAGAAGTTCCCATCTCTTGTACAACTGCACTTTGTGACTCGCCCATACCTCTTGATCCTTATCCTCGTCTCCATCAGTATGTTCCTTGTTCCCATTGGCCATTATTTTCGACGTAGCCAATTCGTACTTCTCCAATGAAGACTCTGCGAGGGGACATGCTCGCTTCAGGAAACGGATTGCAAGCCCGAACTTTTCGCCTTTGAACAGGCTTCCTGCCACGTTGAAATAGGCGCCAGATGTGCAGCGAAGGTAGTTCGCGACATTTTTTTCAATATTCTGGTCTGCCGTTGAAGATGAGTACGTCTGGATGGCCTCTTCGGCCTTGGTAAGGTGAATGTAAGCTTCGTCGCACGTGTTAGCTTTCTGAATGTCTAAGCCGGAAGTCGCGAGATGAAATAGGCTGTCCAGAATCGTAATCGTAGAATCTGCGTCTACCACCGGACACTGGAGTAAAGTTTATAGTGATGGAAGATAAGATGGTAAGGAAGGCTTACTGATTGGATGCAATAGACCAGCTCCTTCAACAAACTTCGTAATAGCTCGTCTTCAGGAGAAGGTTTTTCGAGACGTTTTATGACGCTTCTCCGTAATCTCTCCGCCGAACGCTTGAGCTTAGAATCGACAGAAGACGAGACTTCGGACTGTAAAAATTCCCCATATTCTTCTACAAGCTCCGTCGCCGTTTCAGTTCGCCGTTTGAATTCCTCTTTATCTGAGAATGTATAGTTAAGTATTGTTGGCAAACCTTTCGAACGAGACATGCAGACCTTGTTGATTTGTGCTATCTAGAAATGCAGTCATCTGCAAGAATCCTGCACATATCTTTGCAGCCTCGTGTGAGACGTCGGCATTCCGTAAGATTTGTCCGGTTGAGGAAGAAGGTGGAATAACAGCTTTGGACGATGAGGGGCTCTTTTGTATGTAATGAACTACGCGGTCAACGGTTTCGATGTTGCAAGCCTGAGGTACATTGTCATGAAGCGATATTGAGTAATGTAATGCGACTCACCTTCCTGGCTATAACTAGCCAATATTCGCAGAATGCAACCCATGAAGGGCCGCTCATCAAGTCGCCGTCACCCTGTCGTTGTTCGGCACAATGTACAACGTCGCTGAAACAATTCAACAAGACGTCGGAACTCCCCTCAGTACCAGAAGCTGCTGACGCCTTGATATAAGACCCCGCAAATTTCATACACTGTTCCCAGAATGCGTTGGCGTCCACATCGCTGGACAAAAGCAAAGATCGCAATGCAAAGAATCGAATGTCGAGAAGTAGGCTTGCGGAAAGGGGAGAGGACGGATTGACGCTTATGGTCGTGAGCAGCATGTAGTTCCGCTTCAAAATCGTGTCCACAGTTTTGACCGGCAATGCAGTAAGGTGAGGAATCCACGATGCAAAACATCCAGGCGCGGCGAGAGCAACGACGAAACTTCCGTCAAGAAGCGACCTATCCACCCCCAACTGAACAACCGAAGACAGTGCGTGCGAGAAGTACGACGAAATGATCGTTTGTAAGGATGGGTCTAGCGAGACACTTGAAGAAGGGATCGGTAGGCGCAGCAAGGAGAACAAGCTGGTAGGGCCTGTCTCGTCGTCGCCATGTCCTTGATATGCAACCAGGATACCCTCTCGGACATCTTTCAAAGTTTCAGAGGCACTTTCAAACTTCGTGGTATTAGTACAAACTTTCTGGGAACGATTTATCTGGCACGCACCAATTCTGTCGACAGTAATTTCCCGACAAGACTCAACGCCGCTTTCTCCACATCCAAGTTTCCTTGCATCAGGCCCCGAAGAAGAGACAGAGAGCATCTTGCACTCTTTGCAGAGGCTGCCAGATCCAAGTTGTTGAATGTGGATCGTTTCCTTCCTTCCGATGCTTTCCATCCAGACTGGATCGCAGAGGAGAGTGCTTGCAATGTTGAGTTGATGTTTTTCATCAGTGAGGCCTTGCGGTCCTCATCAGACTTCGGGGGCACGATAGATTTTGCATTGGATGGGGGCTGCACGGGTTTCCTTGCGCTACGAGTGGCCGTCGTCGGTCTGGTTGTTGTGGTCGTAACTTTCAGTTTCGTCGCAAGTCGATTGGACAGCTCGTCGATGTCACTTTTCTGTACATTCTTTGTTGTGACCGCCCTTCTCCTCCCTGTAGCTGTTGCCATCCGAGAATCTAGGAGGGGCTTGGGTTTGAGAGAGAGCGAGTGATGTGAAGTCGTACTACTCCCTCGTAGGTCGACGCGACGCGTTTTTGAACGCGTCGCCAAACACGTGCCTTCGCTTTGGCCCGGGTCACACGACGGGAAAAAGAAAAAGAAATGTCCTTCGCTTTGGAATACTTTATTTCGTTCGCATCATCACGCCCTTCCATGCAATGTACAGCACATCCACGAGCAAATCATTAGCTTCACGTATACAGGCGAATGACCTGGACGAATACTAATACAAAGCACTGAATATCTCAATGCCGGGCGTCTGGTTTGCCCAGGATAATAGAAACCCCGCCCATCTCAAGGAAAGAAAGCCATTACCCAATTACCAAGGTTTTTCGGAACCGTCGTGACCGAAAAACTTCCCAGAATCTTTGTGCGTTGCGTTCTTCAGTAACTTAATGAACGGTGTGACACTTTCGTGTGGATCGAGGAAGGCACCCTCTCCGCCCATTTCTGCGATCAAGCATCAGGCGAGATCATATGGTTCTTGGGACAGTTCTTACTTGTTTTCACCCACCCCGGGTCGACGACGAATGCGATGATGTCCGGCCTTGCAGCAGACTGTTTGTAGGTCTACAGCGCGTCAAGATCCAAAATTTGTGAGTAACTCCATGAGAATACTTCAAGACAGGGAAATAAACTGACGAGCATGTTCACAGCGTTCTTCGAAATTGAATAGGAAGAGCATTTCGGACCCAGATTCAGACCGATGCTCCCAAGCCCGCTTGTCATGTTCATGATGACTTTTCGGTTTCCCTTCTCCAGCAGAGGAAGGAAGTGCTTTCCAAGTACTGCAGGAGCGATGACATTGTGCTCGAAAGCATTGACGAGGCTCGAAGTTTCGAATTCGAAGGCGGAATCCATTCCTGGGTTCTATCCCGATAGGAAATCCCACTGGCATTTAGCGTCGTTTTTTTAAAACTTGAAGCAAATTGTCAAGCTTACGATTGCAGCGTTGTTTAGAAGGTAATCAAGTCCATTTGTTCCAACTATCTTGCTAGTCTCTTCAGCGGCAGCCTTTATGGCGTCTTCGTCGGTGACCTCAAGCTTGATGATATGCAGATCTCCTTTCGCAATGTTCTTCAAATCCTGAAGATCTGTGGCATCTTCAGGGTTTCTGCACGACGCGATAACGACGTTTTCTGGCTCCGCCGTGAGTTGTTTGACAAATTGGAGGCCAATTCCGCGGGAAGTTCTTTTCATGAGTTGCAGAGATGTAATTCAGAGAAAACATATATCGTGCAGTACACAATTAGGGCTTACCCAGTGATAAACCAAGAAACCTTGTTCGACATCGAGTCTTTGAGTCAAGCGGGGGTGGAGAACGAGTTTGTGGGGTAAAAGATCATGATTCTACTACGTTGATCATCTTTTTTTATAGTTCTGCAGCTGACACGTCCATTTGTGCGCTGGCGCGATCCATCGAGTCGGGACAAAGTCGGTGCTGTTCTCTGCGAGGACTGGAGGCTGAAAACTCCAAAGAAAGGCGCCTTTGTTACACGTTGCGAAAGAAGAGATTCATGGAGATTCAAGCTTTCTTTGAGAAGATCGGTCATCAGGGGGGCAAATTTTGCATCTGGTGGTATTGTCGCCGAACCTTTTTATGAGCCTCTTGTCCCAGCGCCGCCTCGAAGCAAAATATTTTCACCTAACAGTTCGCTTATACCTTCAAATTTTGGACTGTTTCTTGAGCAGTACCGGTATACCTCGTTCGCAACTCGCAGAGGTTCAAGTCGAAGTTGTACGAGGCTGCCAAACATCGGCCTATGGCGGTGCTCGGGATCTCTCACGGCGGTTTGCCTTGCCGGTAACCGGCCGAGCCGTGCACGTAATAATTGGAAAATCTATTCGACTGGATCGACAACGAGAGCTTTCTTCGTCTGTTCTGCCATCATGGCAACACTCACCCGCCTCAGACCCCCCGCAGCGACGACGCAAGTGGAGGTGCTTCATGATAAAGTTCCTGCACCGTTCCCAGTCGATCTCTTCCAGCAGGAACGTCGAAAACAGCAGAGCGTACGCGAGCTAGCTCCCTCTCCTCAAGATGCGGTCGAACGACGTCCAGCCTTGGAGGAGTCGCCCGCTGAGCACGTACAGGATCTAACAGAGAATTTGACACCAGTCTCTGAAACGGAGAGTTGCTTACCTGGAGAATTGAATGTAAGTCCCTCCATTATCACTCGACGTCTCCTGACTTTACAAGCGGATTTAGGACGAACTTTTGTCATCGCTCTCCTTTGTCCAGCAATCCTGTCTAATGACACTCAACAAACTTATCTCGGTCAATGAAGAGGACGCGTGTTGGCAACCAATCCTTCCCAATCGTCGCCATTCGATGCCTTCACGCGTACAGGCAGAGACTAGTCCGATCGAATCCCCGTCATCCGCTCTGCACACCGTTCTTTCGAATCTCCGTCAGAGAGATACTGCCCAGATGTCCGAAGGATCTTCTAGTATCTCTGACGATGCTACACTACTCCAGGAAATTAGACGACGGTTTCAAGAGATGGCACCTGAACTCCTTCCTTCAGATTCTCGCTTGGCCCAAACGATAATTTCATTCCTCTCTCACCTCAATAGACTAACAACAGTAGACATTAGTCTCTCTGGCACACACCTGGCATCTGCATCATCGACAACATCACTTTCGCGGAGTCCTGTGGACGTTTACGACGAACTGTCACGACAAGTCATGGATTTGCAGTCTAGGCGCCTTAACCAGAGCATCAATGGCCTTGGAACTCACAGCGCCGACTCTCCCCAGAGAACTGTCGAGGTAGCCTTGTTATGGTCAAAAATTGATCAGGATCTAGAGACAGTCTTCGATCTTTGCTTGCAACGTAACGAACCGGCACCTAGACCGTACAGCCCCGAACAGCTACCGCCAGAATATCATGATCTTGACACGCACTCGCTTCTTCCCCCGGAATATGAGCATTCATCCACCTCGTACTCCGAAGAGAAAGAGAAGGGAGTCGCGAGTCAATCGGTTCCGCATAGCGAGAAAATGAAAATGGATTTTGAAGCGGTGACCCTGGCTATTGATCGTCTTTACATGGTCGCACCGCAACTACATAATCAACGCGTGGAACTGAAGAAGAGCAAACTTGATGAATTGGAACGCGCGAGGCTGGCTGGACCGTCGTTGAAGGGGAAGGAGAAAGATGTGAAGGAACTGGACCAGATAATATCTATGATCGGGAAGGCGTCAAGTCGTCGTTTGAATGATCAGTCCGTGGCTTTGGATGGTGGGATGGAAGCTCGGGTTGCAAAAGCGAAGGAGAGGGATACTGCGAAGGTAAGATTGCATCATTCGGTCCACTATTTCTTATAAAATTGACTCCTGATCTTTTAGCGAGAAGCATTCGTCGAACATCTCGTTGAGCACTCAAACATCCGTAGGATAACTTCTCAAGATGCCATTCTCAACCCGAATCCCACGAAAACGAAGAATCCAGAAGCTTTGCTAACGTTACCAGAGTTCATCCGTGAAGAGGTCCCTACACATCTACGCCAGGAACTTGACCCCGATGCATTGCTAACACTACCCGACTTCATCAAGGAAGAGCTACTTCATGAACCTCCCGAACCTCCCCCTCGCATTGTTCCAAAAAGGAAATCACAAAAGTTAAAGCAGCGTAGTCGTAGCTATTCAGCGCCGCCTCTAGCTTGGCTGTTATCTCCTCGCGGGCGCCCCGCGTCGCCTTCTGTCGCGGAACCGTCTTCTGATATGAATACACCGTCTGTGTCCAAATGTGCGTGAAGCTTGTTGCTGTATGAGAAATGTTATTGATCGGGCCTTCTTTTTCTGTAAATATAGCAATGACGGTTCGTTTTGTCGCCGAGCATCACGAATACTTGCATCATCTGCTGGTGTTCGTGGGTGTTGACGACGGTATGACTCCTGGCCTCGATCTGGAAGCAGAAGTGCTTCCCGTCGCAGTCAATTTCGCGAGCGGGGACACTCTTATCTTACGATGTGGTCAGGCGATGTCCGCGCCTTTGAAGCTGCCGATGCAAGTGCTTGCAGGAAAGAAGGACGTCCGAGTTCAAAGTGGGCACTTCGAGATCAAAATACCTACGAGCGTTTCCTCGGACGCTTTGGGTACACCAAGTGACAGCGACGACAGTCGCCTATTGGATGCGAACCAGCTTACGACTATGGATCCGCTGTCTTTCATTTGCTCTTCGTGTTCCCTCGTATTGATCCAGTCCTCCGGCCTGGACGGTGGAAAACTCAGTTATCACGATCTCCCGTCAGAGTACTGGGCAGAGCTTCTTGAGGCATGGATGTGCCACTCCGATCAGAAGCTACACGAGCACGTCGCCCAGCAAACGAGCGAAGGTTTATGGCCCAAAGAAGGTCAGGCGCTCGTGGGTGGGAGCTATATCCTCTTCAACGGGTCAGCGATGGCGAAGGCAAACGTTCGAGTCGTCAAGAGTTCGCAAGTGAGTGTTTTTATATTCACGATCTTTCTCTTCTTTCGGGCGGAAAAGAAGGCCGTCGTCGGGATTTTTACCGATGGGTGATGTTTCTGGATGCCAGAATTGGGTGCAGACCTCATATCGAAGCCCGAAGTAGGTTTTGAGTTGGGAGCTGAGCTCGACGATGGTAGATACGCATTACCAAGCAAAGCTTTCGGCTGATACAATACGCCCAACATTAATGTCATCACTCTGGCAAACAACTCTCTTGTGCACGAGATCATTGCCTGGGAGCTACACCGGAGGGCACATGATTTGCAATTCACCTACTTTTATTGGACCCATCTAACTTACTGTCTCTTACAGGAGGACGATGACTGGGCGCGAGTCCAATGTATCTGCGGAGCGGTCGTGGGCCGACGTAGGTTTATTTCGACGAAAAGTCCTATTCCGCTGGCGGTATATCGGATTGCGAAATACGCTCTCCGGCCTGTCAGCACTACGTCTGAGTGAGTGAACGACGGTTGCTTTTACTCTTCACAATCAATTGCTGACATGCTTAGGCCCTGTCGAACACCTTTTACCGCATTCATTCTCGAGGATATGATGGAATTGGTCCATGCTCATGCCTCGTACCGATTCGTCATCATGGACGAGGAGGAAGAGCGACCACGGCTCCTCGTAAGCTGGTCCTCTACTCTCTCTTTTTCTCATCGTAATCATCTGTTCGAAAACTAGATCTGGCTCTTCAAACCAAAAATGCGACTGGCGTATGCCACCACTGCACAGTACTCGTTGCCGAAAACGGGTGTTGTAGACGTCGCGAAAGTGCTTTTTAAAATAATCGGTCCTGAAGTCTCACCGACTGCAGACTTCGAAAGGTACGCATCCAATCCTCTTTGGCCTCAGTCTATGAAATGTTTCTGAATTCCTCCTTCAGTATTCTTGATAAATACCCTGGATTCCCTCAGGCTGAGAGGCTCGTGTATCCGATTGGCATTTGCCATCGAATTGCAGCCTTACTGAAGGAAAGCAATACGTCGTACCCAATGGGAATGCGTGTCATGACTGGGCTTTTGGTTGGGTGGTTACTTCGTTCTTAGCATTCCTTCCCCTCTAGAAGTTGTCTTGGACATTGATCTCCCTCTTGTACACATCGCAATGTTGTCATCTTGTAGTTTAAAAGTTGAAGTGCGCCAGTCGCCTTGAAGTGCCGCATGCAGTAGTCGTAGGTAGTAATGAAGTGCACCTAGATACCATATACCATATCCTGTAATATTTAACCAGCAAAGCGAAGTGAGATTTGAGTAATGATACATGTGCGCGATGAAAGTAGTCCAAAGATGAAACGTATAAAAATGCATGGAGTAGCTTATGGATTGCTGTTTTGCGTAGTCCTTGACGGCGCTAAATTCGGAGAACTGGCCATGGCGAGAGATGTGAAAGATGCCAATCTTGAGGTCCGTTGAGGGATTGGGGAGCCTTGAGTGGATCTGGGCGATCCTGGCAAGCTCGAGTTCGAGCTCGACCGTGTCGGTGATTGTGGTATCGGAGGGGAGCTGCTATCGTTAGATTCCTTGAGCAGAAACTCCACCCAACGTTGTGAGAAGGACTTCGAGAGGAAAAGAAATACGTTGAGCACAGGCATATAAAATTATTGAAAATAGTCTTACCTCTGTCTCGTCTGAGTTCTCAAGGTCCATACCCTTGCCTTTCGAGTGAGACGCAGACACGGTACGTCCACCGCTAGATCTCCCTGATGGTTGCGAAGATTTTTGTAACCCAGCCTTCTCCCGTTCTACATCATTCCATGAAAGGATGGTCGCTAGCAGGCCCAGCATCTCGAACCGCTTGACGTCCGCTCGAGGTGTAGTAAGAAACTGGAGGAGAACATTGGTCACTAGTCTCCTGTCGACATTGTTGTCCGTGGAACTCTTTCTCAAACGGCGGAGGGCTTCCATGAGGTGTTCGTTCATAATGACAGCTGTGTAACTGTCGTCAGTTATTGATTAAATTTACAACACTTCATGAATTTACCTTCGTGCCTGAGTTTCTCGATCAGTACACTCTTCTCCTTCACCTGCTTCTCCAGTTCAACGGTTCTAGAAGAGTCCGAAGAGTTTTCTTCGAGTTGCATCTATATCTCGAGGGTTAAGGCGATTCCAATTGTTGGAAATGTCATTCGCACCTCTGCTGAATGTGCGCGATGTTTGTACTCGGCTAGAAGCTGCGTAATTTCAGAGATTTGAGCGTCTCTATCACGGACGGCTTCTCGAAGCTCGTGGTCCTTTCCTGAAGAAGAGTGGAACATGAGTTTCAAAGAAGTAGTAATAATATCCAAGAAGACGTACCTGCTTGGAAGTCTTCCAGTACTGATTGCAGATTCTGAGACTTTTCTCTCTCCAGTTCCAGGTCCCTTTTATCCTTTTGCCTGAATTCCCTCTCCGAATCCAATTCACGTTTCAGGCTCGCCAGAGATGACTTCGCTTCGTCCACGGCAACTCTCCCCTCAAGAGCCTCCCTTTCCCAGTCGTCTCTCTCGGTTCGACAATGCTCGAGTTCCAACTGAATCTCCCGTAATTCTCGCTCCCTCGTCAAGGCTTCCTCTGAACTCTCCTCAAGCGCACGACTCCGAAGGTTGACAAGCTCTCTCGATGCCCGCTCAGCCTCAGAATTCGACGTAATGACTTCGCTTTGGAGTGTTTCAATAGTCTGCTGTAAGTCATCATTTTGTGCCGATAGTTGCTGTATAGCCTGCTCTCGGCGGTCTAGTTCTTCCTGAGCATAGAGCATTAACACCTCAAAATCATCCATTTCAAATTACTCGACATACAGCGAATTGCCTCAATTTCGTCCCAAGCGTCGTCTTGACGTTGTTAAATCTCGCAGTCTGGTCTGCATACTGCCTCGCCAGCTCCTCCTTTTCTTTTCGAAGAACTTCCAAAGCCGCAAGTGGGTCCGAAGGGATGGAGTCTGCCTCAGTGAGGTGCTTTCCGTTGATGCCGTTCACCACACCGTTCGGGCTGCTGGGCGAAACGCGCTCCGAATCTACGGAAGTTCTGCTTGTTCCATTCCCTTTGCGCCTATCCTCGAGCGATGTTCGAGAGGTCGAAGCCTCAGAAGAGGACCTCGAATGTGCCATGAGTGTGTGTCGGGTGGTCGAGTGCTGCAAATCCGCAGCGAGGTCGTGTCCATCCACAAAAGGAAGAGGCACGGCCGTTGGCGGCCAGCTTTCGTTTCGTTCGCTCTTCCATCGCCGCTTTCAAAGGAGAATACAACAATTATGTTCGCAAATACCGTGCAGTCGAGCTTGCTGTCTCTATTTTCTTCGACTGGAAGTGACCCTCTTCAACTATTCTACCAACACGTCGACAAGGATCTTCCGGAGGACTCCTTCATCCATCTGCTGAACGATACGACGAACGAGCCAACCCCTTCACCCCCTCGAAAGCTGATACATTCGATTCTCGATGTTGAGGATACTCACCACTCTGCTCGGAAAAAGACGTTGTGTCAAACTGTTCTGCATATCCAGTCACCCACCATCCGCTCAACTTACATACGATGTCCTGCACGATCAAGTGGTTCGAAGAGAAACGTCCTCGGATTGAAGCATCCTTGGATAAATCTTCAAGTGCGAAATTTGGGTCATGATTGGGCTTTTGAAGTCGGAGTGGTGGATAATATGAATACGCCAGGAATTATGCGCTTTTCCACCTTTCAGGTAAGAATTGTTTTATGTTTTGCATAAGATTTTTGACACCTTGGTGGGAGTTATCGTATCTACCTTCCCGTTTCAACTTTCATCTATGGAGGACGTCTCATCTCATGTTCATTCAGAAAGAGATAGCAGTCAAAGCAACTCATGATCCTCCCTTGCTCGTCGTACCATTACGCTTTCCCGTTGAAGACTCAAACCCTCTCACTTATTGGTCAACAATTTCAATCGATCTATCGTCCGTGATACGACAATATCAATATACGGCGCCGAATATGTTGGAAAGGCCAGGCGAACCCTCAGAAGCGCACGAATCTCGTCGTTTTCCCCTCCCCAATTCTCGATATGCGTCGACAGATTATGTACAGGTATATGCGAATTGCAGATTACGTCGAATCTGGTTCAGTGAGGAGAGACCCTCGTCGTCATTACCTTGGGAATTCCAACTTTACGGGACAGTGACACCGTGAAGCATTTGCATCATTACACAGTATCCTCTTTCTCGCAGCTTGTTGTCCAAAAGATGTCCTGAATCATCATTGATATCCTAGGTATATGGATGGGCGAAGAATAGGTGAACGGGGCCACGGGCTGGAGACTACGTTCAGTGGTGTATACTACAAACGACTCAGTAATAAATGCTGATGCTGGGGAGCATCACGGATTACCCCGACAAGGCGAGATAGACGTCTGGATGCATTGAATCCCGATGATCATAGCGCTCCGTTTCCTCTTCGATGGTCGTCGCTTCGCGAGAGTGATCTCGGTCGAATGCGTATGACGCTCCCAAACCTTGCCCAGACCTACTGCCTCGTCGACCACGAAGGGATGTTGGCAATGGAGAACTTGATCTGGGCGTGTCGATGCTGCTCCCCGGTGGTATATTAGAGCGCGAGGTTGGTGTCCAGACCCTGACAGTTCCATCGTGCCGTCCAGCGCCAAACATGAATTTATCGGAAGCATGATTCCATGCTATGCAGGTTAACTCCCCTTCAATATCTCTCGTCGAGAATTGATGCAGAAGGAAACCCGTTTTGCTGTCCCAAACGTATATCGTGCCATCTAAGAATGACAGCATTGTTAAGCCAAATGCACTCGATATGTGAGCAGGAAAATGTACTTTTCCCTGCACTGACGACCAACTCGTCATCTCTGCCTCCGAAGTGACTTGGGCCAGCGAAGTCGACTGGTCTTTTCGGCATGAACGTTTGTTCAAGTGTCAAACAAGCTGTCGTTCCGATAATGCTGCCGTCTTCCGCCTTCGTCTTTCGATACCCAATTTTCCATCTTTGCGGCGGTGCCTTGAAAGAATTGTCATAGCCGATCTTAATGGAGGATAAAAAAACCTGCGTACCTTGTTCTCATAGCTCACAAGTGCGGTTTGACCATCTTTCGAAAGTTTCACATTTCGCGATTTACCTAGCACGGGTACCCGACTGCACTCGGATTAGCACCATGTCTTTGGCGGTCTTATAAGAGTACGAAAGCATTCACCTTTCAGTTGTTTTGCTGATGAGATTGTACACTATGGCCCAGTCATCATTGGTATTACTCAAAAGAATTTGTTGTAATCAACTCACCCAGAATCATTTCTTCCTTGCGGTCTACTACTACTTCGGGAGAATCAGGGTCTGGTTGAGGAGTCGAAGATGCAACACAAATCATCCTCGTAGAGTCCTTGGTGACCGCGACGTCGTGGATAGTAACTCGAGCAAAAGGGTAATCATCGAGGACATTCCCTTCGAGATCCTTTTCAGATCGAGTCAGATATACTTTCTTGCCTAAAAACTGATTCACGCACCAATTTCCTAACATCCGCACCCTCCACAGAAAGGAACGCTGAAGCGAAATATTGAACATGTAGTGAGCCATTCGATTGATTTAGAAGACAACTGCTTACCTTCGCCGTGCGGCATCCACGAGACAGATTCGATTGCCCGGCCTCTGTCAATGACTTTTCTTTTCTCGCCCTGTCGACACGAAGCAAAAGTTCATTAAAAGGAACAGTAAAATGAAATGTAAGTCAATACAGACCTCGCTAGACCAGACAGTCACTCCACGAAGCATCTTGCATAGGAGGAGATCTCCCGCTGGTGACCTTTCGAACGCGAACAAATGAGTTCAACAAAATCGAGCAAGTTATCCTTTGACTTACCAAGCCAATTGGCTGAGCAGCTCTTCATTGTGATCCAAGATGATCGGCGGCATATTGAAGTCCTACGATGGAGATGTGAGGAGAGGTCTCAGAAAGTATTATCTACCAGAATACATTTACGTGATAGATTGCTGCCTTCTTGTCCCAGCTTCACAGATAATCAGTGGCCTATGATAATAACCATTTCAAAAAAAATTTGACAAACCTGCAGGTCGCCAGGTGATATCCGTCCGGGCTGAATTGCATATGCCTCACCAGCGCATCGTGTGTCGTGAGTGTTGTTGTCGGATTCATGCTCTTGAGCATTAATAAAGAGCGCCCTACTCGGTCCATCCGCTTTTTCACGACCTGCTGGTTCATTCGCATTAACCGTCGCACAGCGTTCGTGACGTGCCCAGCTTCCTGAAAACGATGGCTCGGACTTTTCCTGGTTCCGCCATTTGAACTTGAATTCAATGGAGGTAGCGTTGATTTAAATCCTTGAGGTAATAGCGAGCTACCGCGACTGGGCTGCATGTCAATGACCGTTGCTCGATTCTCCTTCTCGTCGGGCTTTGATTTAGAGCCACCGCCAGAGACGATCGCGTCCTGAGATTTGAGATCGGAGAAGGGATCCATGCCATTCGTTTGAGCCGGTACCTGTACTGGCACCTGCTTTTTCTTACGTGAAGTGAGGGCCTGAAATATGTGAGAAGATAGTCTCTGTGAGATCCATAGCAACCCCGGGCTCCTTGCGACCACCTCGTCGATGATCTGCAAAAGCCATTTCTCTCCCTTGTGATGCACGTATGCCCATTTCTCGCAACCGAACCAGAGTGTGACGGAGACCAGTCCTATGGAACTGATAGACGTGAATACTGTCGTTAAAGTGGACGTGATGATGTTCTGTGCGTTCGGATTGCCGTCATTTCTTGCGAGCTCTAAATCCAAATGCATTTGGACATACCTGGTTCGATGAATACGCAAATAAACATAAACCTACAGAAAATGCCGCCGCCGAAATGATTAAGAAGACCAAAGGGCTTCTCTTAATCCAGTTCGTCACCCACCAGGGTGCGTAGCGACCGGGTGATCTGCTGGAAATTTCAATTCGGTCAGACTCGAGAAGAACAAGTCGGAAAGAGATAGCTTACTATAATGCATGCTCCCACATGTACGCAAGCAAGCTATTGACAACGGAAGCAATGCTGAACACCAGCGAACAAAACCAGAAGCTATTGACAGTGATTTGCAAGGTAGTGCTTGCATCGGCGAAAGAGAATTGCAACGTCGTTGCCGTGACGGCAGAAAAGAATGTCCCTAGAAGTCGAAGGAAGATTCGAATGCTGCGCAGTTGAGAATGATTCGCCTTGAGAACGTACCAACTGTAGAAAGTGTTAGAAAATTAGTCGCAGCCTGCGTCTGCGCGGATCGTATCGCTCTGATGCCTATTCACATCATGATTAAAATTATTCCGTAGAGGCACGTAGATAAATCGCAAACCTGTCTCTATGAAAGTGGAGAGCGAGATTGCGACGTCTTCAATCGGCTCTCCGAGGTGCTGTTCTGTCACATCGTGAATGAATTTCTTGATGGCATTGTCCTTGAATTGTCCTTCGAGACGGAGACAAGTGAGGTTTTTATTCAATCGGGGTGAAGAGAATAGCCATACCTTGGTAATCTTTCATGTAGCTTGAAAGATACTTGGTATTCCGTCAGCACTGTAGGAGACGAGATGTTTTGAAACCCGGATGAGCTCACTTTTACTTCGTTCTTGAATGTTGAGATTGAATCTTTCAACGCTTCATCAGTAATTTCTGAGAAGTCTTCCAAATTTCTCATGAAGAAATCTACATCCAAAACGAGAGACCCAAGTAGTTCGGGTAGTTCTTCCAAATCATCTTTCTGTGGAACTGAGAAGACCACAGGGGTACTTTGTCAGCTCGCGAAATGAAGAGTCGAACGGGAATGACCTTCTCCATTTATGAACGACGAAGTCCTTCGCACTTTGTGAGGGAAGAGATCTGCTGCGTTCATACGAAGCAGTCCTCGAATGGTTATCAGACGGTTCTCAAAGTTATTTGTCGACTTGACTATTCCAACAGACGACGCAAGGTCCCGAGAAACATTGGCAAGTCGACGCAGCTATGTAAATAAATGAGATTCTCCGGCCTTCACTAAGGATTATACCACTTACGTCTCTTACAAGACCTTTGATTTTTCTACATGAAGAAATAATGAGTTGAAAAAACTTTGCTAGATCCTTGCAACTACTAACGCGTCTAATTTATCAAATGCTTCGGCGCCAAGTTTTTCGTCGGAAATGGTGGCCGCTGAGGTAGAAGTCAATCAACACGTCCGCACATGCACAGAATGCGACTCCGAAATTCCATACGTCTTGCGAGTTCGCGTTCAAGCTCCTGGGGAGAGACCTCATCTGTCCAAAGATTGTAGGTCGATTGAATGGGATACGGTCTTTTACCATAGAACAAAGGGGCACGCACTTTCTTCGTCTCGTTGTCCATCTTGTTGAAGTTCTTGAAGCGCGTCCAATAACGCTGCGAGGTTTTGCTTGCGTCTTGAGCTTGCTCGCCCAGATGGAGGACCCAGTTCGTCCCCTGTGTTCATATTGGCCCTGCGTGCCTTAAATCTTCAGGAGCTAGACTCTTTCAGCATCGAAGCCATACAACAATTGTCTTCTTACCTGCGCTAAGGCGCCAACACCGAGATAAAAGAGCTTCGCGACACGTAAAATGCCGCAGACCTCTCAGGACCTGGAGGTAAGAGACTCAAAGAACTGCACCTTCTTCGAACTTCGCGACCAGTTTGGATGAGCGCTTGAGCGCTTGTAAATAAGCTCGCGGGTCAAAAACATCCTGTGATCTGTCACACAGATCTGCGCGAGAATAAATTCGATCTGAGCTCGACCAGCGTTCTCAGTTTAGGTATGAACAGCATTTCTTTGAAATTAGACAAAATTATATGGAAAGGACGAGTATGTGTGTCGATGGAGTTACGGAAAGGATGACTTTTGCAGGCCTTGTCCTGGATTGAACTCGTCAAGGTTGTAGTTCGGCGATCAATTTGACCGGTCTCGGCAAGCCATGCCTGAAAATGACGTGTCCCACGATTCGGCTAATACCGGTCCGAAATGCCTCCGATGAAGCTCGTGAACTTCTTTCGATTTCGTCTCTCTCTCCTCCTCGCACTTCTTCCACCACCTTTTTTCGCCTCGAGAGTTCAACAAATCCTCATTACGCGAATTTATAACAGCATGACAAATAACCACTAATCCTGCGGCCTTCTGCGGATTTCGGTTGCTTGGGATAACCGAACCGGATGGTTCGCTGATCTATTCCTCAGTTCCTACAGCTTCAGCTTATAAACTTGCCAATCATTTTTTCTCTACGAGGAGGATAAAAGAAATGGAGATGAGACGCATCCACAAAGCAAAGTGAGGTGTCTCAAACCTCTCTCTTTCGAACTACCGTCGAAAATGGGCTCGAAATGGGAGACGCTTGTCGCCGATAAACGAAAGCGCCAGACTGATTCCATTCCGAAGGAATGGCTAATCAGTTTACCTTCCGAGGATTGTCTGGACGTCACCAACGTACCAAATGAGTGCGGGATACTAACAGCTAAGGAACTCGAAATTACAGAGCTGGATGATGTGGACGCTCTCCTTCTCAACCTTGCTTCGGGAAAGTGGTCGTCTGTCGAAGTCACGACTGCTTATTGCAAACGAGCGTTCATCGCCCAGCAGCTGGTCTGTAATCGTAATATCATACTGACGCTCGCAACTGAGTTTTGTGTAGACAAATTGCCTCACGGAAATATTTGTAGAACGTGCCCTAAAGAGAGCCAAGGAACTCGACGAGCATCTCAGAAAGATCGGTAAAGTAGCCGGTCCCCTCCATGGCTTACCTGTCTCCTTGAAGGACCAAATTCAAGTGAAAGGCCTGGAAGCTACGCTTGGTATGTCCAATGTAGTCCTACAAGCTCGTTACGTTCTCAACCACATTTACAATCCAGGTTACGCGTCATGGGTGGGCAAGTACTCTGACCGAGACGCAGTTATCGTGCAAATTCTGCTTGAAGCTGGAGCTGTCCCTTTCGTGAAGACAAACGTACCGCAAACGATGATTGTGAGCTGCAGCATTACAGCGATTAGTTTACCCCTTGACAGCATCGACAGTGGGCCGAAACAAATAACCTTTTGTTCGGACGCACTGTCAATCCGCACAATCGGAAGTTGACGGCGGGGGGATCATCTGGAGGTGAAGGTGCTCTTCTTGCAATGAAAGGCAGTCCGCTCGGCGTAGGCACCGACGTCGGCGGGTCAGTACATCTTTCTTGTCTCTAGCAGGGGTTTAAATCGAATTCGTACAGGTCCGTTCGTATTCCAGCAGGTTTTGTAGGCATATACAGTCTTCGTCCGTCATACAATCGAGTTCCATACGCAGGGGCCGTGACCACAACTACTGAAGGCGAGGAATCGAACCCCACCGTGCTAGGACCAATGTCACGTTCCCTGTCCGGTATCAAGGCGTTTATGAAAGTCGTCACGGCGGCTAAGCCTTGGGATCGCGACCCTCTCGCCATCAAGAAGGAATGGGATTCGGACGCGTATGCGTTAGCTGACCATGGTGGAGAGGGAGGCAAGAACCTAGTCTTTGCAGTTATGTGGGACAACGGACAGATTGTCCCGCATCCTCCGGTAAGGCGTGCTTTGGAAGAAACGAAGGCAGCACTTATCGCTGCCGGACACAAAGGTATTGTAGATGCATGAGTCATTCGTCAGCAAAGCCATAATAATAGCATTGCTAGTGATCGACTGGGCGCCGTTCCCATACGAAAGGCTGGGAAAGAATCTGGTGCGTCTCTGCAATTGTAAACAAAGCTTTATGATTAAATTACAAACCAGGAGCGTATTTGGTTGGCGGCGGGTACCAAATTCATCCATGACATCGTAGCGGAGTCTGGCGAACCAATTCTGCCCACCATGGGGCTCAATCCTTTAGCCAACGGCGGTCGCGAATTCCAAGAAGGTATAAGTGCTTACGAACTTCGCCAACTTCACCAGGAGAAGCAAGCTTTGAAGGAAGCGCATTTGGTACACTGGCAAGAGACTGCACAATTGACGGGGACTGGTCGAGCTGTGGACGCAATTATTTGCCCAATGGCTCCGGGTGCTGCTCCTCTTCATGGAACAAACGAGTAAGAGGTTCATCATGTTCACGGGAACTTGATAAATTAAAAATTGAGCAGCGAGGCCTACAAATCCTTCTATACCTCTGTTCTTAGTTGTTTGAATTACGTCGCCGCTGTCTTTCCGGTGACGACCGTCGATCCTAAGCTTGACGTTCGCAACGCTCCGCATCAATTTTACAATAAGAAGGACCAGGCGATGTTTCAAGCGTGTACGTGTTCTCGCTTTTCTTCCATGTCTACATTGCACCAATAATCCTCCAAGATGATCCCGAGATATTCAAGGGGGCTCCGATCGCATTGCAGCTTGTGGGGCGCACTTTGGAAGAAGAGGCCGTCATCGCCATGACTGAGGTCGTTGACAAGGCACTGAAAGAGTATAAAGAATCGAAATCGAAGTTATAAGCTTGTACAAATGGTTGCATGAGTTTGCGCGTAACAGAACATCATTTATAAGAAATGTGCTTGTTGTAAAATTCCTCGTTTCAGTCCCGGAGCGTTATTATGAAGTTCAAGTTAGATGGAGACTTCGAGTCGCGTCAGTCAAATTTTGAATCGCCAACGCATTGGGATCCTTGACGGTTTTGATGCACCTGTCCTGCACGCTCGAGCTGCATTTATTAATGATATCACCGGTGCAGACGCTGAACTTCATGAAAGCATTTTGGCAAGAATCGATTATGAGACGGACTGCGTTGTGGTTTGATATGAAGTGTAAATTACAGCGCGGTCCGAAGTGCCCGCAAGTTTGATAGTCCGGGAATGGCTGATAACCGAACCGGTTCGACTGCTCGACGATTTGTCCTTCTGACCGTGACCATCGCTTATATACCCACAGAGTTTACCCACAGACATCGAGAGCTTGCTTGGACAGAACCTACGCGCTGCTTGAGACTTAAGAAATCACCTGAACGATAGCCAGTTGTTGTTGATCAGAAATGGGTTCAAAACCTGGATGGGAGGCTCTGGTCGCCGACAAACGAAAACGTCAGGCAGAAGCGATTCCCAAGGAGTGGAAGATACAGCTACCACCTGAGGAACGCCTGGACGTTCGCGACGTACCAAAGGAATGTGGTCTACTAACATTACGAGAACTTCAGATCACAGAACTCGATGATGTGGAAGCTCTTCTAAACAACATCGCAAAAGGAACATGGTCTTCCGAAGAAGTAATGACAGCCTATTACAAGCGTGCAATCGTTGCTCATCAATTGGTTAGCTGATCTCCTTTTCCCCTTCAACGTTCGGTTAATTGAAACACTTGTCCAGACAAATTGTCTGACTGAAATATTTGTGGATCGCGCCTTAGCGAGAGCGAGGGAGCTTGATCGAATTCTGAAGGAAACCGGAACAGTCGTAGGGCCTCTTCACGGACTACCCGTATCCATGAAAGACCAATTTCTGATCAAGGACCTAGAAAGTACTTTAGGTATGTGTATTCTCAGCGGATGCTCGTTCTCTAGTCATTATCGTTTCAATAGGTTTTGCGTCTCTTGTGGGGAATCATTCCAAGGAAGATGCACTACTTGTGCAGATATTACATGAGGCTGGCGCTGTACCTTTCGTGAAGACAAATGTCCCGCAAACATTGATGGCGAGTGCGAGATAGCATCATGTCCCCCTCCGAGTCTGAATTCACTTTTGTTCTGAAGTGGGGCGAAACACACAACTTGGTCTTTGGGCGAACACTCAATCCATACAATCGCAAACTTACTGCTGGTGGATCTTCAGGAGGCGAGGGCGCTCTTCTTGCGATGAAAGGCAGTCCTCTCGGTATAGGGACAGATGTTGGAGGGTAAGGTCGGTTTATCGATTTCTCTCGCTATCTAATTGGCGTCTACTGTAGATCTATCCGAATTCCAGCAGGGTTTGTCGGTGTATACGGGCTTCGCCCATCGTATTATCGAGTACCGAACGGAGGATGCCTTACGATTTCGCATGGCGAAGAGTCGGTCCCAGCGGTGTTGGGTCCCTTGTCTCGTTCTCTATCTGGCGTAAAGGTGTTCATGAAGGCTGTCGCTGCGGCAAGACCCTGGGATAGGGATCCGTTCACCGTTAGAAAAGCATGGGACGAGGACGCGTATTCGCTCATAGATCATGGTGGCAAAGGTGGCAAAAAGCTCGCTTTCGCTATCATGTGGGATAACGGACATATCGTTCCCCATCCTCCTGTGATGCGTGCAATGGAAGAAACGAGGGCAGCCTTGATCGAGGCAGGACATAAAGGTCGTTAAAATAATTCTCTTCCAAAGCGGGTCTTACAGAATCTCTGCAGTTATTGACTGGGCTCCCTTTCCGTATGAAGCCTTGGGCAAGAATTTGGTACATCACTTATACACTCGGAGATTGACCTTTCATTGTTCATTTCTCTTATAGGAGCGTATATGGGCATCTGCGGGAAACAAATCCCTCCTGGACGTACTAGCAGAGTCCGGAGAGCCCGTTCTTCCCTCTATGGCGCTTGACCCTGCCATGAAAGGCTTTAACAAATCAAGCATCGGAACTAACGCTTATGAGCTTCGCAAACTTCACAAAGAAAAAAAGGACTTGAGAGAGGCGCATTTTGCCCAGTGGCAGGAGACCGCTCGACTGACGGGCACAGGCCGACCTGTAGACGCCATCATTTGCCCTGTTGCCCCGTTCGCCGCCCCTCCTCACGGAAACAACAAGTTTGAAATCTTACCTTTTTGTGCTTCAGGAAGTACTTATTGGCCGAACAGATACTCATTCTATACGATGGCACTGAATTCCTTGGACTGTACAACGTCGGTCTTTCCCGTTACGACAGTTGATCCCAAAGTGGACGTACGAAGGTCTCCCCACAAATTCTATAACGACCGGGACAGACGGAATTATGAGTCTTGTCAGCAACTTACTTCCTGAAACTTGAAACTATATTTCTGGCTAATTGTTTTCTTAGACGATCCCGAATCATTCCAAGGCGCACCCGTCGCACTGCAGCTCGCTGGCCGCACGTTGGAAGAAGAAGCCGTCATTGCGATGACTGAAATCGTGGACGAGGCACTGAACTCACACAAAGAAGTCAGAGCGAAGCTCTGAATTCCTGATAAAATCTGATAAATAGCGGTTCCGCCTTGTTTCATCATTTCATTCTGTATGTACATAAGTATCTAACTGCGACGTCGTAACTACAGCGTGTTTTATCAAACCCATGCAATCATGCAATGCGTAAAAGTCCATCAAGAATGCCCAGATCTATCCAACAGTGAAAACATGATCCAAAAATTACCAAGATATTATACATATATACACAGTATGCCCTCCTTTTTTGTTCATAATAAACGTCTTAGATTCGTGGTTGAGTAGCGCTTGACAAAGATTGGAATGTAACGCCATTGCGTCGTTCTTCAGATCTTTCACGTGGTGGTGGCTTCAGAAATGTGCTGAAGTAGTTACGTCCCTCTCGTTCGTCATACGTATTCACAGGACTATCGGTTCTTGGAGCGTCCGGTCCGAGAGTTTGTGGCGGGGGCGTAATCGTTCGTGCTGGTGTGCTGGTGCCCGAATGCCGAAGGTCGACGTAGGACGATGATGTGAGCGTAGGCGGAGCGGGAGAGCTGGTCCAAACCGTGACAGTGCCGTCATGACTTCCTGCTGCGAACATGAACGGCGTAGCGGCTGGGTTCCATGCGATACAGGTTAAGTCGGAATCGGAGTCTGACTCCTGACGGTCTTGCGCCTTGAACTGGTGCAGTTCTATGGCGGATTTCCGGTCCCAGATATGAACATCCCCAGCTGAAGAGTAGTAGAATGTAAGTAGGATTACCAGTTCGCGGAGCACGCAGGCACTCACCTTTTCCTGCACATAGAACCAGCTGATCATCTTTCCCGCCGAAATAACTGGAGCCAGCGAAGTCGACAGATCCCTTGGGCATGTAGGTATGAACCAATGAAAGTCGGGATGTCATAGAATTGTTTTCGTCAGTTCGATCCCTCAAGAGATCCAGCTTCCAGAGCTGAGGTGGAGCCTGAGTAAGGACCTTAGATAAGCAAGGTGCAACATTATGTGAAGCGAGTTTGCATACCTTGTACTCGTAACTGACTAAAGCGAAATTTCCATCCTTTGCCAATGTGATATCCCTCACCTCATGCAGAACAGGAACCTGGCTAAACACAAGCATTAGCTTCTTCAAGTGCAACAGTATCGAAGTAGTTTACTCACTTTTCGATTTCCTTATCGTCAAGATTGTACACTAAGAAATGGAAGATTCATACGGAAACTTAAAGTGACTACCAACTCGAATGGCTTACCGATGATCTGCTTTTCCTCCCTCGACATACTGGGTTTCAAGCCAGTCGGAGAAGCGGTCAGGGTCGCGACGCAAACCATTCTTTCCTGGTCTGCTGTGACAGCAACATCGTGTATGGTCATCCTCTCGAAGTGATAAGTATCGATTATCTTCCCCGTTAGGTCCTTCGAGCTCAATTTAATATCCGATTACATAGAAGAGTCTCCTCGAAGAATACTCACCAGCTTCGTCACTTCGCCACCTTCGACGGATAAGAAAGCTTCCAGGATATCTCCATTAACATTACACAAGAAAAACTTCAAGCCAGAACTCACCTTCGCCCTGAGGGAACCAGGCAACGGACTGCACCGAACACTTGCGGTCAATCGTTTTTCTCAGTACACCATTCTGATTAAATTGTCATGTCAGAGATGAAAAGGATGATGCGAGAACAAAATTCCATACTTCAGGCGCCCAGAGCTTCATACCGCGAACCATTTTCGTAAGCAAGAGTTCGCCCCGAGGTGACCATGCGACTTGTCCGACAAAGCCCTGCGGATGTGCTAAAACTCTTGGTGTCATCGAAAAGTCATTCGTCTTGAATATAGCACAGGTCCTATCCCAACTACATGTCGCCAGATATTCGCCATTTGGACTGAATTGTAGATGTCGGACAAGCGCGGTGTGAGGCTGTATATAATGTATAGGCGACATGCTTCTCAAAGCCGGGATGAGACTCGCAATCCGCGAAACCCGCACATTCGTGAGCGTAGATTCAGACATACTCCTGCCGCCATCCGTACCGGCAGTAAATGCGGACGAAGAAACTGTGCGTTGACGGATTGGTGCGTGACTTATACCCGCCGCCGATTGACGTACAAGCATTACATTACGGACGATGTCCTTTAGCCTACGCCTGCCAGGGTTTGGTTGCGCCTCCGAAGATGAAGTCGCGCCATCTGACGTTGAGGTAGCCACAGAGACCGTGGAGGTTGTCTGATGGATGCCATTAGGAGCATTCGGGTCGTTCTCCGCAACTTCCGTCAATTGAGGCAAGGTGGGTACAGAGGCAGAGAGCGGAGATTTTGGTGAAAGAGGAATAGGAGACACACATGTTCGACCCTCCTCGTTGGTTTGGGCCATTTCTGTGTCGAGACCACTTTCAAGATTCGTGCTGGCACGACTTTGTGCCCTCGCTCGAGTTATGATCGCATCTCCGACAAAAGTGCTGACTCGATTAAGACGCGAGCCTGCACGCCTCCAGTTCTCTTCACTCCAAGTCGCGGCACGCTTCAAGTGCTTTGGAGGGACACGAGCGACCCAGTCAACTGGGGGACTCCGACGTGTTCGATTGTGTATCTCAGTAAGGACATCCATGAGCCATTTCTTGCCGCTATGTCGATTGAAAGTCCAGCGTTCGAATACGAACCAGGCACTGACAGCTACCAGACCGAAAGAAGAGAAAGTTGTGAAAACAGTCGTAAGCGCCGACGTAACGGGATGCTGACGATCAGTGGACCGAAATGAGTGTCAGAACTGCTGGACGGGGGTATTACTCACTTGGTTTGATGAATAGGCAAAGACACACAGCCCAACCGAAAAAGCAGCGACGGAGACGACCAGAAAGATCAACGGACTCCTTTTGATCCATATCAAAACCCACCAAGGAACACGATTGCTCGGCGAACGACTGTAAGGCGGAAGTATTCAACAACGATCACGGACAAGGTGAAGATGTACTAAACTCACTACATAGCTTGCTTCCATGTTAGCCCGAGGAGACTGTTTACGGCAGAAGCAATGCTGAAGACTAGTGAACAGAACCAGAACGAGTTAACAGCATTCGAAAGAGGTGTCTGTGTTTGATCGAAGGAGAACTGTAGAGTTGTCGCAGTGACGGCAGAAAAAAAGGTTGCCACTGGTTTAATTCATGGGAATTCATTAGATATCGCTTTGAAATGGTGTCTATCTCACGTACCGGTAGTGAGATTGAGAAGATTGGACGCAGCATGTTTTTGTGCAAATCGAATCGTTGGAATACCGATTTCAAGGAACATTGTGAGTGAAGACGTGATACTGTCTAGATGCTCCCCCATCTCAGAACTGAGGTCGTGCAAATACCTCTGCACCGCAGGATATTTGAATTGTCCTAAATGTGCAAGGTAATTGTCAGGACCCGATTCATGAGATATCGATTGGAACTTACCAGCATACGTCCTCAAACAAGATGCCCAATACTGATAAACAAAGGTTGGTATGGGTGTCTTTTCCGAAGATCATACAACTCACGTTCAAATCGGCTTCGAAACTATTGATTGAATTGTTGACCACCTCATCCGTGAATTCCGGAAATTCGTTCAGACTTTTGAGGAATGTCTGCACATCTTTCGCCAACATCTCCAGCTGCGACGGAAACTCTTCGGCATCATGCTCTTCTAGGATGATCGGCCTTGCAACCTGTGGAGCGCGTTTGGCATTTCGCTTGCGCTTCCTGCGAAACCCATCAGCGGACGGGGGTGGCTGTTCTATTTTTTGACGGGAAACTTTTCGAGGAAAGAGATCGGCAGCGTTTTCGCGGAAGAGGAAGAGCACCTGCAGATCGGTTTTCATTTAGTAGAATGGCCTTGTATGGGCAAGGAGAGGTCAGACCTGAGCGAGACGCTCGCGGAGATGGAACGCCGACGACAAGATCCCAACGGAAGAACCGAGTTGACGAGAGGCGTTGGCGAAGTTCCGAAGCTGGCCAGAAGTCATCGAGCAATTAGTCCATACGGAGAGTACGCGAGAGTAGCATTTTCAATACGCACCTCGCGGTCCAAATTATTTATACGTCTTACGGTAAAGAATATGAAAGGCGATCACTATACCGAAGAGGGACGGAATAGCGAAAACTCACTTTTGAAAACGATTGAACGAATCCGCTCCAGCCTTTTGCAACTGCTCGTCGGCGGCCTCCGTCGCTGATCACCCACTCTCAACGTGTATTGGAGAATGATCGGGAGTGAAGCAACTCACGTTCTTCCACTTCCTTCTCGAGCTTCGTCTGCGAGAGCGACCCTGCAAACCCACATCGTCAGTCCATATCGTCCACGTCGACAGATGATTGAAGTCACCTGAGAAACCATCGTCGCCCTTCTGCAGCTCGGTCAGCGCATCCAATAGTGTAAGCAATGTCTGCCGCCGTTTCGTATCGACACCTGACGGCACTCGATGGTCTTTGCGAGTTGGAGTGATCGCACCAGGTCCGCTCTCCTTAATTTCCGCTGTGTAGGGAGCGATGCCCGGTGTATTTAGAGGTGGTGGTTGTACTTCGCAACAAGGGTACGATGAGCAAAAGTTGAATGAACGCTTCGCAGACGGACACGTTGGCACTCACGTTGGGACGGCATAATGAAAAAGAGGGACTGAGAAAATCGTCTCGGCGGGAATGATTGGTCGTGTTACGATGGTCGTAAAATTCGTCGTAATGTCTGAAGTCGTCAAAGGTGTGTTTGGCAAGCCCCATGAGCTGGACAAAGGCAAAGGAGGGAGTTGAGCCTCGAGATGATGGAGCACAATGGCCATGTCCAGCTCGTGCATCGGCAAAACCAGGCGACTTGCGATTCGCTAACGCCTCGTGTTCCGTTAAGATTCGCGGATGTTTGTTGCAGCCGATAAGCGGAAGATCAGGGTAAGAATATAATTTCTCATACGGCCTCGATGAGTCCTCTGGACGACTGCGAAGTGTTCGTAGACCTTCAAGTTGAATCTTAGGACGTGGATATTGTGTGCATGGTGGGGGTAAGAAGTGTGCATGGTGGGGGTAAGAAGTATGAAGGGGGGAAAGCTCGTCAGTTTCTCTTGAAGACTTCAAATCTCACGCAAATATTGAATGGCGTGATTTTTGTTCTCAGCAGCTACAGCTGCAGGGAGGAGTGGGTTGTAGCACGCAAATGCTTTAAATCAAGGTACTCTATATTCATGTTTAGCATCTACAACAACAAGAGAAATGCGTCTTAACTGCCTTTACTTCATTTCGAGCGTATAGTGTTTTCGATAGCATTTCCAAGAGATTCCGTCGTGCCTCGCCCACCCATGTCTGGTGTGAGGACATCGACTCCTTCTTCTTGCAATCTCGCTTTCGCTCCTCCGAGCACGTTCTCGATTGCAGAGAGCACCAACGCAGCTGCGTCTTTCTCTCCAAGATATTCCAGCATCATTTGCCCTGCCCAGATCATACCGACCGGATTCGCGATTCCTTTCCCCGCGATGTCCGGTGCACTCCCATGGACAGGCTCAAACAGCGAAGGCATCCACTCTGCATCAGTCTTTCTCGCAGTGGGATTCAAGTTCGCAGAAGGGGCGATGCCGATGGTGCCCGTGCATGCGGGGCCGAGGTCAGAGAGGATGTCTCCGAAAAGATTCGAGCCCACGACGACGTCAAACGTATGCGGCCTCTGCACGAAATGCGCACACAAGATGTCGATGTGGTACTTCTCGACCTTCACGTCCGGGTACTCTTTCGCCATCTCTGCGACGCGCTCGTCCCAGTAGGGCATGGTGATCGAGATACCGTTCGACTTGGTCGCGGAGGTCAGCTTCTTCGCAGGACGGCTGCGCGCGAGCTCGAATGCGTAGCGCAGCACACGATCGACGCCCACACGCGTGAACACGGTGTTTTGGATGACAGTCTCGCGTTCTGTGCCCTCGAATATGCGCCCCCCGATCGAGCTGTACTCGCCCTCCGTATTCTCGCGCACGGTGAGGAAATCGATCGATCCTGGTGCACGTCCCGCGAGAGGGCATGTGACACCCGGTATAAGACGACATGGCCGTAGATTGATGTACTCGTCAAACTAGCGCAGTCGTTATTTTGATCACGCTTGAATTTATCAAGGAATTTGCCGTACCTCCCGGCGAAACTTGAGCAGACTACCCCAGAGTGAGATGTGGTCGGGGACTCTCGCTGGGTCACCCACAGCTCCGAAGAAGATCGCGTCGCACTCCTGAAGCAGTGCCTTCCAATTGTCGGGAATCATCACGCCATGCTTGAGGTAGTAAGTGCAGGAAGCCCAGTCGAATGACCGGAACTCCAACGCGAAGCCGAATCGTGCAGCAGCGGCTTCAAGGCAGCGAAGCGCAGGGGGGGTGACCTCCAAGCCGATACCATCTCCAGGCAGTACAGCAATTGTGTAGGACCTCTTCGACGACATGGCGGTTGTCTGAGAACGGCCGTGGTCGACAGAAGGTGACTATATGCGCGGATATTGTCAGCGATGCCACGGTGTTCCTAATCTCGTCCGGCGAGGAAAAGTGCATCGATTAGACTTATTCTCCGCAAAGTCCACCGCCCTGCGAGCATTGGATGCAGCTTGAATGTCAAGTGACACGTATTGGAGCTTTTGAGGTGGACTGTCGATGTCGAGTAGCCATCGTAAGTTTACTTGGCAGAAGGTGCAGAGTTCCAGCTTCCGTCCCGAATACGACTCAAAGACGTAAGGAATTTCGTCAAGAGAGAGCTTTCTCCGCAGATTCGATCGCAGAAACTTGAACGTAATCCAGTCGATTCGGATGATCATGGAGGTTTGAGGCAACCCGTGGTCACGATGAAAGTGGCGAATTCGCGTCAGTGCCTGGTGTCGAAAGCTTTGCACGTCCTTTGTCGGAATCTGTCAACGTTCTGAAGGTCTTTGGCAATGAATCTCGATTGTCTTCTTCCGACTGGAGAGAAAGCTCGTTGACGAAGCCGTTGACGTCGCTCCGACGACGAGGACAAGTCGAGCACGCCGCGCCTTTTGAGCTCTCGATTGCTCTTGACGTCGAACGTCCATGACCTCTTGATTCCGCTTTCAACAACGAAAATCCACCTCACTTCCGCTCGCATGAACGCACATGAACGCATGAATGCTTACAGGCTACCAAACGCGTCCACATCCGTTGTACGTGGCGAAAGCATGGCAAGTGCGAGCTTCGTTTTTTCATGGACGGAACATTGGGAACAAGGCGTGAACTAGGGCTAGCGAAGGTTGCTGCCTCATGGAGGTCCTCTAAAGGCTCTACCTCAAAAATATTCGTCCCGGCAAGGCCGGATTGCGGCTAGGCGGGCTCGATGGTACGTGTTACGACCAAATAGACGCGACCCTGCTAAATGGTGTCGATAGGGCAGCGCGCACTTGGGCATTCTCCAAGAGAGCGAGATTGAAGCCAGTCAAGCTCTGAAGCTACGGGCATTTGGACAGACGACGTGGATATCTTCTGGACTGCCTCAGCGAGAGTGAGCTTAATTAATAGTAGCCAGCGTCAAGTCTGCTCGAAAGGCAGCAGTCAGGTTTGGGGCGCTAGGGTGGCCCGACAAGCCAAACAGAACTTCTTTCACACCTCTTCACTTCTCCGCCCGATCTCCCTGCACGGATGCCTCCCGGTATATAAGGTCGCCTCCCCCCTCGCCCGTTTGAGGGAGGCCCAAATCCTAACGCCCTCCGATTCCCTCCATTTTCTTCCGTGGACTCAACTCCACTTCGCGTTCTTGAAATACAAGTTCGTACCGTCCTACTTTGCTGCATTTATTTAGGCTCATTTGCGTTAACCATCTCCTCTAGTCATTTCTCCTCACCCGTCACCGCGTTTCGATATTTCAATGACGCCTCTAACGACGATGTCTACCCCCGTTTATGATCGACCGACTCACAAAGTCTTGCGCATCACTCGCCGAACGGTTCGCCCAGGTACTGCGGATTCGTCGGTGCTGGGCACTGAGCACGAAGAGCAGGAGTCCGACGACAGCCATATGTCCAGCTACCCATACACGGATCTGTTCTATCGAGGCTCACCCTCTCCGACTCCCGACTGCAAAGGGCGTCTTCAACCACATGCGAGGGGCGAATCGACTCCCAAGAACAATTTCAGAGCGCTGGCACGTGGCCGCTCTGCTCTCGCTCAACCCCCATTGACCGCCTCCGCTAACGCCGATGACGATTATCTGACCTCCTTTTTGGACGACCTGGACATCATGGACTATTCGAGCGCCGTCGATATCGTGTCGGAATCCCTTACAGAATCTGACAGCAATCTAGACGCTGAGAACATCGAGAGCGGGTCCCAATCTCTTTTCTGCGAATATCAGGAACTCGAGCTCCCGGGTCGACCGACGATGAGCGCTGATCAACGAGTATACGTGAAGGTGAGCTGGCGATCCGCTTTACAACCTACGCACAAATTTCTCCGTCCTTCATATGCTTGATGTTTGTGTTGGAAGGTCTTGGAGTGCGACAGTTCATATCGCCTTACCCCCACCTCATAATTTGTTTCACCGGCACCTGTCTCCGAATTTTCATATAACAATTTTGCTGATTTGTCCGCATTTTCAGCCTCTTCCGCGCCCACCCTCACCATCGCATTCTCCTGCGCAGTCTCAGGGACAATATGCCACAGATGGACGTATTTTCGATGACCTGCGTTCAGAGGTCTCTTCTAATGGTGACCTCGCCGATGTGTATGCGCTTGGTTGGCCGGATGTTCCACACACTCCCGTAACTCCTTCGACACCCACTGCTTCTTTCCTTCCCACAATTCCTTGTCTGCGTGTAGGATCCAGTGAGGTAGTGGACGATTTCGATGTTCTGACATCGACCATACGCCCTCGTTCTTCATCCCTTGCTCTCACGTCCTTCCTTTCCTCCCCCGACCTTCGCTCCGGAGTCAAAAGCCGACCGGCACTGCCCTTTCCTCATCTTCTGAATACATCGACTGTCGAAAACAACGTAAGGGATTCGGAGCCCAACACTCCGACGACTTTGACGTCCTTCTTATCGACATCATCGGATGGCGTGAGTCCAGTGCCCTTCGAATTTTCAGATGGGTCAGGATCGACCTTCGCATCTCCGTCCACCTCCCCCAGTCGATCAAGGAATGAGTCGCGGTCATGTTCTTACGAACAATTCCGTGACGAGCGCCCTTTGCCTCCTACTCCATGGGTTCTAGTCGATCGATGCGACGAGGAAGTAGAGAGGGATAAGACGCCGACCCCGGGCCCAGGGCTCTTCGCAAGGAAGTCGCCCTTCGGCGGGCGCGAAGATGCGCTAGAGGAACAGGAGTTGAATTTGCCTCCGTCGCGATTTTCGTTGTGCTCGTCCGCGGGTACCCCATGCAAGCCTTCTGCTTTCCCATCGGCGAACCAAACCAGTACTACCACTACTTCTTCGTCCTCTCGATTCGGTCTCTCTAAAGTCAGAAAGGCCGTAAAGATGCCGAGTAAGACGAACCTCAAGCTCAACTCGAGCCCCTCGAAGGAGAAGGATAGGACTCGGAGAATCTCGGGCATTTCCGCCCGAACAGCATTTACGACGAACACTAATTACACTGCGACGACAACTCACACCGGCACTTCTTTCGCGGCGTCATCGACCTTCAGTAGCTTCGTTAGCACGAAAAGCTCATCTGGATTTGGGTCTCGCATCAAGCGTCTTCTGGGCGTAACTGTGAAGGACCTAAACGTATTGCCCCCAATGCCGAGTATGCCACCGTCACCTACGGCAACAACCTTCGCGTCTAACTACACTAATGCTCGCACTCCGGCGCCTTCGCTTCGGCGAACGCACGTATCCATGCCTTCGATTGACAAGGATCATCTAAGTCCAGTGAGGAGTGCTCTCTCCAATCTGCCGTCGTTCAAGGAGAAAAAGAGGCTAGTTATTCGCTTGATTGCCAACCCAGATGATACGTGTGGCATGGGGAGGCTGTCTGCATCCCAAGAGGAAAGAGCGTTTGAGTGCATAAAGGAGTGGTGTTCGGTACGTCCATTTCCTCTTTTTTTCAGTGCATGATGTTAACTGTACTCTAGATCTACGGAGCGCTCAAGCGTATTTCGCGCAAGTCTCCTTTCGTTCCATACCAGTCGATGCAGGTCGTTCTTCATTCGCAAGAAAAGTACGCTATGGAAGTGCACGTCCATTTCAAGACTCGCAACATTGCAGAACGCGTGAGTGTTTTGAATCCTTGCTTATTTTCTTCTGCACCCGTTTCTTTGACGACGGCTTCTCTTTCTACTCGTACGTCGGCGAGCTCCCTTCGAAAATGCAGCGAGGCCCGTTCGGATCCGTTCAACTGCCGGGCCGAGCGGCATCAGGATGTGATACAGTCGAACCTGTCATAACCCATACCTTTCGGTGGATCCCAAAATCTATGGGTTACCATGGGTTATGGGCTACCAGGGGTACTTTTGAGGGAGTGAAGGTGGTTTGGTGGACCCAAAATCCTATGGGGTATGGGGGATTATGGTTGGCTACGGGTATGGGTTATGACAGGTTCGACTGTATCGTCATTTGAGCGATTGACGATCCTGATTTCTTCAAAAGCGTGTTTGCCTCGTTTTACAAGCTTTTATCATCGATACCTTTAGTTCGTGAGGTATCGATGTAATTCGCTTCTTTGAGGGTATTTACTCCTCGTGGATGCGGGTTTTGGCAAGGGCGATCCAATATCTCTCGCCAAGCTACTTCCGTTTCGCGGCCAGACCTACGGCTTCTTTTTCATCTGCCTTTTTTCCATTCCACTCCTCCCAATCGACGGCTGCCTTGCGCATGCATCCCATCATTTACACCTTTCATTTTCAAAATCCTATCTTACGTCCTTCCCTCCCATTTCTTCGAAGCCTTCGATCCGATTCTTGCGTACAGGATTGCTGACTTCTTCTCTTACCGCCGACTATAGGTCTATCGTGCTGCAGCTCCGACACAGCATATTCCTGGGGCAGGCTACGTCGAACTCAGCTACGAGACGCGGCGTTAGTGTCCTCAATGAGTCAATCTAACCTTGCGCGGTCCTCCGCTCTCACCGAGGTTCCCGGTTGGCGCTCTCGCGCTTAATTCTTCCCCGCACTGTCAAGCAAGCATCGCTCTCATCTCTCCTCCGCATCGTCGTCTTCCGCCTTTCGCCTAATCGCATCCACGAAGAAAAGTAAACGAACACGCAAACGAAACTAAAAAAAACCAGAGCCTCGAATCGAACCGTGTTCGACCTCGCGCTGTTGTACCAAAAGCAGTCTGCATCCATCCCCCAAAAGCAGGCGCCCTTCTTGTGTAATATATTGTTCCATTATCGGTTTGTTCCCTTAGAGGCTGCTTGCATTCTCATTGTACTATACTTATCCACTCACATGCAACAACTCCATCATCCGCTTCCATATCCACTTCTCCCTCTTCCTCCATCGTTCGCAGGTCCCGACCGTCTTCTCTCATCTACAGCCGCTCCTTCCCCTTCTCTCGCGTCATCCACAACAAACTCTCCGGGTTCATCGTGTATTTCGGATTCCACTTCCTCACACAACCACTTGCCATCCAACTACGCTGGGTCTTTGGATCTGTTTCATCATCCTTCGGCCGCTTTGCGTCTATCTGGATCATCGGACTTTCCCTCATTTCAATTCTTAGGTCTTCTTTGACGACGCCTTTGCACGCTCATTTACGAAAAATATGTTCTGCATCTCCACTCCTTTCGTTCCAGGCACGTGTAACAACTAACGCACGCACACATTCGTTCAATCTCTTGTATTCTTGTGACATACTGTACTAAATGTACAACATCTCGATCCTTACTCCGGTTTTACTTCTATCCAGTCCATTCGTCCAGTAGAATCAATTCGTTTACCTGGACGACGCATCCCTTCTTTTCTTGAGCTTTGCTTGGACTTATTCTTTCACGCTCATCTCGACTTGTGGTATTAGTGTTTGGATAGCTTGTGGATACAGTGCGATCGACTATTATTTAAACAATAGCAAAAGGGAGAAAAATAAATTTCAGATGTTTTGTGAATGAGGAGTGTTCTGGCGATTGCCGACGGAGATTGAACCTTACTAGTAGACGTTCCAACGTTGATCTCGCCCAGCTGTCACTTGCTCTCATCACTCGATTCGAAGAAAAGGCGCCATCCTTACATTAAAGTCTTACAAGTGACATTTTGAAAAAGCAGGATCGAGTTCGACTCATCTCCTCGATAACACCTCGAAGAAAAGAGTATCTGTATGTCGACTCGGCTTGGGAATAGGATGATTCTATTTGGTTCAACCGATACCACGGGGGACATAGCTTTCGAGAATGAGCATCAAACTCTTCTTCCTCTGAAGATATGACGTGAGTGGTTCACGCTGATTATTGGTCGGTGTTCGAAGAATCCCGATACTCAGAAATAGCTGCATCGGTTCATAGCGCTACGCTCATCTCCTCGTAATACGCATATCCCGTAAGTGTCCATCTGTACCTCGCGTATTCAATCTCCTCTAATTTGAAGTATCACAGTAGATGCCGTTTCAAAGACTAGCGTGCCCTCTGCGGCGTCGCTCGCCTCAACATACGGTGTTCTTGAATGTAGGACGATGATAGACGCGTTAAAGCTGTCAAGGAACCCGACCCGCAACTCTATTCTGGAACTGCGGGACTTTGTTGCTGATACAGCGCTTACGGTCAGAGAACGTTATATATAAGTCCAAACGATCAAGATCACAAGAGCGAACTCCAGTCCTTGTCTTTAAAGTCGGTAAGCAAAGTTCTCTTGGTGAAAAACGCACTGGCAAACCTTTTGAGTAGTTTAATTTCGACATCCAGAACAAATGGATGAAGATGACTATCAAACTACGCCATCCAAACACCTTGATAGAGAAACGTTGGAAGGAAAACGTCGTCACACGGCTCCAAGCTATCTAGAACATGAAACAGCGAGCCAGCAAACGATGCAGGGGTTCGCCGGAGGTGTGTAACTGCCTGGTCTCGTTCACAGTTTCTCATTTCTTTTGTGGGCATTAGGAGGGGACTCACATCTTGAACGAGAGCTTGCTAAGCGTAAGTATTTCGCCTCAGCAAGCAAATTTTACGATCTCAGAGCGAGCCAAACTGCAGGCTTCGCTAGTCCTGACGAAAGGCTGGGCGCGGCTGCATCTGCTGAATTAAATAGGTTCGAATTTTTGAACTCTGAAAATTCAATCTTTCGCTATTTGTGACATCTTCTCTAGCACCTTCAAGGGCCTTGCAAGAGATGTATGTTTTCCTTCTTTTTCCCCTTTTCACAAAGCAGTTCACTTACGATGAGCAGCTCGGTCGCCTAGCAAATATTTCCGGTGACCTTGGCTCATCCATCGGTATAGTCAAATCGTCTACAGAGCTACGGGATCGAGTTATTAGGATTCGTTTGCTGCTTCGTACGAATGCGAGCGACTTATTCCCGAAAACAGTGAAAAGACCAACAGCGGCCTCCAGCTACTTCTCTAAGACGTCTAAATCGCCGGCGGCGCAACGTAAGGATCCTTAAAGCCAACAGGCGTCTCCCTGAGATACTTAAATACCACGTTGTATTTCGTCAGACAACGGATCCGGTCTATACCAGAAGCTAGACCTCGAGGAATTGCCTGGCCAATTCAAGCTCCTTGTGAACGACATCAAGTTCTTTATCTCTTGCTTAAGGGACTTTCCCGACTTTACAGATGAATCCTTATACGATGCATTGTCGGATTTTGAAGATGAAGCCATAGTAAGCTTTTGGTAATGTTCTTCGCGCTTCTATTCATTGCATTGAACGACGCCATAGTACGTATCCTACCTCCTGAGTCGTCATAAAGGTGAGGAACCCCATAAATGTCGATACTCTTTATCAATTACGTATCTTTACATTGTCAGGACGATTCGGCGACATTGCGATAAAGAAGTATACTCAAGACCTATTAACGGGACGCCTCGGCGAGCCGATGGAGGACGTTGTCGCTTCGCTTGTCAACTTCATCGATACCGGTATAGTTTTTCTCCGCTCGATGCTATAGCTAAACCAACTATCATGGGACTTAGGTATCCAGGCCATTCGATCCACTCAAGACCAAGACGCGACAACTTCACTCACACTTACGTCTCTGGCAACCTTTTTTTCTGCAGTATCCGCTACAACCTTGCAGTACTCATTTCCAAATGCGACGACGGTCCTTCAAGTAACAGTGAACACGTTCTGGTTTTGTTCCTTGGTATTCAGCATTGCTTCCGTCGTCAATGGGTTGCTTGCGTACATGTGGAAAAATGCGAAATAGTGAGTACATTAAAAAGCGAACGACTTGGGACGGAAACACTACTTAGTCTCTTTGAAGTCGGTCTCCCGAGAAGTACACTCCCTCATGGGTTTTGGTCTGGATGAACAAGATTCCATTGATCGCCTTGATCATATCAGCCGCGGCGTTCTCTATCGGACTATGCGCATTTGCTTATTCTTCCCATCAGGTGCGTAGTGTTGCATAATATGTATATGTCGCGACATTGTGATGAGTTTGGTTTTCACGCAGAATATCGTCACGTCAGTCTTAACAACTATCTTCACAGTGATCAGCTCCGCAGGGCTGGTGGTGGTTATGCTTTGGTTCTCCTTCGAGAATTGGGCGTATGGAAATTACGATGGCACTCGATGGCCGCTTGACGTAATTCCTAGGAGCTTTCGCGAGAATGCCATCGTCTCGTTGTTTTTCCGTACACCTCCGTCCTCGGAAATTCGACAGTCGACATCGAAAGAGGCAAACAAAGAAGACTTAATTGAGGAGGAACAGTTCAACTTTGATTTTGGATGCTCTGAGTCGGATTCGAAGTCAAGACACATTTTTGGGACTCAAGAACACGTCCCAGACCACGCCGTAGCCATTGATATCGAGAAGGCATCCGACGCAGTGCGTCGCTTGGCGCCCAAAGAGCTTTTTTATGGTCTAGTTGCACTGAAGGTCCTACTCTCTCGAAATAGGCGAATCGTGAAGCATCGGATGCAACGAGTAGGTCGGTCACTGCTGATGCTCAGTGGAATGAAGCCAACCAGGACACTTCATTCGCACGAGACCCTGGTGAGGCACATGCAGTTCAGCCCAAATGGACGTTCATTAGCGACGTGCAGGTAAGGAGGAACCTGTTCACATGCACAATGATTTCCCACTCAACTGAAATCATAAATAGCTGGGACGGAAAGGTCTACATCTACGAAGTCAAGGCAGATATCTATAAAAGTTTGTTTGCAGAAAATAATAACTCATTATATTGCTAGGATCTTTCCAGTCCTCCGCTTACTTTGGATTTCTCTAAAGAACAAGACTTGCTCAGCCATTTGGCATGGTGGGTTCCTTCTTGTGACATCTGCTCCCGCTAATAGCCCCCATTAATAAATACGAGTAATGCTCACACCGAGGACAGGTCTCCTAAGGGCAATCGGCTCATCTGCAAAATGCTTCGTGGATTATCTATCTGGACTCACGGTGTGCGTTGTCATCTTCTTTGTCACTTGCATTATCTAACAACCGTTGTACCTCACCGTCTTTGCAAATTGTAATAGGGTGAAGCGAAGACTATCAATAGAGAACGATCGATTGAATCAGTGACCTGGTTCCCCACCCAATCCTCTGCAGAGCATCACCAACCTGATGGTACGTTTCCACAGGACCCTTCGTATTCTTCGTGCTCATACTGTCAAGCGTTTTTATCTGTCGAAGGATCTGTCGTCCGGAAAATGGTATGTACTAATCAGGAAAGGTCATCATTCCAAAGTATTGATCATGCGACTCCCAAGAACATCTACGGGGAAATCGAGGACGAGTACGTATTCGAGGATATCACCATACATGACGCTGCAGTCACTCCCGACTCGTCGAGAATGATATGTGTTGCGACGCGAACCCCTCATTCGGAGAGCAGTATCTGTACTAGTCCACCAGAAGTTGGAAACATCTGTGCACCGATCCCAGTAGATCGTAACGAAGAGATGATCCTACGTGAGTATCTTCAAAGACTTCTCTCGTTCTTCTCTGGTAGTTCTTCTACACGCTAAAACCCAAATCAGTTTACAACTTCGATAAAAAGAAAACAGAAAGGTGACGTGTACTGTCAACTTTTCTCAGTTATGCTTGACTTTCGTACAACTAGCTGCGTGCCTGTCGTGGGCGAGTCTCGCAACGTGAAGCTAGCAAAAAATGGAGCTTTGGCTCTAGTGAGTTACGAAAACCAAGTACGTCCCAGGCGAAAAGGTGTACCACCACGCGATGAAGCTAAGAAACATATTCAGACACCGCCGCAAATATGGAAAATCAGCATGACGAAAAATCATTCGGATGGTGAAGACAGCGACAAAGTTGGACACCTTCTGCTCGAGCAAACGTTATTGCCGAAGAAAGTTGTTGATTTTGCCGGTCCAAGCCATTTCGGAGGTGAACAAGATGACTTAGTAATTTGCGCGGGAAAAGGTAAGTCTTCGAAGGTAGTTTCTAGTGTATCTCGAATACTTACTACTCGATTAGACGGCACTATGTATGTTTGGGACAGCAAGACAGGTTTTCTCTTGCACGAATTCGACATGGGCAGGTTTCGAGCAGGGCGACGCATGGTCGACGAATTGACAAGTCTTACGTGGAATCACGTCTCAGACACATTTATGTTCTGCACTGGTCACGTCAGTGGAACCGTGAATGTGTGGACATCAAAGCAGAATCCTATAACGGACACGGGTCCGGTTAGACGAGGGAGAAAGAAGTAAGAAAGAAAGATCTCATTGAAGACGATGCCAGTGCATCCATGTGATGTTTGGGTAGCCCGATATGTTGTCAAACTCATGTTCGAGAGTACGGTACATACACACTAATACTTGTAATTGAGTTTTAGTTTAATCGTATGTATAACCAGTTTCTATCTCTTTGCAGTTCGCTATGATGTACCCGCCATTTTCTTGAGAACGGAGAACTCTTCTCGTCCCGCTGCTCTACATAATGCATAGAATTTCGATGTAGGATCCGAGAGGAGCTTTCCTGGGCTGTCGAATTCGACAATTCGACCATCTTCCAATAGCATGACCTATAATACGATGCATCAGTGATTGATAGCTTTGAAAAAGCGAACATGGTATACCCTGCTATAATCAATGACCGTTCGCAGACGATGTGCGATTGTAAGGATTGTGCTATCCGAGAACTCTCTAAGGAAGGTTGCGTTTGTAGTTCAGACAATGAGTTGAAAATGAAGTGCAAAGCCTACTGTCGAATTGTCTTCCCGATGAGCTCATCGGTGGCATAATCCACACTGAATAGAAAAGGTTAGAGAAAATCGTACAGAAGCATCGTGTTTTTCACCTCGCCGTCGCCTACAGACCAGTGTATTAGTGACACAAAGTGAAGGTAGTCAATCTTAAGGCTTACCTCGTCCATAACGAGCACTCTGGAACGTTTCAATATCGCACGAGCCATACACAGCAGTTGTTTCTCCCTACGGTGTTTGAGAACCTTCGTAATAAACGCATAATCATTGCTGACTAACCCAGTTGAGAAATTCTCTCCGCCCTCTGAGACAGAGGAATCAAGATTTCGGAAAACATTTGCATTGACCTCGTCGTCGTCCTGGGTTGTGTCTTCGGAAGGTATTAGGTGCACGCGCCTGAGGGCTTCATACTGAAGAGAGGTTAGCTTTAGCGCCCGTATCATGCACATAGGCGCTCACGATTTCTGCGTCTTCATACTCATCAAATACGTCCAAAGTCGAACGAAGTGTTCCGCTCAGAATTGTTGGGTCCTCTGCAAGCAATTTAATTCGGTCGTACACGATGTTTGATACGAGCCACTTACGAGGGATAATCGTAATCTTGCTTCTCAAATCTGTTAAGCCAATCTTCGAAATATCTATTCCGTCAATAACAATTCTCCCGGCAGTCGCTTCAACGAAGCGGAAGAACGACAGTGCCAGAGTGCTCTTTCCACTACCAGTGCGGCCTAGTATTCCGACCCTCTCGCCTGGCTTGACAGAGAAATTCAAATTATGTAGGACATCTGGGAGTTCTGGCTGGAAATTTGAAGAAAAATGAGAAGAAATAATAATAGCTCAAGCCAGATATGTCGACGTACCGCATAGCGAATAACCAAGTCTTCGCATTCGATCCGACCTGCAATTTATCAGACATCGGTTCGGTGATTAGAATAACAACCGGTCTGACCTTCCGAAGGCCAAGACGCCGGAGGTCGGGGTTCGACGAATTCAGGTCCTTCTGGAGGCAACTCAGAGAATTCCTTTACACGTTCTACTGCAACCTAGTACGCCCCCACATTAAGAGTTGATCTCGTGTCATAAATATGTAAGAATCTCACCATAGATTGCTCGAGCCCAACAAAGCGGCGAACCTTGGGTGCATCGTCAGAGAACTCGACATCACTCATAAGCTACAAATAAATCTCCACCATGAAAAGAAGCTGCAAGCGAATGAGCATGATTCAGATCTGATAGAAGAGTGGCTCACCTCCATGGACACCGTAGAAGCGAACGCCAGAGCGAAACCGGCTTGTGCGGCACTAATATTTGGACTGACGAGAACAAGGACAGCGGTCACTCCAACGATGAAGCTGGAAAGGATGTTGAAACGAGCGGAGATCCAACGATTCACTACACGCTTAAGAGTTAGGCTAATTCTGAAAAAGCACGTAAATCCAACTCTTACCACTCCAAAGCCAATAGTAAGGGTTAATGTTCTTTGAGCAACACAAGGTTCAGCGATGGAGAGAAGTTGAAAAAAAGGATGCCTTACCGTATCTACGCAGCGAATCATATCTCTCATGAATTTTGAACTGGCTCCGAATGCGCGGATAATGGGCACTCCGGCGATAGTTTCGCCATAAATGCTATATAATGGCGACCTCGAGACGGAGTCTTAAGATCCAATTGTCAAATGTTGTGAGGATTGCCCTGAATGTCAGACCTTACCCAGTCGTCGCATGTCGCGACTGCATTGACCGTAGACCTTCGCAACTATACGAATGAAGTTAAAAAGACCATCACCTCCTTCTCATCGCAGCCCAATACTCACCGTTGTAATATACGAAACCAAGGATAACAGCGGCGATGGCGAACGGCAATCCACCGACGAAAGTGATTGCGCCAATGGTAACGGTTGCAGAAAGGGCATTGATCACGCTTCGGCCGAAGTTGTCTGATAGCGAACTGTCGATCCCTTCGAAATCCTTCCCAAATCTGTTCAAAAGACGACCTCTAGATACCGTGTCGTGGAAGCGAATCTGGGCGAATAAGACGGTTTGAAGAAGCCCTGAGGGAACAATTCTCAGATCGGTCAGTGACGGACTGAGAGAACGCCCTACTCTTGTACAGAACCGTAGAAGCCCGTATAGATCCATCATCTGGATTCATTAGACTAATGGCAATCCAAAGGTACAGAACAGCTTACAAAGTACAAACCAACGTGAGGTCTGCAAAATCAGACCTGAGAGCGAGTTAATTCAACATTCAGGACACGCTTTTTTTAGGTTCATGCACATACCGACAAATGTGACCTAAAAGACGTAGATCGTCACGAATCAAAAAGCACAAGCTGTATGGAAAGACATACCAATGCGTATACGGTAATATAATACACTGTGCCATGGGTATTGTTTTCGCGCGCAGGAGCTCCCGACCAGTAGCTGTACGAAATGATTTGGAAACATTACACGGACGAGAACGCAGAACGAGTACCTTAACCATCCGTTCTCCATCGCAGGTGTGAGTGCAGCTGCGACAATTGAAGTGATGAACAAGAACCAATAGAATTTACCACCGATGGCTTTAAAGTATGTCAACCAAACGGCCTTCCCAATGCGCCCAACGGCACGTTTCTCTTCTTCTATGAGCTTTCGGGCTTTTCTCTTTTCAGGTACCTTAACGTCCGCTTCGCTGGACGCTGCAAGAGTCGAGCTGACTTCGGAGTCAGGACTTGTGCTTGCATCATCATCGGACCCCCCTCTGCTCAGTGTCAGCATCGAAGGTGCCTTTGAAGGTAGTTCTTCTATGATCTTGATTTCCTCTTCCTCTTTCGCGTCAACATCTGGGGTGGATTCTGATTGCACGAGACTCGTCATAACACCAGAAGACTTGAAGCCATCAGAGTCTCCAGAGTATGCGACGCGGCCATTGTCTAGAGCGACGACATAGCTGGCACCGGTGCTGCATAGTTGGACATGGTGGGATACCAAAATGATAGTCCGGCCTTTCATGAGATCTCCTTTCAAACATTCGTGGTACAGGTGATGCGCAGTATGTGCGTCAACTTTGTGTAACATAAGTACCCGGTTGAAGATAGAGAATGAAATCAGACAAACCCGCAGAAAGAACGTCGTCCAGGAAGAGCACGGAAGCACGAGAATACACAGCACGAGCGAGCGAAACTAGGACACGATTGGTCATTTCTAAATAAATTAGAGAGAAGATCGAAGAACACACCTCGGGCCTTCTGTCCGCCAGATAAGTTCACCTAAGAAGATTATTGGCTCAACGCTGCCTGGCGTACTTTTTCGACTCTGCTTTACTCACTCCTCGTTCTCCGATCTCAGACTCGTCGCCGTCTTCCAATATTTTCAAGTCGCTAACTAATGCACATACCTAGTAAATCATCAACGAAAGGCATGCGGTCTACTTTCCTGACAACTCACTTCCAAAGTTCTTTCGTATCGTTCCTTGTCGAACGGCAGATTGAAAATAATGTTTTCTAGAATTTCGTCAATGTGTGTTAACAGATTGAAGATATAGAACCCCGACCTCGTATCGTTGCATTTTGCAACCATGCACTCTACCGAACAAAAGATAAGATGAAACAAAACCGTAAAAAACTAACGGTACATACTTGAGGTACATAAGCGCAGGCTCCAGGCACTATCCAGTCATCCGTGGATATCTTCATTTCTGCAAAGGATGCAATGGCATCCGGAGGGGACCTCGTGCTAACAATGTGCCCTGCGAGTACATCTGCCTCTCCCAACAGGGCTAATTGAGCAGAAATATAATCATCAGAAAATTACATGACACAACAAGCATTCACTAGACTGCTTACACAGCAGAAGGAGTGTTTTGCCCGAACCAAGCTTTCCGCAGATCAGCGAGAGCTCGCCGTCGGGGAATTTCAGGGATAGATCGACCAGTATGAACTTCCTTCGTGGGGTCGATGCTGCCGAAGAAGGTACACTCGACGCAGCTGTCTTGTCGACGGGCCAGGAAATAGTCGCCGACTGCAGTACTATCCTTTGTTGAGTTCCATCGAACGGAGGAGGTACTTTGATCTCAGCAGTGTGAAGGTACTTCTCAATCCTACGAACAGACACGAAGCCCTACAAAGATTACACTGAACACCGTCATCCGGGGCGAAAAGTAGAATTCGCACCTGCAACATGCTGATAAAAGTCTCAGGAAGCGCATTGAGCGCGAACTTTAGCTCCGAAAAGACTTAAAAGAAATAACCTATCAGTAAAACACATCGACGGATTTACACTGCAACATTACCTGCAATTGAAGTGAATGCAATCGATGGCGTCAAAGTCTGTCCTCGATATACTGCGAAATGCCAAAACGATACTAATGTCACAAACAACGGTGTAGCAGCCCTGAAGGTAAATCGTGGATAATAAGTACCGGGCGGACTATCTTATCAGATGTTATCGTACCAGACACAGTTGAAAAGCGCCTAAAAAGACGATGAATGAAGCCCACAACTGAGCAATCTTATGCTTACCTCTATCAAATAATTCAATCGTTGATAACGAAGTTCTTTCTCTCGAATCTTCAAAACACGTTTCTCGAAGCTTCGCTCCCAAGCCATGAACTTCGATGACGTCAATGAATTATTTACCCAGAATCCCAAGCGACGACAGACTGACCTTCAACATTCTAATTGCTCCAAGAACCTGAAAAAAGAAAATCTCGTTCACAACCGCTCACTGAATGTTCATAAAGCTTACCTCGTTCATCAGAGCCACTCTTTCGTCGCGAGCCTTCATAAGATTGTCTTGCGCTCCAACAACCACCTTACTCGCGAAATGGTTTATGGGGATGAGCAGGCATGTCACAGCCAAACCCACAAATGACGACACGCCCAACAGCCTGTATAAGAACAGAGTACCAACTGCGATCTCGATTGGAGAATCTATTTGAGAAGAGTATCAATGGTGGTTCAATCGACCTTGCAAGTGATTCAAAATTTTTTTACCAAAGATCGCAAAGAAATGCCAAGCAAAATCGCTGATACGATCGACATCTGTGGTCATCAACGTCATAATCTGCGCCTTGCTCGAAAACTCGTCTTCATCCTCCTTCTTCTCTGAGTCCGGGGCTGCCTTGTTTGCATCGTCTTTCTTGTCGTCCGTGGAAGATGATGCGGTCGACGATGCGACATCTTTGCGTACGAGGGTCTTCGCGAAGAGCATCGTGTTCAGCTCGACCTTGAGGCGGCTTTGCATTGTTGTCGTTGAGATCGACCACAACTGTGCCGTCACTTGAGATGAGCAGTTAAGTAGTCGCTCGAAGGTGTATTTAGCAAAGCCACGCACTCAAATAAGATACCAAATTCGACAGGATAAGGCCGAAGCAGTATGCCCATCCCCAGGAGATATTCGTCCGATCAGGGTCTTCCTCAAGACTAGCAACCAGTTTTTGCAAGAAAAAGTATGGGACGTAGAATAGCAATGCGCAGATCAACGTCAGGATAATTTGGATAACAAGCGTAGATGAGTTTGCACGAATGAGGGTATAACTCAGTCCCCAGCCAGAGCCCGGTTTCAGAGACCGACGCAGTTTAAATTTCCGAACGGCGACCTTCATCTTCGCGAACAAGTAGGCAGCCCTCATGTTTGCAGGCACGATGGGTAAGTCTCCGATTTCAAGGCTCTGGGCCGTATACCCGAGCATTACGACCTTCGTTGTATACGAGAATAAGATTATATCCCAAGGAGACGCATCTGCGACAAAAGTTTCAGGTCAATGTGCTATAAGGAATCATTCAGAGCTGACCTGTTATTCCGCAGACGTTGTCCTCCATTACCGTCGTAGTTCCAGCTAATATCTTCTCGGAATATATCGCGCTAGAAGGATAGTGTAGTTTTGGACCGCGTTTCGTTCGAGTGGCTATCCAAAATTCAACGAATACAAGGGCGAAAGTCAGATACCAAAGCGTCTTCTTGGGTTCTTCCACGGGTGCTTTCGAAGGCAGGATCGTAGACGAGCAAAGTAAAACGAACGCCATGGTCGTGAGGATGGCAAGATGAATGGTGAGTTTCCAATGCGGTCGCACTTCGCACAGCGAGATGGACCACAAGGACAACGCTAGAATGTAGACAGAGAAAGTTGTCATAGCTATTCCTTGCACAATTACTCGTGCGCTCTCGTCCGACACCAGCGACCATCCCAAGCCAATGGATTGCACGACGGCGAGAAGACACGCGACAATCGACAGCAGCACTTTTCGGACTCGCATCTAAAGCAATGAGACAAACATACCACCCGTCATAGTGTAAGAGTCACGCACCTTTCTCCAAAACTCGTCCTCGCGTATAGGATATCCATCCAGCACGTCCACGGGTTTCGTTATCGGAAACGGGTCACTTTGCGACGACCCTCCATCCAACTCCTCCTCTCCATCGTCGTGCAGCGGTAGTTGAATGCTTCCCCCATCTCGACTGCGCTTCCAGTCCAGCACGAAGAAAGCTACACTAAGAAGGCAGCATGTGCTCAGGAGGATACCAACTTCAAATTCGAGGCGTGTCATCCAACTCGATTCTTCTTCCTTTTGACCTCGATCTTCAAGCTCGCCGCGACTTTATACCTTTCGATGATGGTGGTAAAAGACAGAAAAAGTGCTGCGGTGGGGTCGATGTTGGACGCAACCGAAGACTGCTTGGAACCACTAAAAACTAGTTGAAGTCGGAGTCATCGCCGTGTTGTCGCTTCCGGACGTGAGATCGACCGTGGGACGCCATGTGGTCCCAGAATTCGATCCGACAAGGAAGGAGCGCTGGTGGATTCGAGTTCCATCCACAATTTTCACAAATACACGAATTGGATGGGCAACACGAGGATAGTGGCGAGTGAGTTACAAACTGCAACAAAACTACATCTGATTTTTCCTGGTGAATCACTGGCAAACATGAAGCTGCCGTTTCCATATGATTGCTCGTAATATTTACGTCACGTCGATCAGGCACCAATTGGTTCCGCCTCCGCAAGTCGCTGCAGCGCAGAAAACTCTCGGTCTCCTGTTGCTCGACAAAGTGCGTAAAATTTCGAGGATGTGTCTGACATCAATCTCGCTGGGCTATCAAACTCCAGTATGCGTCCCCCTTCGAGAAGCATGACCTAGATAATTTCGAAGTCAGGAGTGGTCGAAAGCACTCAGAGGAACGGGATCTGAAGACGAACCCTGTCGAAGTTGATCACCGTGCGGAGTCGGTGAGCAATGGTAAGAATAGTGCGATCTTGAAATTCCCTACGGAAGGATGAGCATGTATAAAGCTAGATTTTATAAAGAACGGTGTCTCCTTACTCGAGAATGGTCTTCCCAATGAGTTCATCGGTTGCATAGTCGACGCTACAACAAAATGAGTACGACTCCACCCACGTAGCCTATTTTTTATAGGTCACCTTGCAGTTGCCTTTTGAAGGGTTCATCAGGGTGTGTTACAAGGTAACGTCTGCAAATGCATACCTCGTCCATTATAAGTATCCTAGATTTCATCAATATCGCACGTGCCATGCAAAGCAACTGCTTTTCTCTACGACCTTGATCAGACCTATGTGGTCTTACGTTCGAAAAGGATCACTAACCCAGCAGAAAAGTTCTCTCCGCCTTCGGACACCCGAGAGTCCAAGTCACGAAACACATTTGCATTCGTATCCACTCCTTGTGAAATCTCCGAGTCGACCGACGGAATCAAGTGGACGCGTCGAAGGGCCTCGTACTGTTGCAAGTAATTAGATTCAAGTTCAGTGAGCTTGTAACAGGTGCACTCACGATTTCTGCGTCTTGATATTCGCCAAAGACATCTAAGACGGAACGCAATGTGCCGCTGAGTATGGTGGGATCCTCTGCGGAGCAACAGTCAGCGTTGGACCCCACTTTATTTCTCTTTCAGAAAGAAACTGAATGGTGCGCACGGGGAATTATCATGAGCTTGCTCCTCAGATCCGAGAGCCCTATTTTGGATATGTCGAGCCTGTCGATGATGATCCTCCCTGAAGTGGCCTCGACAAATCGGAAGAACGACAAGGCCAGTGTGCTTTTGCCGCTGCCTGTCCTCCCCAGGACTCCAATCTTTTCCCCCGGGTTCACGATGAAGCTTATTTTGTGTAACACGTCAGGAAGGTCGGGCTGGTGGAGTTTATCAAATCTCAAGCTTAAGAACGAGCGGTTGCAACAGTCGATATATTAATATAACGCACCGCATAACGGACAACGAGATCCTCGCAATCGATTCGGCCTTGCCCAGCACAGTCAATTTACGACACACAATCCACGGATATAGTTTGTACCTTCTGATGGCCAAGATGCAGGCGGGCGAGGATAGACAATTTCGGAGCCCTCCTGTGGAAGATCTGAGAACTCCTTGACGCGTTCCACGGCAACCTAAAAGTTCACAACGTTAAACAGTGTTATGAAACCACACTACGCGACCGCGCACCATAGCTTGTTCAAGGCCGACGAAATGACGCATCTGTGAGTATAGATATTATCAATATTTAAGTCGAAGCTTGACGGCCAGTCAGGCAGTGTCGAAACCTACCAGAAGGACGAGCTGCGTGCAACCTTGATAAGAACATACACAAATTTACATGAGCCGAAATACTCACGTCCATCGAAATCAAAGTCCCAAACGACAGCGCGAAACCTGCCTGTGCTGCACTTACACTCGGGAGTAGCAAAACAAGAACAGCGATGCACCCGACGATTGCGCTTGTTAGCGAGTTTACCCGAACTGCTACCCATCGGTTCACTATATGCGCCTCCATCAGTATGGAATGTGTGGGTTCTCTTACGAACTTCAACTCACGCATCCAAAGCCAGTAGTATGGATTGCTATTCTGTCATTTAGCATTAGCGATAACATAATCTCGAAGAATAGAAATCGGACAGAGGTAACACACAGTATCAACACATCGCAGCATATCTGCCATGAACTTCGCACTGGCACCAAATGCGCGGATGACAGGTACGCCAGCGATAGTCTCTCCGTAAATGCTGTATAGAGGCGATCGCGTGACAGAATCGAGTCGACGCAGGTCACGACCGCATTGACCATAAAGCTTCGCGACTGAAAAGGTGTGAGAGTGAGCCATCGACGAGAAAAGGCGCACAAAAAACTTGCCCTTGTAGTAGAGTATTCCGAGTACAGCAGTAGAAAGCACAAAGAGGGGGCCTCCGACGAAGGTGATTGCGCACAAAGTAACGGTTAGTGAGATACCATTTTCGACACTGCGCCCAAGATTGCCTGCGAGGGAGCTATCAATGCCTTCGAAATCCTTCCCGAATCTATTCAGAAGTCGTCCTCGGGAAATCGTGTCATGAAATCTGATTTGCGCAGACAGAACCACTCTTAAAAGCCCTATAATTTCAAAGTGAATCCAGGAGGCTTTTCGGCGCAGAAATCCAGTTGAGAAATGCATACTTTCGTGAAGAACCTTTGAAGCTCTGATTGAGCCATTGTCTATATCATTTATTTAGTTGACAAATTTTTGGAAAGAGGGGCCTACGCCTTACACAAGACAAACCACCTAGACGTCTGAAGCAGGAGGCCTTTGAAATGTTGTTATGTCAATCAAGCCGCTGACCTTGATGAGGAACTACTACAAACCAAAGAGTGATATCTTGGCAAGTAATTCAGCAACATCGTCTTCAGTGTATTCCAACACTCACCGAGGCATAAATACGTAAGTAAAATATAGTGTCGTGATCGACATCCTGACGGGCAGGCGCCCCAGACCAGTATCTTCGTCGACGCTTGATAAGTTTGCAGTTCAGAAAAGTAGAAAGAACTCACGCCAGCCACGCATTCTCCAGCGGCACCGCAACAGCCGCCAGCAAGAAGAAAAGAACGAAAACAGTCCAGAAGATTATACTTCCATTTGCCTTGAGGTACGTCTCCCAGACAGGGATCGCGATGCGCCCCACCGCTCGATTCTCTTCGTCAATTAACTTTTTCGCGGGCTTCCTCTCTTTACTAGCTGGAGTCTGAAGTACCTTTTGAACGGTTGCGCTCGCAGCAGGCGCGGAGATCCCCCGTTCTTCGGCGTTGTGCGAGTCATTAGTTGATGTATCCATACGCACGTCCTGCGCTATCTCATCGACTATATGCGCGACGTGCTCGTCTCTAATTTCGTCCTCGCCTTCGATGTCTGACTTTCCCTTATCCTCTGACTCCACAAGCCCCCTCATCACACCAGACTCCTCGAACCCAGTAGAATCCCCCGAATAAACGACCCGCCCATTCTCAAGAGCGACGACGTATTTTGCTCCCAGACTGCACAGGCGAACGTGATGAGAGACCAGGATGATAGTTCTACCCACCATAAGGTCGCCCTTTAAGCAGTCCTGGTATAAATGGTGCGCCGTGTGTGCATCGACTTCATGCGCTTTTTAAACATTTGACAAAACAAAGAAGTAGACCACGGACCTGCAGAAAGAACATCATCAAGAAGAATCATCGATGCGCGGGAATACACAGCGCGAGCAAGCGAAACTTGTTGAATCTATGTGTTAGAGACAAACAAAACTTGAGCGTAAGTCAAACCGACGAACCTCGAGCTTTTTGACCTCCTGACAAGGTGACCTGAAATAATGTTTGGATTGAAGGCACAAAAGCTTGTGTATATGCTTGAACTTACACCTCGTTCACCTATTTCTGATTCGTCTCCGCCTTCCAGTACTTCCAAGTCACTGACAAGGGCACAACACTGAGGAAGGATTGGTGTCACAAAAAGCTTCTGTTTGAGAAAGAAGCCGTACCTCCAAAGTTCGATTATACCTCTCCTCCTCGTAAGGTAAACTGAACAGGATGTTGTCTGACTTTGTGAGGACGAAGTTATCTTGAAATATTCAAGATCTCTCACCTTTGATAGAAGCATTCCGCAACCAAGCTGTCTGATAGCGAAGAAGTTTCACCAAATGATTTTGAATTGAAAGTAAGTATCGAGCGTACCTGTGGGACGTATGCACAAGCCCCTTCGACTATCCAATCTTCGGGTTTGATACGCGTTCCGGGAGGTATCAAAGTTGTATCTATCGGGGATCTCGGGCACGACAGCTGACCAGAAAGCAGATCTACTTCACCAAGGAGAGCTATACCATGAATATGAAATCAGCCATTCTTCGTGACATTCACAAAAATAAACACGAACATAATAGCAAAAGCGTCTTTCCTGACCCAGTCTTACCACAAACAAGTGACAGCTCCCCCAGCGGGAAATTCAGAGTCATATCTGCCTGGACAAACTTTTGTCGTGCAATCGTAGACTGAACCGAAACACTACGTGTCGAAGGCGATTTGTCCTCTGGCCATGACACAGTGGCGGACTGCAAGACGATTTCATACGATCCTGTCGGACCGCGGGGCGGGTACTGGATTTCTTCGCCTTGCAGATATTTCTCTATACGTCGGAGAGACACGAAACCCTAACAGAAGTGATGCGGTAGCGTAAATGCTTCTCCGAAATGCCCGAATTAAAATTTTCTTACCTGTATGCCATAGATAATCGTTTCTGGGAGCGAGCTGAGCGCGAATCTCAACTCAGAAAAGACTTCGTCATTTTATATTAACCAATTTGCCACGAAATCAGATTTCAGGATAAGAAAGACGCACTTGCAATTGAAGTGAACGCAATTGAAGGCGTCAGCAGTTGGCCTCTGAAGACGGCAAAGTGCCAGAACGACACGAGTGTTACAATTAATGGCGTAGCCGACCTGTATGCCGTTTAGAAATTGGGAGTATAAGCTATGTCGCATTTGACTTACCAAATGCCGTTGAATGTTGTCTGAAAATAGTGTCTAATTTAGCAAGAATACGGAATGTGTAACAAAAAAATCGCACTTCGATGGTATAACTCAGCTTTTGGTAATGAAGCTCCCTTCCCCGAATGTTCGAAATCCGAGCTTCAAATTTTCCCTCCCAGACCATAAACTGAGGTTCAACTCAGCCTTACTGTTCATAATCAAGCCGCCTGAGCCCACCTTCAACATTCTTATTGCCCCCAAGATCTTCAGCGCACATTCAACACAGGTGACTAATGAACTCCGAGCTGAGCAACACACCTCGTTCATGAGCGAGACTCGCTCGTCTCTTGCTTTCATTAGGTTATTCTGAGCACCCATGACAAACTTGCCGGCGATATGATTAACAGGGAGGAACAGGCATGTCACCGCGAGCCCGACGAATGCAGAGGTTCCCAGCAACTTGTATAGGAACACTGTAGCCACCGCGATTTCCAAAGGTGAATCTGGTGAAATAACTTCAGTATATCGCCATGCGACGGCAAGGATGTGCACACCAATAATCGAAAACAACTGCATCGCCACGCTACTGACGCGGTCGACGTCCGTTGTCATCAAGGTCATTATCTGAGCTTTACTCGAAAATTCGCCCTCGTGCTCCAAAATTTCTTCTCCGGGAGGAGCATCTTCTGAGCTGCCGTCTGAATTCTTCTGAACAATCTCGTGAATGACCGCGGAGGAGGAAGCAATATCCTTCCTCGCCAAAGTCTTCGTAAAGAGAATGGTGTTAAGCTCCACTTTGATGCGTGTCTGCAGGAGAGTCGTTGATAGCCATAACTGCTCGATATCTCACAGAGGTCGAGTCAGTCGCAGCGTCCGGTTTAGTTAATAATACACTCACTGATGTACCCCAGTAGTCTCGACATGAACAAACCGAAGCAGTACCACCAACCCCAAGACCTGTCGCTTCGCGATGGATCGACCTCGAGACTATGTACGAGCCGAAGGACGAAGAAGTAGGGCACATAGAACAGCACGACAGCAACGAGAGTGTATCCTACAATAGCCCATAGCTCCGAAGTGTTCGCGCGGACGAGCTGATAGCCTAACTCCCAACCCGATCCTCGCTTTGGGGTCCATTTTAATATTCGAAGCTTGTGTCGCTGAATAACGCTGGTCATCCTCGTGAAAAGGAAACCGGCGCGAACGGAGAGAGGTATGATAGGCAGATCGCCAACTTGTACGCTTTTATCTGTGTAGTTGAACTTGATAACCCTCGTTGCGAATGAGAACATCATGACGTCCCACGGAGAGGCACCTTCGTATACAATACAGTAAGTCAACAACGATCTTGAACGTTTGATGAAATGCTCGAGCTACCTGTGGACTCGCTGACATTGTTCTTTGTCATTGGAGTGATCTCCGATACAAAGTCCTCCGAATAAATTGCTCCGGGTGAAAAATGTAGCGTCGGCCCTCCTTTCGTCCCCGCCGAAATCCAAAACGCAGAGAACACGAGTGAAATTGATAGGTACATCGTTATTGCATGACGAATATCTTGCCCGTGGGGTGGAAGAATCGCCGAAGATGTAAGCAGCAGAAGCGCTGTCGCGGTGAGCGAGAATACGTGGAATATTGACCTCCGGTTGAAATCCACGTCGCGACTCGCAACGGAGGCGGCAGAAATGTACGATAAGTATAGCGAGAAGGAGATTAATGAAATGTTTGTCCAGATCTTCCTTGTCCCGTCTTCTTCGATGATCGACCATCCGAGATCAATTGTTTCGACCACAGCCATTGCAGACGTGACAAAGAATACGCATATCTTCCTTGTGCGCGCCTAAGAGATTGATCAGAACTCCGGTGAGAAGCATTGAAGATATTTCACCTTTCTCCAAAATTCGTCTTCGTGGATCGCATTGACATACCCATCCGCGAATTCGGATACCTTGAAGATCGAAGAACACAGTTCGCGAGCTAAAGTTTTGTTGTTTTCGTCTTCATCATCGAAGGACAGCTTGATTTTTCCCTCTTTAATATTTCGTCTCCTGACGACGACAAATCGTAAGAGACTTGATAGGCAGCAAATGCAGAGGAATATTCCGGTTTCAAGTTGCAGGCGCGGCATATTGAGGACTTGTGAGTGTTCTGCAGATCCTGATCAAGGCTTTTTAAGTAGTTTGAGAACCAAGCTTGCGAGTCATTTTGCGAGTGCCATGACGTTCAAAGCTCTTCTTCGCTCCCGATTCCGAAAATAGAGATCCGAGTCGGAAATGCAGCGACAATTTTCAAGACCCAAGTTCCTGCGAAAGCAAGTAAACACAGTCAGCGCTCAGAGGAAGACACGTTTTGTACTCACGCAAATCCAAGCGTGTGTAACGATATTCATCGTCTCGTCCAATCCTTGAACTTGAAGCTGCCAGGGTTATTGCTCTGAAAGGTAGGAATTAGGGAGAATGGAGTAGTATAGCACCAATGAAATGCACCATGAGCGAAGTATGGCTTCGATTGGAGGGAAGCTGTCGCGGTTCGCTTTCGTTCTTTCGTGTTTGCTTTTTGAAGCGGAGTTTGTCGGGCTTCGGAATGTGCCGCTTCGCGCCTTTTGCAACGCTCGCCTCCCTCCGCCACTTCGAACGACGAGCAGCTCTGAAAGTTTGACATCTTCTCTACTAAATCTTCATCTTTGCCTGAAATTCGTCGACGTTCACCCATTCTTGTCAGGGCCTCAATTCGACAGATGCTTTTCTGAAGTTTTGTTTTGACCGATGAGCACGATGGTGGAAATTATCTCATCCTCACCAACGATGACAAACGACGACGACACGTCCGTGCTCCTCAACGGATCTCTTACGACGCTTTTTGGAGAGCCTGCCATTGAAGACGACGAAGCATCCAGCGAGACACGATATGGCACGCTCGTTATGCGCGTCGCTGCGCAGGTGAGCCTTCAATGTTGACCGGGATGACAACCCGACGCTATGGAGGCATCCATTTATCAACGATCTTTGTTACGCTCTCAAACAAATAAATATTCATTTGGCATGGAAAGGAAGGGAAGGTGAGATTTAATTTGCCTATTGGCTTTGTGTTTTTCATGTTAACCAAATTTCCCTCTCTCATGATGATACCTTCCCGAAAACTGTGAAGGCGTTGACGTTGTTGGCGGACCACCTCTTCTCTTCATCCCTTCTCCTCGCAGAGCAGATTGAGCTTGGCCTCATTGACGTGCGTGGCAAGACATGTAAGCGTCTTCGATCACTATCACATCCGAACGTACAATTACTGACATACGAATCAAAATATAATTAGGTATCGAGCTTGGGGCAGGATGTGGCCTCCCTTCGTTACTCTCCGCTACTCAGTCACCCGGCCCATCGCTCGTAATCCTCACGGACTATCCAGCAGAAATCATCATTCAACCTCTCGCGGCGAACGTGGAGCGAAACAGTGCACTGTTCGCGAAGGGGTGTGAAGTACGAGCAATTGGTTATGAATGGGGGAGTGATCCCGCCGCATTGCTGTGAGTCAAATTTCTGTTGCAATAATCAGCTCGAGGTACTCATCAATCCTCCTCAGAGAACTCTTACCGAAGACGCAACTCGTCTCAATAACCCCGCGCAAGTTCGACGTCCTCTTCCTCTCGGACCTCCTTTACTTCGACCGCTCGCATATCCTACTTGTCACATCTGCCTCCTCTCTCCTCTCACATTCCCCGTCTTCACGCGTCTACGTTGCCGCAGGCAACTACACACCTCCCGCTGTCTGCGACGCGTTCTTCAAGCTCGCGCGCGACGCGAACCTCCATTTCGAGGAGCAGCCGACGCCGAATGAGAAATGGCGCGGGACGCCGGAGGTGTGGCGAACGAGACGAGAGAAACTAAGTCTCGAGACTCTCGGGAAGAGGAAGGCTAGCTGTCGATGGTGGATTGGGAGGTGGGCTGATTAGTTATGGTCGAGTAAGAAATATCGGAGTGCCCTCTATTCTATTTAGGCGAATGATTTCGAATGAATTGAGTTCTTCATAAGTAGGTACGTTGAAAGTGTTCTTTCGTTTTCTGTCTCTAACAAAACATAGTCTTACCAATCGTAGACCTCGTTCGTAGATGTACTACAGCCGAGAAGTGGTTTGCGATCGTTCAAGCCCAGATGATTAAAGTTTACCGTGAAAAAGGACAGGTATACCGAAGCTCCCAGTCTCTTGCTTCAACTTCGGCTTGGCTCGCTCTAGTTGTTATCGAGGGAACTCGGTTCAAGCAGTTTGAGGTACGAATGTCGTGTCATCCTCCGAAGTTTTCACTTAACGTAACTGAAAGAAAGTCATGCCCCTCATTCAAGGAACCTTAAGCAAGCAAACGTCCAGATCATATCAATGAGATATGAGATGTAAGAAAGCTCATCGATGATTCAGCGATTGGCTTCAACTTTCGTGTCTACGTCTGGCTTACGCAACTCTCCGAACGACAAAGTACAAGACACCCAGATGCGCACGTATACACGTATAGTTCATCCATCACTTCATGCTTATCGCCGATATCGTGCAGACTGCCAGGCAGTAGGACGACGCATTCCATGATTCAGCGCTCTTTGTCGGCGGTGGTAAGTGGTTGTTTAGACGATCGAGATTTGAGATGCGATGATGAACTTACACGCGCACTCCATCCCCCTTCAGGTACGTCTTCCGGTGCCGATGTGCGACTCTCAAATCTTGATGGATGGAGCAGGTTCGACGAACAAATGTGTGGTTTGTTTCGGTCACGAGAACTATGGAATCGATGCACACCCGCCTCTCCATGGAATAGTGCGAAGTTCTTGACTCCTGTGGCATCGATATCGTACGATTCCGACCAGAGCCTCTCACATCATCTTCGCGCTGCACCACGGTACGTCTAACACACTGAAACTCCCATTCAATCCAATCTGAGGTGTGGGGCGTACCCGCCAGATCTACCGCAGCACTGCGAATGTGAAGTGAACTTTGTTTTTATTACGATCCCCCCCACTTCTCTCATCTGAGCGTGCGTGCCTTCTCCTTGCAACGTTGCGCGTCAAAGCTGACAATGAAACAAAAGGGACGCTTCGTCATATATCAAATTCAATAAACGCGCAAGTCCCCAATCGATTAGGATTGCATGCGCGTTCGAACGTTGGAAGAAAGACGTTGTACTTGGCATGCGTTCGTCCTGCAGGCTCAAGTGACTCAAGGTCGGCGATGAAAATAGCGTGGATGAGGCGTATCTGCGATCTGCAGCCTGCTCCATTCAATGCAGCTGTCCAACCGTATCTCAAGTTCGCGACATCCATCTAACCTTCCATACCCGAAAGCCGACCGCAAGGGGAGAAACTCACGCATAAATTTCATCTCTGCATTCGATCAATAATAATGCTGTAAGTCCACATGTCCGATCCTATATGCACTATATTTACACGCGTCTAGTATGCAGCATTAGTTGTATTGCAGGGAATATAGGTATTTTCGTCTGGGGGGATGAAGTCTACGAAGCGCGAAGCACTTTTTGCATACGTCCTGGACAGCACCTTATGGACGTAAAAGTCAATTCGTGAATCGCCCCCGGTGCCAGGATATACAAGCTGCAAAACTGCGAGACAAAGAGATGAGTTTGTTTGTTCTCTGCGAAGGGGCCATGATGCATGCCCCCCTTGCTTCGGTGCGGGATGACCATCTTTTACAGGCTGTGGGTGAGCGTTTCTATCCATCTATCTTTGTTTTCATTCATATTCTGAGTGCTGTAGCTAACTTCGAGGAGTACATACAGGCAGCCACGTTTTCGACGATGGGCGATTAGACTTCGATTCTCCACAGGATGCGATGCACGCTGGAGCGACCCTTGAATCCTGGGCATGCGCTCGAAGCGTGAGCAGGAGTTTGAGGAGTCGATAGCGCTCTGGCCCATGAGTGCGCTGTGTCAAGGACCGATCGTGAACGAGAACGTGGGGGAGGGGGAAATTTGAAGCAGGTAGTTGGCAAGTACGCAATCCGAGAAGGAGGTAGAGAGAGACGTTCCTCCCTCCCTTCCGTCTTCCACATCTCATCCTACGCCACAAACTCGATGGGCGAGAAAGATAGCGAGGACCAAACGCAGCCAAAGTCAAAGCCAAGGTCGACCGCCGAGTGGTGACCGACGATCATCGTTTTATTTATACCGCACAGCTGAGAGACTCATGCTCTGAGTAGGAAGGAGGGGGTTGGGGCGGTGGGAGGTCATCCACTGCTTTTGAACCTCGGACCATTCCTCCCTGTCCTCCTTCCATCCTTTGGAATCTTTTCATCTTTCTGTTGTTGTCTTGTCTTGTCTAACGTTCCAGTTCTTCAGCGTGATAGGTTGATAGGACGAACTTTCATCAGGATCTCAGGTTTACGCGCTTATGCGCTTGGCTACAGCGCGTGACAAAAGCTGTTTAGCTATAGCTAGTACATCCGGTTTTACCGGAGTACATGAACCAGAATGCGTGCGTACCTCTTTCAATCTTTCGGACCTGACAACTGAAAAACATTGTATTGAGCTCTACGTTTTGTCGGCCGGGACCCTCCGTTTCATGCAATCATTCTTTGACGGATAAATACATAGCAAAAAAAGGGGGAGAAGGGACGGCAACATCCGTCTCATCGCACCACACTGCTAGTGTATCTGTTGAACAAGACGATTCGCCCAACGAAGCGTGCCAGTGCTCGCCGGGGTACGTGTACTAGCATTCAGTCACGGGTTCACGAAATCAGAACAGATGGACAGGCCCCAGCTAGGGGGAACTGTTCGCGAACCCGACGCCGCCAGAGCCACCAGTCACCAGTCACCAGTCACCAGAGCGAACCTTCCCTTCCTTCTCAACCTTCGCGGGAACGTCACGCCCCCCTCGGTCGAGCCGTCCAACGTCCAGAAACTCGGACCCCCGCATTGTGCAGTATCACGTACGTTACGTCCTCTGGCTTTGACGTTTCTTCTGTCTTCTATGATGGCCAACTAAGATCCTTTTATCCGTTGGCCAGTTGGGTCTTTCGGATCCCGTCCGTAAGCGTCATGGCCGGTTCTGTGGCTTGAGGTTTTGAAAGCTTTCTCCCACCCGGGTCCCTGGCGGCATTTCTTAGAGTCTCATTCTCCCTCGAAGTAGCGTGAGCGAGCTTTTTCATACACGCCACGACTGCAGCGAAGCCTCGAACTAAAGCATGGCACGGCACTCGGAGTCGGAAAAACGAAACGAACGACGACAACGAGGCATGGATCTTGAAACAAACGCACCTTTACGATTACATGCGACATAAATCGGCGGCTCAACTTGAGAGCGTCTGAGACGGGGCAATGAATCGAGCGCGCCGTAAGTGTAAGTATAACTCAGAACTCTAGAGAACAATAACGTTTCGTCCCTCAGGCTCATCCGTCCTCAGCTCAGGTTTGTGTAGCTCTGCAGACGCACTAACGTGCACGGCACGTTGAAGAACAGCACCCGCATATTACACGACATTTTTTTGCAATACAGTCATCGACGGGAAATGACACTGATCTCTGATGTCTGGGACAACAACGATTTCATCTCGGTGTACTCTGGCGGGGACGGCACCGCAGCGTGTCCGTCCAATGACCTATGCATCACCAGGGACCTGCGATCTGAATCATTCAATCCCTACAACTTTCTTCCAAACAAACGCGTTGTGATTGAGAAAAACTTGATATTTTCCCTTGGATTCAAAGGGGCGCTACGTTTATAGAAAGACGCACGGGCGCTCGATGTGCGGAGCTCGGTCGTGGCGTTGGCGCACGCTTGATATCGCCTGGAGGCCGAGGGGGCGGGTAAGTTTGGTATGACCATCAGTGGTAACACGCATGGATGTGGTTCCAAAGGATAGGAACTAGCAGGTATTTTTATTGTGTGTTCTCAATGTTCTGGGTATGCGTGTTTGTCGTGTAACTCTGTCGGCGATTGGGACTCGAGGAGAGAGTTGGAGAGCTTCGATTGGTCTGCTCTTGTTTTTTCTTCGATGCTTTGTGGATTGGCAAGAGATTATATCCGCCGTTCGCAGCGCTAGCATGGGGGAGATTGAGATCTACAGAATTCGATTGAAAGGTACGGAAAGGTATGCAATTTGATATTTTGCAAGACCTCCTCCCGTCGCAGATGCCAGATACTCAACACTACCTACTTTTTCTACTAGACAAAACTCGTTGATAATCCTCCTTTCGTGTCGTGCGATACAAGAAAGAATCGACCTTAGAGCCTACTCGTTTCCTCTCAGGAGGATCCTCCAAAGCTCGAAGCCGTGTAACAAAAACCGAATTTCATGTAGAACTTCGCTCAATCGTTACCGCCGCGGCAGCGACAGCGTTCAACAGACGGCTCGCACCCACACCCAGTTCAACCCACTAGTAAAGCTTCTCTCGTCGAAGTTTGTTCTCGCCGAAGCCAACAGAAGCAGGGGGAGAAGAATTCTAATCGTATGTACAAACCGCACAAGCCAGAGCAAGCCTGCCGATACAATGCACCTTCTCGCGCGCGGACATGTTCTCGTAGGACTTTCCTACAACATGTCAGCGTCCTTGAGATCTACATCTCCTTCTGGCGGCGTAGCGTACAGTGCCGGAGCGAGCGGGGATTTCGGATTTGTTGACGGATGATATGATATGTTGCTTATTGTTATTAGTGGGAGGCTGGTAGGGTAGGTCGTTAGGTGCAAGGTACCGTAGTAGACCGGTCGGTAGTCTCAAGAAGTTTCGGATTTATTGCTTATCGTGCAGCGAGCTGGTGATTTGAGAGAATTGTATCGGTCAAAGGCGCTAAGAAAGTGTCGTTCAGTGCGGGAGAGAGTTTGCGTTTGTACGGTGCGCGACTCGGCGAAAGGAAGATGAGGTGGAATTTCGGATTTATCGCTTGACGCCAGTAGATCCAGGGGGGCCGGTAGCTACGCCAGTAGGTCAATCGGTCAGCATGGGATGGAGTGAACAGCGCTAGAAGGATGTGATTGATTTGTGATTGATTGAGTGAGAGAGGAGAAAGCTTGGGGGAGAGAGTTGAGTGACTTGGCGTCAGCAGTACAAGCGCTCTGGAGAGTCCGGCGAAAAGATAATGAGGTGAGTGGATCGTCATCCAGATCTGCATACCAGTGCGCACTTTATCGTATCACTTCAATATCGCGTATAATCGATTTTGTCTGTAATATATCAATCCACCACGGCAAGGAAATCAGACACAGAAAATGGAACTCACGGCGAGCATTATTCAATTATGAAACGTTGCGTTACGCCCATCGAGAGGGCGGCACGCGTAAATGTATCTCTCGCGTACATATCTCGGCGAAATATACTTGTGAATTTCAGCTGCTTCCATACTCCGAGATGATAAATGACGCAACATGTAGACAAACCTGCAATAAATGAATGAGTTACGACATAATAAATCTGATTTCCAATATTTCTTCTCGTAGAGCTGCGCAATGCGCACGCACCTCGCCTTCTCACCTCGTGCTTCAGGTTCGCTCTCTTGCCGGCGGCAGCATGAGAAGTGAGTGAGTGACCTTGGCAATTCAATGTGAAGTGAGGAATCGAAGATTCGAAGACTCGAAGGCCAGGAGATTTGGAGTACTTTTAAGGCGGGAGGCCAAGCAGGGAGGAGATTTCACGGCTCCGACAACGACGCTTTACGCATGTACATGTACATGCACTTGGATTAGGCCCGGAATCATACAATCAGCGTTCGCAGCGTACCTGTTTTGTCTTACATGCAACTGTCTGACTCCTCCGAATCTATACATCGGCACCCTCACCAATACATACACGCCTACACATCCACACGCTCATACCTCGTCCCCACAATTAGGCGACCGCGAATCAGGGACTAGGGACATCCAGGGACCTCCCGCTGCGATCATCATACAGTAATATCCCATTTATTTAGCGTTACTAGCGCGTCTTGGAAGTCGGCATGCGCACGCTTGCTTTGCTAGTCTGTTTCGCAACGTTGTCGAGGCGGCCGGACGCGCGCAGGTGCGTGTTGTTTCAAATTTCGATCGAGGTGCTGGTGTGGCTTGTGTGGGTTTTTGTGGAGTACAACTCGAGGCCCAGCAGTGCTGCTCCAACGTCGCGGCGGAGGTGATCGAGCAACAAGGTGACCTACCCTGTACACGACGCGTAGGCCCTCCCCGGCGGGCGTTCGTCAAGTCGCCAGCGGCAGCGACAAACAGGTAAAAGGCTCAATTTTTTGAACTCGTGCCTCTTTGTCCCTGCCACGATCCAACCTCCTGGTGAGCGATGGGCGGATGACGAACCCGGCATAACACTGTAGCATTTATTCAGGGCGAAAACACTGAATAGACAATGGATGACTCGGCCGTCGTGTGGTCGTGTGGTGCGCACATGTCTGTGTACGTAGTGCCGTTGTGAAGAGATGCGGTCGTGCTTACAAGAATTTCCATTTCCATTTCCCCTATTTTGTTTCCGATCCCGTTCCTTTACGAGATGAAAGACGGAGAAACTCGAGAATGACAGAGAGAGAGAGAGAGGTGGTTGAAAGTTTTGTTTTAGATGCGACGATCTCGTGCCGGAGGGCTTGATGTCGATATCCCGTAGACTGTCTGCTGTATGAAATCACGATTTGTCAGGCCCCGAAAAACAATTCGGCCGTGAGGACGAGGCGAGTGAGGCGGGTGTCAGGTAGGCAGACGGCCATCTGTAAAAATAATCGTAGTGCAACGAAGGGTCGCCGGAAACATTTCGCTTACTTATTGTGTGGTTGTCCCAATGCACAAAGAAGCGGGTGACGAGCTCAGGCTCGTGTTCGTATCATTGCCTTGTCCTTGAAAAAAAGCAAATTAAATTTTAATTTGCCGGTAGACACCAGGAGAACGAGAAGTAACTGACGTACACGCGAAGGAGCCGCTCCCTATACGCGCCACGTCGGGAGAGAAGGGCTCAAGAACTTCAGGTAGCATGTTTTGGTGCACATTTTTTTCTTTCCCTCGAGCTCCAGTTTCTGGACAGGGGCACGTTGTGTAGCGAGGTCTATGGAGGTCGGTTGGCGACGTAAGCATTGCACGGGTGGCACAAAGGCCCCATCTACCCGTCCCGACGACGTCTCTACCATTTATTCGTATTCGAAACTGAATTACTGTAATTGTGAATGTATCATGGTGAAGTAAGTCTCGTACTCACTGTATGAGCAGAACGCACCGACGCGCGCTGCACGTTCGCAAAACTTTGTGGAAGATAGCTTGCTGTACGTATAGAGACGTAGAAATTGCGAGAGAATAATAGTAAAGAAGAGCCCGGGGGATGAAGAGATGTCGGGGCTCGCGGCGCGGCGGGTGGGGGATACTCAAGCGTGCGTGCGTGCGTGTGATACTGCGTGCTGCGACGAAATCGGGGGCAGGGGGAATCAGCCAGCCAGTGTTGGTATTGATAATGATTGCATGATGACAATGCTCGATTCGTTCGAAGAGTTGGAAAGAAAATTGCAGGTCGAAGCGCCTCGGACCGAAACAACAAATTCGATCGTAGAATTGTGTGTACGATCACCCGCCAGAGGGGATGAAAGAGATGAACGATAGAGTTTCCAGAATACCGGGGATCGCGGACTGGAAAGAAGAATGCCAATGCGTAGAAGAGCACAGAGCGCAGAGGGGGAGAGGCGAACATTTTGAGGAGAGCTCCGACTGCGGGGACTCCGCCTTTCGAGGTGCTGAAACGACTACGCGACCGCAGCGGAGAAGGGGGAGGGGAGAAGAAGACTGAGCTTGGTGATCATGGTGATCGCAATGGACTGACCGGTGGACTGACCGAGATATTGACCGAGACGCCTGGCGCAGAGATAGCATTGAGCTTGTGTGGGTGGATGATGGTGATCGCCATCTACTAGTACTGACCGAGGACCTGAAGGAATTGACCGATAGACCGACAGACCGACATATGGATCGCGCAGATGTAGATAGATGCGATGATGTCGATCGAAATCCAGATGAAAAATCGAAGAGGACCGGGTAGATGCGAAGCTATCGTATCGTATCAGTGTTCGTCAACGTTCGATCTGGATCGTTTGTTTGTCTGTTTGGACGCGTCAACTGACTGACTCAAGATCCACTTGGACTATGGAGTCAGTCCAACCCATCGGAGTTTCGACGCGAAACGCGAACTTCGAGGTAGGGGGTGCGCCCGGGGGTCCGAGTCTCTGCGTTCTGGTTAAGTTGGTGGTGAACATTGAGCCGCCAACGAGAGGGCTACAGATTCATCCAGGTTTGTTTTCTCGTGCTTGGTGTCTTCTGAAAGTTCCTCCTTCTTCCCCCCTTCTTCCCTAGGTTCTTTGGACCCGCCCTTGCCTCGCCAAAGTATCGTCATCGCGCATTGAACGCCACTTCATCTGCGTAAGTAAGTAGAAATAGAGGCCATAGAAGAGAAGGGAAGGGAAGGACGAAGGGGAGGGGAGAACATACAGGACCGCAAAGGGATCGGATGACATGTGAAGAGAGCTGGGAGCTGAGAGCTGAGAGATTGAGGGGCCAAGGGACGTCGGAGATAGGCATGCGGTAGGCGCGTCCGCGTCTGAGTCCTGGGTCAGTTGGCGTATCGAATCAGCAGGCGTCGAATCAGCACCATGGCGCATTCCATCCACAAAGAGAGCACGAGAACACGAGAACAAGAATTCGGCCCAATCGAGCGGGATGTGATGTTTTGTATCTGTTGTGGGATGAGACTGAGTGAGACTTACAGTAAGATGAAGGGGTCCATGCACAAATAAGGAGAAGGGGGACCCACGAGGGCGTCGGTGGACGCGCGAGCACAGCGAACCGTGACCTCCTGATGATTGGACGTGATTTTTTTGAATGTGATCTGTGTGGATAGATCCTGTCGTTTGTCGCTGACAATATCAATGTTCGTGACAGTAATCGTATTTTTCGTTGGTAACTGAAGAATTTGTCACCGAACCACGCACGCAGTACCACATACAGGTCAGAAAGACAACTGCAGCAGTAGCAATCGCGTTGATATTGGTCTACATGTAGGAAGTAGGACCCTAGGACGCTAGGGTTAACAACGCGTCGTGAAATTCTGAATGGGACTCTCATAAGATGGAGGGGTCCATGCACAAATAAGGAGGAGGGGGACCCACGAGGGCGTCGGTGGACGCGCGAGCCTGTCCGCTGCCAGTGATTCGATGTGATTTGTTTTGAATTGAATCGGATTGATTCTGTCAGGAAAGAAAAATGTTGGTTACTGACGATACTGTGTTGTTATCATATCACGTCGTATCACGTACGTACGATCCATCGAGAGATAGAACAGATAGACAGCAGCAGTGGCAAGCGCGTTGATATCAGTCTAGGTCTAGGACGCTGGGACGCTAGGGTTACGAAGACGTCGGAATGTACGACTCGGACTCGGAGTACGCCCCCAAACGAGCCTGAGGACGCCATGTAGTATGTGGTGTCGGACGTTTGCTTGTTGACTGGTAGATGCGACCCCGTTGCATCACGGATAGGTAGATAGCGAAGACTTCGGCGTGAAGGCGTAGAAACGTGACTGAATACTGGCGGCTGCGAACCCCGCCTTTGCATTACGCACTGGAAGGCGTACATTTATGTATGTACGCAGGCAGAGTCGAGTGGATTTGTTGGTTTGTAAAGACGAGGAACTCGGAGGGAGACAGTCGGTCGGTACACAGAGGCGGAATCAGTGCGTGTCAATTTCGATGGCTTTTCGTATCTGTTGTTGATTTATTATAATGATTAGGATGAAGGAGATGCAGACTCAGACGGAGGAAGATAAAGGGAGTGGGGACTCACTGGCACTCAGGCTGGCACCAGTTGAGTGGGACGTTGACTCGACCTGAGGTCGACGTGCGAATGTCCTCTCCGGCGTTAGCGTTAGTTAGTTTGTGCTAGGTGGGTTTGGTCTGTATCAGTTAGATGTCATGGAATTATTTTTTGCGAATGATTCTTACAGTAGGATGAAGGGCCATGCACAAATAAGGGGGGCGAGGACCCACGAGCCTGAGGGAGTCGGTGGAAGCGCGAGCACAGCGAACGAAGCATGACCCAGTGATTGAATGAGATTGATTCTGTCAGGAAAGAAAAATGTTGGTTACTGAATAATTTGTTGTTGTCATATCACGAAATATCACGTACAGGATAGATAGACAGCAAAAGATTGGTCAACGTGTAGGACCACGAAGACTCCGGAATACGACTTGGATCCCGTTCGACTGCCCGAGCCTGAGGACGCTATCCAGTGTGTGTTGTGGTGTCGGACGTTAACCAGTTGACTGGTAGATGCGATCCCGTTGCATCACGGATGGGCGGATAGCGATGAGTTCGGTGCGTAGACGTAGGAACAAACACTGAACAGCTGCGTTGCAACCCCGCCGCTGGATCACGGAAAGGCGTCCGTAAACGAAGGCGGAGTCGGGAGTCCGGAGCAAATAAATTTGTCGTTTTTTGTTTTTGGCTGAGGAGGGGTACGAATAAATTTGAGCCGTGTGGGATGTGATGTAGTCGTTCAAAAAGATTTTTTCTTGAAGGGAGCGAGGACCCACGACTGACTTAAGTGGGACGTTGACCCCAGGTCGACCTGCGTAAATCCGCGCTGACAATATTTGCGTTGTTGTGTTGGCGAATCACAGTTCGTGGAACGCTAGACACCTGTGTCGGTGTTGGAAATGGTGTAGGGTTACGAAGACATCGGTGCGAAGGCGGAAGGCGAAGGCGCAAGAGCAGTTGCGATCCCGTTGCATCACGGATTGCACGAACAGGTCGATGGGCAGGGTCGGGCGTCCAAGACTCCAACGATACGTTGCAGGTCCGTCGCGGTCGAACCAAGAGAGGTCCGAATGCGCACACGACCGGCGAGGGCGCAACTCGAAAGAATGGCGAGGTAAAGGTCGGCGACAAAAGAAATGAGGGAAATATATTGTGGCGGGAGGTGAGGTGGAGGCCTGGCCGGAGTTGTAACTGTTGTTGGTGGTGGTGAGGGTCGGAGAGTTCCGTGTTACAGGACTGACGAGCCTCAGTGTCGGTGACACAAATAAAAAAAATTACTGAAGGGACAAAGGCAAGGCGTAGTAGGGCTCAGGAATGAATGAGCCTTTGATCGAGTGTGGACCTGACCAGAGGCGTCGTCGTTGTGACATTAGTTCAGTGACGGAGATTGCCAGGGGGTGTCACAGTTGTTGGTTGTCCACAGTCCTGGACCGCGGCGCAAAGCAGAGACGAGGGGAGGTCAAGGAGCGAAAAGAAAGAAAGAAAGAGGGTCGGGAGCGTGGTGTCCCTGATCGTCGTCGTGCAGGCCATCCCAACTGTATTCCTTCCATCGTGCGCCGCCCCCTCACAGCGCTCCGAGGGTTTACTCCTTTATTTCTTCTTCTCTTCTCCTTCTCTCTGCTGTAGCTGCTACATGTACAGCACGATTAGAGTTGACCAGTGCTTGGCCCCCGAGAAGCCCGTACCACGAAAGCGAAAGCGGGGTCACGTCATGCAGCAGCCCTCTGCATCGAGCCCACACCTGCACAGATGTTGGTTCACGATGCGCGATGGTGAGGATGTTCTCCGGAAGAACCTGCGATAAGGTTCTGTCCCAGAAAGGAGCGGGCGGATCCCGACGCGAAGCCCGTCCAGATCTGAAGTCTAAAATCTAGAAAAGGGCGTGTGGGTGGTATATAACACGGGAGCAAAGAAATAAGTCAGTAATAACTGGAAATGGCGGTGATGTTCGGGAATGCGTCGTCTGCTACGGCTATTCCCAGTTCGTCGTCTGCTGCTGGCTCTACCTGGCCCTTTGACGATGCTGCCTCCTCGACGACGACGAGCACATCGAACAGCGCTGCATCCTCCCCGCCCTTCTCCTCCTCCTCGTCCTCGCTCCAGAACGCGTTGAGGGGTCCCCAGCAGAGTACGATCCCCCAGCACGCACCGTCGACGTCGTTCTCCCCGCAGGACTTGAGGCTGCCCCAGGACCTCCACCTCGACATTCCCTACCCTTTCGATGACCTCTCCACGCACGACAACAATGTGTATCAGCAGCAACAGGGCGACTCGCTCTCCCCGCTTTCGCCCCATCAGCAACACCCGACGTCGACCTGGGTGGATGGGTTTGCGTCCCCGCCGTCCCCGCTCTCGCCTGTCACGCCTACCCATGCCCATGCGCTTGCCCACAACCCCGCGCGCTCATCCCGTACGACGCGCTCAAGGACGACCCGGCGCTCCCAGCAACAGCAGCACCGAGGCGCCGCCTCCTCCTCGCCCCCGACGCACCCCCTCACCTCCACCCCGCTCCCTCCCATCCCCTCCTCCTCCTCCTCCTCCTCTTCACACCACCCCCACCACGCAGTCAAACACGAACCCCACGACCTCTTCATCCTCGAGACACCCGCCCAGCACCGCCAGAACGTCGCCAATAACAACGTTAACAACGCTGCGGGAGGAGACCAGTTCGACGATGCGGACATGCACGTCATGGACGACCTCGATGAGATGGGCGACGACGAGCACGATCTCGACGGTGACTCCCCAATGGGAGGGATGCAGCAGATAGCAACGGCGGGAGGAGGAGGGGCTGGATTCGCAACGACGACGACGGACCCGCAGGCGTCGTTCTACCCGGGGCCGATGACCGCGCCCCTCCGCGCCGTGCACGCCCCGCCCGCCATGCGCCGCCTCATGAGCGTCATCCGCCTCGATCCCTACATCTCCATGACGGGTACCTCTGGTGGTGAGTCTTCGTTTCTCCTCGAATATTTGATTTCTGACTTTTCGGATTTTATTTAGCTCCGGCGCCCTCAGCAGAAGCGTCCGCCTCCAATCCCGCTGACCCGAACGTTGCTGCTAATGCAGGCGGGAAGCCCGCACCCAACGCCAACGGCAAACCCCCTACGCACCCCCTCTACCGCGTCGGCCCCCTCGAGGACGAGCCCGTCCTCGTCGAGTACCGCGTCGAGGGCTACGACCCCGGGTTCGCAGAGGGCGTCGAAGTCAACGTCCTTTCGGATTTCGAATCCGAAGATGACGATGACGATGACGATGGGGATTCTGAGGACGGAGGAATGGTAGGGGTAGGAGCGATGAGGAGACTAAAAGACCGCACGGCTTCGCGGATCTTCGTCGCGCGCACCCAACTCCTCGAAGGCGCCTCAGGTTCTCCCCATCCCTCCTCCCACCCCTCTCATCTTTCCGCCCATTCCTCCTCCTCCCATGCCTCCTCATCTGCAACAGCCAACAGAAAGCTCCGCACCGCTGCCCGCCGCGCCAGCGCCAGCTCGAGTCTTACTGCAGCAGTGAAGCGCGAGACCGGGTATCATGGCGGTGGGGGAGGGAGCGTGAATAGCGCGAGGGGGCGGGGGCCGCTGTTTATCGGGGGTGGATTTGGGAGCGGGGGCGCGGGGGGGATGGGTGGGGGTGGGGAGAAGGCGCGGTTGATGTTGAGGTTGGATGAGAGGAGTCTTGGGTCGGGCGGGGGCGGGAGGGGGTCGTCTGGTGAGTCTCGTTTATTTTTCACAAATCTGTTTTTGGAGGAGGGTGAGCTGACGCGTTTTTTATTATGCTTCGTTGTAGGTTCGATGATGAATGCTCACCTCCCTCACCGCGACCACCACTCTTCCTCGCACACTTCCTCGCATCCTCATCTCTCCCCCCACCAATACTCGAGGTCGCCCACCTTGCCCTCGCCCTCTCCTTCCGCGTCTTCATCACATCATATGGGTCGAGGCATCTCCGGAAGTATGAGCGGCAGCAGCGGTAATGGCGCAGGTGGAAGTGGTGCAGGAGGTGGTGCAGGTTTTCAGTCCTTCTCGCGTCTCTCGGAGATGTTCTCTGGCTCTGGCCCTGGAGGCAATAGCAGTTCTAGTCGGGCCGGCGCCGGCGCTTCCGCCTCCGCTGCCGCCTCGACGCGCTCGTCTGCGTCCTCGCCTTCCTACCTCCAACAACAGCAGAGGGGTCTCGTTCCATCCCAACCACATTCGCAGACGCTAGGGTATTCAGGCGCGCACCCGGCACATCCTTCGCACCCTTCGTTGCAGCATTTGCATAACCAACAACAACTCCAGCAACAAACGCAGCATAATCCGGCGCACGTCTCCTCCATTCCTACGTCCCAGCAACAGCAGCAACAACAGCAGATGGGAGCACAAGGCCACTTCCCGACGCCTGCGAGCCTTGCTGCTGATTTGCGGAGTGGGCGGATTTCGTTTGGTGGTGGTGGGGGCTCCGCGAGTGGTAATGTCGCGAACGCGAATGTGTATTCTTCGCAGTCGGGCGCGTCGGGCTCGAGTAGGCGTACGGGCGTCAACGGCGCCAACAACATGAATAACAACTTAAGCAGTGGTAATACGCACCAGCATCAACATTCGCAGCACCAACAGCAGCAAGGACCGTCGTTGGTACAGCAGCTCCAGCAACAGGTTCACGCTCAACACGCTCAACAGCAGGCTCAGCACCAGAGCACAACGCACAACGGATCCCAAACTCACACCGCGGTCCCGATGGACGACAGCAGCGGCGCGGGGATGCCAACTGGCTTCGAAGGGGGCCCGTTTGGCGCGGACGGGAGCGTCGGGATGGCAGCGCACAACGGAGGCCACGGTTATCATACTCACATTCCTCAAGGACACGCGCACGGTTCGATGCACCAGCACCAGCACCAACACCAGCATCAGCAGAGTGTCTCCCCGCCCCTCCCGGCAGAGGTGTCGTACTACACGGCGGATGGTGGTGCGACGGCGCATCTCCAGCACATCGGCGTCGGTCAGCAGCAACAGCAGCAGACGATCTATACGCTTGGGGCGTACACCGGGGCGTGACGCCTACGCTTACGATTATGTTCGATGGGTGTGGGCGCGGACGCGGACCAGTGGAGGATGAGAGGCGTGACGGTAAAGTCCTTTTCCTTCACTCTTCATCTCTTCTCCATTCCCTTTGTTTTTGTGAGACGAACTGATTCTGATTTCTCCCCCTTCTCTGCAGATTCCTTCCTCCAAGGTCTCGTCACCCTTTTCATCTCTTTCTTTTTCACTTCTTCTTTTCCGTCTTCTTCTAATTTCTTCCTTCTCTTTTCTAACCCCATCACTAACATCCTCTTTTTTTCTCTCCCCCCTCAAACAAACAAACAAACAAACACACAAATCGACTCTACCCCCACGGCTCAGCACCCGGGGCTTGACTCGTTTCAGGCTGTCCCTCACCCGCGTCCTATCTATTCCGCTCGTCTGTCTGCTATTCTGCTACGTGCTGCTCAAGTGCAGAAGAAAGAAAATTAGAATGGAGGAGCAAGCACAGAGCACAAAGAGCACGTAAAAGCACAAGCACGAAGCACACGAAGGCAGTCAGTCTATCATTTCATAGACGACACCTTCAACTTCCCCGTTTTTTTCGGGGCAGACGACGGGGACGCGGATATGGGTTCATCCTTTTACGAGGTTGGCTTTGGGTCGGTAGTTCGTGGTGTTTTAACTTTTCTTTTCAAAATTCTCTCTCTTCTCTCTCTCTGTTCTGGCTTTATGCTAACTGTGCCTTGTCTTTGCGGCTGTTTTTTTTCTTCTATTTTCTCGCTTTCCGACATTTTGTTGTATTGCTTTCTTCTTCTCGCTCACATTTTCTTGCATTGTCGGCTTTGGTTTCTACTTGTGTATATTTCCGGTATCGTTGTCTCGTTGTTCTCGCTTTTCTCATCTGTACTCCGGTCGTTGGATCCCCTCCCTTTGCTGTCTTCTTGGAACATTTACGTTTACGTTTTGTCACGTCCTGCTACGCTATGCTATACTATCGTCAATGTGTTTTCATGTCTGTTATGTTGTTCACGCTGTCTTGTCATTTCCCTTAAGCACTTTGCTCTGTAATCTTGTTGCTCGTCGCTCATGTATATCTGGCCCCTGGTCGGGTCCCTTTCACGCTCCCCTCACATGTACATTTTACGCCTCACACACATACATAAACAAAAACCGATTTACATATCTCCCGTTCTTCTTATTACGTCTTCATGCTTCCCTCTTTTAGACGAATTCATTCATGACCTTCACGATACTCGTATTGTCCCTCTGCTCTCTGCTCTCCGCTCTATAGCTAATTTCTTGGTCTCGTTCTCTTACTTTCTCTCGTTCTTGTGGAATTGTTGTTGTTCTTCTTCTTCTTTTCTTGCAATTGATCGGGGCTTTGGCACGCACGGACAAAGTTGAAGCTCGTACAAAAGTGTTCATGTAAATAGACGGTTCTCTCGGTTTTTGGTGTTTGTGTTGGTATACGTACAAAGTGATTTTTCTTGGTCTCGCAACACCGAAGTACAATAGTACGAGTAGTAAAGTTCGATATGCTCTGTCAAGTAAGTTTAGCGACGCGCGGGGTGAGCGTGATGTCGACGTGGGAAATGGGCTTGGGCTAGACCAAGTATTTGAGATCAGGGAATAATTCAGTGAAATGAACCGAAGAACTTACTTGAGTGAATCGAGTGATCTGCGCTGAGGACGTGCGCATCTCATCTTATCCGAAACTTCAATTTCGCTACGCTAGTACTGTACTGTACTGTAGGTTTGACGTGAGCTGCGAACAGCTCTAGTACTAATACCACTGGAGACAGGTGTGGTGGTGATGCTGATGATGGGCGCTAGGTAAAGGAAGGAGCGGGCGCCTATTTGAAGTTTGTAATAAACCTGCATGTGGTGCGATCGAGCGAAATGCAAGTGTCCATGAGGACCATTGAGGTGATTGGTGTTGTATCCATGTGCATCTCATCTTATCCAAAACCGAATCTTACACGAAGATTGATGGCGAAGATGAATGTGTGTGCGAGCGAGGGATGGTGGGCGCCAGGAAAAAGTGGGCGCTTATTTCAAGAGTGATAAACCTGTATGGGGTGCGATCGAGAGAAACAGTTGTAAGAACCTACCAGGCCCTTTGAAATCATTGATATTATGGGGTGAGAAGGCCTGTTTTGTGAAGCGCTGATATTGCACGCAAGAATCGAGGCCGGGGGCATCCGGGCGCTAACTTGAAGTGGGCGCCAATGAGCCGACATGAAGAACAAGTGCGTTCGCTTCGTTCCGACTCGAAGGTGAAGGCAAGGCGCGAAATTCCCTACTATGAAAGCTTTGATGTTACCTTTACTGCCATGAACTCGATACACTCTTATATGCCAGCTTCGGGCCCTCCCTCCTGATCGTCTCGTCGAAATTTGACGGGAGTGAGGAGCGGATCGCAATGCGCATCCATATTACGAGGAGTATGGATCAGACGCGTAGATTCGACATTTATAGCCATATGCAAAGGTAGCTTTCTCGCGGTCATGCGCGCCGGTATGAGAAGCGAGACGGCCTCAAACAAAGGTGAAGACTCACATGAGGAAGGAGCCTGCCGCTCCGGTGTCACAAGGGGCGATGACGATGCTGCGAAGTGCCGAAGTCGAGAACGCAGTGGATGTACATGCGTTTCTCGAGCTTTGCAGCAATAGCTGCAGAAGCGCGGCACGGGATGGTCTTGGGAATCTGCCAGCGCAGCAAGCCGCTATCGTAGTCGCTCGTGTGATGGGCTTCGTATAATGCATGCTTCGGCAAGTTGTACGTGATTCTGAGACCCAATATTCGAAATGGAGAGGGATGATGGATGACGACGAGCCCCGGGCGATCGCGATATCAGGACTACGAAAATAGCAAAAAGGTGTAAGGTGCAGTTTAGTTTCACGGGAGAAGCAGAAGCGCTTGAGCCTCGCGGCAACGACTCGGTTTCTGTAGATGAATTAATCTTCGTCATATCAATCTTCACTCGAACCTTCTGCATCGAGCAAGTAGCGCCAGCAAGATAACTTACATCATACAGGTCATCGCTGATATTGCATACACCCGTCGTGAAGCATTGTCAACCGAACGCAGTTTTACGTCTTTCGCCGTATCCTCGGAAATGGGACGTGTCCGTTCGCCTGAGGCCAGCGCCGGCGGCGAGCGTTGCCGGTAGTATGCAGTCGTGTATCCAAGACGCATCTGATAACTTGATATGAGATCGCGGGGTCACTCGAGAGAAGTAGTGAAGCAGAAGGCCAAGTGATCGAAGGGTATATGCGTAGTCGGAAACGGTGGAGGTACCGGATGATATTCTCGAGCTCATAGTACGGCGAGTGTTCAAATTTCAAACACTGCGTTCGAGGGCCATCAACACATTTGATGCGAGAGGAAGGAGCGCATCCAAAGTCGTCTGGGATACGTATATCTGCTCGCGGAATCCAAACGATTCATGTGCCGCCGGCGCAGGGAGGATTCGCCCTCTTAATAATTGCAATCCTCGTGATTCCGTGACGTGTCACCGAAGTCTGGGTCCGGGGTACGCGGTGAGCTTCACGGGAGAAGGACTCGGACTGGAGAAGACCGTAATGAAAATGAATAGAGTTCGGGATCGATACGAAGGTTTTCGCGTTGTCGCTGCTCTAGTTTCTGCACCCTCTGTAGCATTCTGGGAAAGCGGACGCGATCATAATTAATCTTTTCAACGGAAGGGCGAAAGCGGGTGAACGTACCGTGAGTGCCCCTCGTCGCAATGTCGGCTGCGGTAAAGGACGCACCGGGACATTCCTTCCCGGTTGCAGGTTTAGCACTTGCACATAAGATAAAGCGTAGTTGTTGTCCGATACGTACACTGAGTGAGGCCGTGAAATCGAGAAGAAAGCCGTGGATGGCACTAGCTTGAAAAGATAGTGACGCAACGACGGTAAAGCGAAGCACGAACTACGCACTGCTGCGGTGACGGAACGCTAACCCATGATAGCATTGATGTTATCGTAAAAATGTCGGAAACTCCTGCGCTCCATCGCATCGCACTGTTTCGAGGACACAATATTGAAGTAGTTAGATACGTCTTACGACATATGCTCGTTATCGTCCTAGTACTGACGATTGTACGTACGCGGTGTCAGCAAAATGTTAAATCGTGACGGGGGCTGGGCGACGTAACTGAACGCTGAGCAGCCGTGGGTGACAATCGTTCAGGGCGAGGGTAACCAGGAGATACAGGTGCTGCCTGATTGTCGTATGAAGTTGCCGTAATGACGACGATTGTAATGGCACCGACGACTGGTCGAAGGAAAGCGAATTGCCTTGGGGTGGTAGCGAGGGTGAGGGCGCTCATCTTCTCAGACTGACAGCGAAAGGTACGTGGCAGATCCATCCAGAAACATAGGCATGCAAGACAGCATTGATGTTACGTAGGTGATTGCAAAGCACAGGAAAGTGAAATTCGCGTCGCGTCGGGAGATGGCTGTACGTGAGCGTGACTTCCGTCAAATTTATAGCTAAGGTTTGAGGCCGGGATAGATTACCCTGGTTAGGGATTCTCGTGAGGACGTTGTAGTAATTCGAAGTTCTTCGACGAAGCGTCCGGTTGGGCGCTGGGGTGAGCTTCGCGGGAGAAGGTCGTGAGGAGATCGTGATAATTACCCCTCTGACTGCTTTAGAAGGTGCAGGGTAGCGGAGAAGTCGGGGTCTGATTTCCGAGGGTATTCGTATGATCACGCTTAGCGTAAGGATTGCTACTTCGTTGCCTCGCGAGGTCCTGAAACTGGGGTAAACCTTGCAAGGCTGACAAGCATCGATTTCCGAGAGGCGGTACAGTTCTGAAGGGATTAAAGAGCTTATCGGTGACAGTTGGCAATGAGATGGCGACTGTTTCCTAACCAGGAGGATGGTTCGTCTGTTGAAAGGGGTTTTGAAAATAGGCAGGCCCTGATGAGATGACGATATTCTGAGCGATTGGTCGTTTGACGCAGCGTGGTGAGGATTCGAGGTCTCCTTCGCCCACGCAAGGAATACGTGAGTCCGTGATTTGTGAATCTAAGACGGCCCGATATTATCGTCAAAGTACGGAGGGGGTTTCATAGAAGGACAGCATGAGTTGTATAGTTGGGTCTGTGTTAGTGACACCCACGATTTTCCGCCTGCACCGGGGCGGTGGCAAACAGTAGCGAGAGAGTGATCAACTTTTCAAGCATATGGTGGATCCGTAACAAACCCGCCGTAAATCGGTTTACCCGCGCTGCGATGATTTCAGTTTTGTGGATCGGGTATAGCACCTCCGAAGAATATATACCGAAAACTTTCTGTTCTCTAAGTCCTGTCGTACCTGGAGTCGACGAAAGCGCGGATTTGCGGTCGGGAGGTGAGAATCGAGGGGTTTGGTTACCAGTATCCAGGACGAAAGACGCTCGAGTCTCGTAATTAAATACGAGCGGGTTCGAATGAGCTACGGATCGGTATTGCCAACCTGGAGATAAGTCATTGCAGCCGTACTCTGCGCCGTAAGATGAAGAAAACTCACCTCAAAGCAGCTCGTAAACATTGTTGCGACAAGGCCAATGCTCAGGGCTACAGAAGACCGCGAGGAAGGCGGCCGCCATTGAATAACCACGTTTTTCTCAATTCTTCATTTATATTTCTGCACAGGGAAATAGGTAGTAAACTTGCGCGTGCACAAAGCGAATCAACGAGTACGCGGATGGGAGTGACGCCATGCTCACCTGAGTTTCATCTGAGAATTGCGAGCTCGTCTAGTCAATTCAGCGGCGCGCTTCAAGATAACCGTATGGTAAGACCAGATCTATGCAAGCGGTGAGCTAAGCATACAAGGCAAGTTCAAGACGAAAAAGATCATGCGTGCGTACAAGCTGATTTCAAACGGTGGCATGGTTCCAAAGATTCGATCCTCCTGGTTGTCAGCCCTATTCCGAATTCTCGCACCAGGAATCTCTCCAAAATATACCTGGTGGCTTGGATGTAGTTGGACTTCGAGATGGATTTGTCATTGGTAGCACCGTGACGGCGCATCGCATGACCCGCCAGGTTCAGGAATCGAATTCCGAGAATCCGTCGTAACACCAGCATGGTATCAGAGTCCGAGTCTCTAGGAAAATGCAGGTTTGAGTTGATAGGGCTCTAAAACAAGATTCAGACAAGGTTTGTTGAGTTGGATTAATTAACTGTCTGCCGGTGAAAGGATTCAAATATGATATGGAGATGGACGAAGACAATTTACAATGATCAAGCGTGATTACCTGAAATTCCATACGCATCGCGTGCTCAGTAACGTGCTTGAAGTCTTCGATACATCCATGTGCTGCGAGAACGCCACAGGTATTCTATGCTTCAATGCTTGTTACATGTGGATTACAGCGTGAGTGAGTACGTTCCTTCGTTACCGATTCTCGCAGGTAGGTTCGAGGTTGCCCTTGAAGATCGTCAGTTTCAATCGGACGACTTTTTTTCATTCGAGTTTCTAAAACCATATTCTTCACCTGAAAGCACGTATGTGTGCGTACCGTCGCATCAAGATTCTATAAAACTCACAATCGGAAGCAAAACTTCGTTGGAAAAAAAGAGAGAGTCGTTCGGTCGAGCTGGTTGCAGTGCAAGACGAGATGTTCGGAATCAATCGGGATTGAAACAATGCGCAATAGAAGCCGAGACCCGGTAAATACCGGCCACGTGTTCCCACGTTGTGGCAAGGGCACGAGTTCGCTCTAAAAGTTAGTGAGACGCTTTCGCAGCGACGAGGACGTTCAGCAAGTCCCTGCTCGCACAAATACTCTAGCTCTGCGATTGTTTCGATTCATATTCATTTCGACTTTCGTTGCCTTCCTTGCATTGGAGGACGGATAGACCTCGATCAGCTCTCGTTTCGCACCGTGAGTCTCGTGCTTGCTGTGCTGTGGACCGATCGTCGCCAGGAGGCTCCGACGGCGCGGGAGGGCAGCACTCACACTCTGAGCTCGACGACGACGACGACGACGATCGCGCAACGGCGCTAGTATGTGTCGCGAACATGGCGGGCAGGCGGCGACGCACGTAGCCGCAGAAAGATACGGACATTCGCCCAACGGAAGCATGCATACACTGCAAGTCGATCGCCAATATGACTCCAGACGACGCAGCGTCGACGTCGGTGGACTCGCTCTCGCACTGGGCACCTCATCGCTTGGAGAGGATGGTATGGGCAAAGGATGGGGAGGCTGGGAAGACAGCGAAAGCGCTGGGGCACCGTGCGTCGTCTTGAACCACCTTTTCTCAATTATCTCTGTCTCTTATCTGGTTCCATTTGGGTTGTACAACACCAGATATGCCGAATTGCTCAGCGACATGTACACGCAGACGCAGACTGCTGTCAGCACTCCCGCCCTGACGTTGGTGTATTTACTTTGGGTGTCACTCCTGTATAGGTTTTCTGACGGCTCATTTCTTCGTAATGGCAGTCATCTACCCGTCGTCTCCCAGGACACTCGACATCGACTGATCGATGCCCTGGACAGCTGGCATTTCGAGCCTCACAAACTCCCGGAAGATGAGGTACTGGCTTGCACTCAGATCATATTTGAGGTACTGCTCCGAGTGGAGGGCATGCGGGAAACGGTCGGCGTCACATTGGGTGCGTGAGCTTTGAGCGGAATCAGCTGCCTGTTATTAAATTAAATGACGAACGATATACATAGATCAACTCAGTGTCTTCCTGATCCACCTGAGGCAGGCGTATCGGGCCACGAACACATATCACAACTTCCAACATGCGTTGGATGTGCTTCAGGCGACTCACATTTATCTGGTCGAGGCCGGTGCCTCGCCTCCAGTGTCAATATTGCTCGACTACACTGATTCATCATGGAAGCCAGACTTGAAGAAACTCAATCCGATGCTCGCATGCATGCGAAATCAGGACCTCTTCGCACTGTATATCGCCGCTGTTGGCCATGATGTCGGTCACCCTGGGTTCACGAACATGTTTATGGTGTGTATCCTCTCTGCGCTTTTGACGACTTCTTTTTTTTCTTAAGTTCATCATTTCGATAGAAAAATGCCCAAGCACCCCTCTCGCAGGTGTACGATCATAAGTCTCCTCTAGAACACATGCATTGTGCGTTTCTCCTGCCCATCATGAAGCGACATGGCATGGCACATCTCCTCGATCGCGGTAAGGCCGGCATGCAGTTCCGTAAACTCCTGCTCGAGACCGTCCTTGCTACGGACATGGGTGTCCATCCGCAGTTCATGAAGAACTTCCAGAGCCTGATCGACAACCCGGAGAAGTTCGACATCAACCAGAAGCGGATTCTGGTCTGTCAAGCTTTGATCAAGTGTGCTGACATTAGCAATCCGGTATGTTGTTCACTTCTTCGTTGTTTTTCTACACGTCGCTTACATCTTGGCGTTTCAGAGCCGGCCTCACTTCGTGTCGCAGCACTGGTCTGCCGCATTGGCTGCTGAGTGGTCTAATCAAGCTTCTCTCGAAAAGCAGCTTCACCTTCCCGTGTCTGTGCCTAATTCGGATGACACCATAGCGGAGGCAAAAGTGCAAGTCGGATTCATCGAAGCGTGCTGTTTACCCTTGCTCGAGATCACAGCGAAGCCCATTCCTGGTGAGTTCTTCGGAAGTAATTTTATTAAATTTATCTCATCAAGTGCTTGCACCTTTTCATGATATTGGTGACTTCGATAGAAATGAAGCAGTTTTCAATCCAATGCGCAGATAATTGCGCCCTGTGGAAAAGCCGCCTCAGAAACGACGCTGAAATCCAAACATCAAACTATCCTCCCATACCGTATCGATCTGTTTCCCCTCCGCAAATCAACGACTTCTACTCCGTATTTCCCTTATCCTTACCGGTGGATTTCATACTGACTCTGACCGCTTACGACGACACCTGCTTGTCAACTAATTCCAACGGAGACCTTGCTGGCTCGGCGTCTCCGTTGTTTGGTCCCACTGATCTTGACGTCAGCGATAGAGGGACAACGTCTCTTTCCGCATCTCGGTCACCTTCACCGTTTTCTCACTCTGCTTCGAACTCCGTGTCCTCAACCTCCTCTGACACTAATCAACGAACTACACTTCCGTCAATATCCACACAGGGCATCCGTAGCTTCTTGCCTACCGGCTCTATCTTGTCACCATTGGAGAGTTCATCATCTGCGTCGGGATCGCCTCGGTCGGAGTACGCGCCTCGTACGCCCGCGAGTGGGACCAGCAGCATCGGCGTAGGGGCGAATGGCAGCAGCGTCTGCGGGAGCGTGAACGGCTCGATCGAGCCGAGTGCGAACGCGAGCATCCGCAACGCATATAAATTGGGAAGCATCCGCAAGAAGAAGAGTTTCCACCGCAACTCGTGGACCCCAAGCCCGTCGTCGCTCTCGAATTACGCCGCGTTTCCCCTCCCTATTCCCGTACCGCCGAGTCCGACACCGAGCCCGCTTGGTGGTCATACGGGGTCGACGAGGCAGATGTGATTGTGATGCCGCCTTCCGCCGTTCGTCATCTGCCGCATCTCACCCTCCTTACTCTGTTCTTGATCCTGTCTGACAGGATCAGATTCTCAGCTTGGTTTACTTACGAGTTTCGAGTTTTCGTTTCTCTCTTCGTAAGCGACGCATTTATCCGCCCATCCCTCATTTCCCGCCACTCATCAGTGCTACATCGTCCCTCGCTCTCTTCATCTTTTGCCGCCATCTATCCATTCACATGAATCTGCAGCCTATATATTTCACAACAATCTGATTGCTCTCGACTTGACTACGACGTAATCGTGCAGGTTATCTCGTCTCAGTGGTGCTACTAGTGTTGGTCCACTTCGTTGTTTTGCGTTTTTATAATTTCGTTGGAGAAAAAGAACAAAACCATGTGCATTAGTGTACAAAATACTTCCTTGCTCTATTTTGCGTGTCGCACTACTGGGCTGCTTCTTTCTTGGAAGACTCGGATATGTCTTCCCCGATGCGAGGCCAGAATCCTGTTTCGAGCGAGACGACAGTATTCCATACCGCTTCCGCCCTTCTCCAAGGTTCTGTATCAGGCGCGATGTCCAAGCCGTCAACAATGTGAGCAAGCTCTCGAACGAATTTTTGAAAATCGGTGTTCGTCCAGTTTTTCACAAACTCTCTGGCGAGTAATTGCACGTTGGTATTTGCATGCGAGTTTTCTTGTGCTATGCGACCGACGAAGGTCCACGCATCCAGATACATCTATAATAATGTTAGTTTTCCACTGTACCTATTTTTAAGAGCGTTAAGTGAACCTTTTCCATTGCCCAAAGGAAGACTAAACCCTCTCCCAATGTGCCTTCGCTCGCGATGCGCAACATCGTCTCCACATATTCTTTGGTCTCCTTCCTCTCAATCCAGCAATCTAAGTCAAGGCTATTCTTCTTCGCTGTTTGGAGGAAGAACTGGGCCTCTCTGACGACATTCTGGATGCAGAATGACAGCACGCCCAGAATGTATTGGTTGGATTCCTCGCGCGGAGAGGCTATGGCGTCAGAGGAGGAGAATGGTATGTGAGTGATGAGGTGCGCGATAAAGCGCGGGTATGCGTGGGCTGCATATATGCGGTCTTGTGAAAGCCAGAGAGAAAGCGATTCGACGGATGCTGTCCCGTTTCCAATTGCGCGAAGAAATGGATGCTCTATTGCTTCGTTATAATTATCGTTGAGGGCCAGAAGGTGGTCGGTGAGCATTGCAAAACAACTCGTGGATGGTGACTTTGATTCACGAAAATCCGTAGGGTTACGTGACGATAGTAGACGCCAGATGTCGTTGTGGTTGTTGGGGAAGGGATAGAATAAGTAGGTGCTTCGCTGGACTGAACGGAAATTATATCAACCGACCCTTCAGAGGCCAGAAAGAATTCAGGGCAGGTTCACTCACCCTCTCAACTTCTCAAATGTCATCGAAAGTCAGACCTTTAGGTGCAAACCTCGTAATCTACACTATTGGTTACAAATTGCGCTCGCAGGAGCGCGAAATCCACGCCATTCAGCATTCTCAATGAAGGGTAGGTTTGCCTCCCCGACGGTTTTTGGTCGCGATATGATATTCTACAGAGACCCACCGACCGATTCCATTGTCTGCAATGGCTCACTTATAAATTCATAAAATAGCAATGAAGAGATGGACGTACGAATGGTGACGCAGTCGGCCGGTCCATGATTGCCAATTCCTCTTGAGTGAATGGCATGAGAGGGATGATCGAGCTCCGCAATGGGATGAGCAGGAGGATGATAATTGGGAATCCGATCGCAGCTACAGCACCACGAGTAAAATTCAACGTCGGAATATATCTCAAAGGCTTATCGACTCACCGATCGTTTGTACGATTGCGAAAGTAGCTCCGAACCCGACTAGTTGGACGGTGACAAACAAAAGGATTCGGGAACGCCGCACTCTACGCAAAGGTTCCTTAGATTCGATGAGCGAGGGATCACGAAGTAGGTAAAGTATTTTGGTCGTAACGCCATTGCCTTGCAATGCATCGGCACCCATGAACCAGCTTTGACGAAGTCAGAACACATCAACGAAGGACCAATGTCATACTCACAAAAGACCGGCTAGTACACCTGCGAACAAATGCATCAGTTGTCAACAGGGGTTGCATACGATGATTCTAGCTGACCTCTTGGGATTAAGTGCAACACATGTAGAAATGGACCAGTCAATAGTACCAAACACATCGTGCCCTGAGCCAAGTTGGAGACGCGTTGCTCTACGACGGCAATTGGGACTTCATGTCTAGCAGGCGAGGGGTCAAGCTCGTGCTTTTCACTGGGTTCTGCTTCCTTCGCTTCTCGAATCGTCACGGTCTCCTGTTTTGCCTCCTCGTCGTCCTTGCAAGGTCGCCCCATCACGAGGAGCGATGTAGTGTGGATTGGTGCTTGTGGAATCAGGCCGTTCGGAGCGGGCAAACCCAACAGGCCCGCGATGAATGTCGTGATACCCAAGAGGAAGAAGTCGTAGTGAAAACCAGGCGGTTTGCGCAGGGGAAATTCAGAGCCTTGCGCAATGAGAGACTACATAGTAATACATATGAGAAGCGCATATATTCTCCAGTGCATTGGCTTACCGAAACGTTGTGATCGAAGAAGAATAGAACCCACAGAATGATACCGAACGGGAAAGCAACACCAACCCACTTTCCAGGCAACTCCCAGAAGTGTACGAGCCAGCTGCGCCCGTTCGCAGCTGTAAATGCCCCGGAAGTAGGAAGAGTCGTTGGGTTCGAAGCGTTGAATCGACCCCAGTATGCCAAAGCTGAACACGCGATAAGCGAGATGGGCATTCCGTAATCATCCAAAAAGCGGCGAACATGGCGATGGAATAACGTCGTACGTGCTAGCCGCTGGAACATAAAGCTCGTGACAAGCATGACGAGGGCGAGGATGATCTGCACATATGCGCCGTCTAATGTGGAAGTCGCGAATTGCCGGGTGATGACTTGCACTCCGTATTGCAGGTAGACCCACGATACGAAGAACCCAAACGTATCGCAGGAAAAGCGAGAGACGTACTTCAAGAAATTACACCCTGTTCAGATAATTTATAAAGATAGATGACGCAGAGCGAATGTGCTTACAGTTGAGGGCGGCAGTGATCCAATGAAGAATCGCGCCCCAGAGGTAGACCCAACCGATGAATTGCAGATAATCTGGTGGATCTGACTGGCGTTGAAGAATAGTGAAAATGGTCTTGTTAAGGACAGTGATCGGTCCTGTTTTCAAAGAAAATATGAGACAAAGATGCATTTCATAAAAACTGAATAACACACCGGTGACTCCAGCAATGCACAGAGGCTGAGCCCCGAATACCGAGAAGACGAAGGCCGCCATAAAGGACGATAGCAACACTTCGGACACTCCATACTGATTTGTTGTCTCTATCAAATCTAATGAAAAGGCTATCCCGGGCAGCACGCTAACGAATCATTATTAAAACATTCAATGGTGCATCCAAGTTTAGTCACGTACTTCGCAAAGAAGATGAGAAGCGTTGCGGGGACAACTCTATAATTCCAGGCATCCGTCCAATCGCTCACGTAGAAAGGAGCGCGGGCTCGAATGTCTTGGACAATCCCCGAGAATGGTTTTATCGAAGGAAGTCTTTGAGTCAATATGAAATTACGTCCTTTAGATAGGCTGGGTCCCATAGTTGCTGATGCTGCTGAAGAAGATGGTCCGGAGACATCCAACTTTTCGTCCTTCGGTCTGAAGCCAAAGCTTTCGTCAAGGCCAGTCTTTTCTGCACCATCCACAACGTCTAATCGTTCCGCCTCCTCCCCCCTTTCGTGAGAGCGTCGTGCGTTGTCTTCTATCACGGATGAGCGAGACTTGCGCTCGTCCGCGTTTGTCGTTGATAAGGACATATTCTATCCGTGTCTGCAAGCGAAGTCGAGTCGTCTATCCGAGTCGTCTACTGATCCAAACTTGAGAAATTCGTGCGACGCCGTCTTCTAAAGGTCCATTCTCGTGCGCGAAGGAGGAGGAAGAGAAGAAGGATAGAGAGGGGGGAAGGGGGAGAGGTGGGGAAGAAGGAGGATTGGATGGAGTGGACATCTTGGAAATGTCAGACGTGGTGTGTGTAGAAGCTCGGCATGTTCGCGTTTGCCGAAGAACTTTTCTTCGCGAAGTTTTCCATTCAACCGATGCGAACGGAACGACAAAACAATGTTCAACGAATACTTTTGTATATTTTTGCTATGTGTACGTGCAATTCAGCACGAGGGTAGTAGGACTTGAAAACTATATACATCTAAGAATGCGAGTTATAACTGTAAGCATGCACAAGAAAATAATGATACATCCATTGTACGACTAACGATTGTCCTTCTGAAGATAGCGAGGAGCAAAGCACGAAATGCTGAGATTGGGGAAGGGATTGTAAGCCTGAGAAGAGGAAGAACATCTTCATATTCCAGCGTTTTGGATATAGCGTGGCACCGCAGCTTTCAACGACCGCAGGATCGCTTTCCGCCGCATCTTATCGTCAGGGAGTTTGAGGTCACCCGTGGCCAGACGATATAAGTACGCAAAGTCTGCTTGAACGACAAGAGGGAGTGCCTTGGAGCGCTTTCCTTCAATTCGTTCCTTGAACTGTTTCGCGAAGTCGGTCGATATAACTTCTGCCCGTTTTACTACATCCATGGGAACGCCAGCGAGGTTTGCGACGTGCGTGCCGAAGGATGACGATGCAACGCCTTCCACGAGTTTGTACAGGAAGACCAGCTACCAAATCGTGAGCATAGTAAATAGATCGGACAAGAATATATACTTACCTCGCATTTTTCGTCATCAACTATAGTTGACATGTGCATGTTTCGAATGTTGGGGTGGTATGAGAAGTCATCTGTAAGAGAACCGTAATGCGTAGCAAAGAAAGACAAGGGCATTGTATGCGTTGCAAGCTGGTGCAGTACGGCCTAGGTAAACAATTTAGCAACTGAATATGTGCCATGTTTCGATATCTTATTGACTTACCCCTGCGATCGCCATTCCATCGTACGTCGATGTACCGCGGCCCAGTTCTTTCGTTGATGTAAAAGTATGTAAGGGGAAAGGCTGAGGTGAGATAAGTACAGTAGTACGTACCATCGAGAATGACCAAAGACCGAGGCGTAGCATCACGAAGAATTTTGCAACTTGGAAAAACCGATTATCAAGAAGGGCTTCAAATCCAGTGGCATCGAACATACCATTCATCTAGCTCAACCTTGAAAGTACTGGCATTGGAGAACATGTTGTCGTATGCACCCATTCGAGTCAAAATGGAGTCGACTGGCGATAAACTGTAAGGATGTTAGTGGGTGAAAGCATAATGCGATGAGTTTCCCATTCTTACCGGGCCTTCTTCGCAGGCACAAGCATCCCAAGTTGAGCCATAATCTAAAACAATTTTTAGTTAATAGTTCTCGATGCAGATGCAATGAATGTCACGCACAACTCCTACTGCAGTCATTCGCATCACCTGCGATTCGAAGGTCAGTTTCGGATGCGCCAGTAAACCGTCAAAACACTCACAGTAGATTTACCACTAATTATTGAAGTCAGAAATCAGCATTTCAATGGAAACCCTTGGCTGAATACGTACCCCATATTTGGACCTACCATTTGTAATGATTAGTCGAAGTTAGAAAGTATCCGGGATCTGTGAACATTACCTGTTAACAGAGCAACCCTCCCTACTGTTTCACCAAGCTTCACATCGTTGGGAATGAACGACTCTGCGTTTAAACAAAGTGCAGGGTGTCTCAGCTCCTCGAAGTCTATGAATGCTCCGTCGTCACTCTCAACGAACTCAGGTCTGCAAGCAGGCTCTCCGATCGCCGAGGACGACTTCGCCAAGCTAAAGAGACAGTCCAACTCCGCCAACGCTCTGACTGCACGAAGCCAGATATCGCGGTCTTGATCAAACTCAGCGAAGAGCCTTAATTTGAAATCTTTTATAACGCCGTTGCGAGTCTCTCGTGCCTCTTTCAGCTTACGAATCGTCCCACTGAGGTCGGGAACGATCCATCTGTTGAAAGCCTACATCGAACCATCTTTAGTATTCCACCTCGGTTTAAGAATAGGCCAACGCACTTTCGTTGCACCATTCTTCGTCCAGTTCTTCGGAACCCCTTTCTGACCAGCTTTCGTCTGGACGAGATATATATCCTAAGGATCGACGGATTAGTTCGGACTTTGGGAACCACGAGGCGGAGGGATGGATTACCTTTGTTCCGATGGCACTATGCCAGTAGGTGAGCGAGAAACTATGTGAAAGGGCGTTAAAATCATTGAAGCTAAGTCGGTATAGTATATGCATACCCTAGGTCTTTCTGGAGTTTCTTCAAAGATGCGTCCAAACTATCTTCGAGCTTCGTAATCTGTTTATTGATGTCGTCGTACGCTTCGTCCACATTTGCTTCTGGAATCAAGTCGTCGACCTCTTCCGCGGGTGTTAGTAGATTATTCAGATACATGTTAAATTCTACCTCTTACCCTTCTCATCTTGTTTGGGCGAACGGAACATCTTTTTGATATTCTTTACATTGGGCCGAACATCAGGGGCAGATCGAAGTAAGCCTGCAACGGTTTGGGAGCTGAAAGATTCCGCTGTTTCCGAAAGTGTCTCCATCCCTTCACTGAGTTTGGTGAATGACTGACGGAAACAATATTCAATATAAATATTCATCATATAGGTGCTTCAACCACGATAAACTTACTGTTAAAACTTTCAAGAAATCTTTGATTTTACAGTTCTTGGCATGGATACGAGAGACGATACGTTCGAGGTCAGGCATTCCCTTTGCGAGGTCCCTGAACTCTGATTCGAACGTAGGATGGTCCATGAGTTCCTGAACCGCATCGAGGCTATTGGGACAGGCGCAGTTCAGAGAAAACAGTTTGAGCATTCGTAAAAGTCACAAACCGAGTGTTTATAGCTGAAACCTCTTTCAAGGGCATGCATAACCAGATCCTGAAGAGTCGTTTTCCTACAAAACACTTTTAGCTTGATCGACTGCATTTCGAATAACTAACTTCGTACCGAAAGGCGTAATGCAACGTCCAAGAATCTTCAGCAAAGAACCTTCGTCAGTCCCTTCGCTGTTTTGAAGGACCTGTTTCGAAAACAAGTCAGCAGAGTATCTCAGTTATACCCATGCAAACGTGCCTCGACATGCGCTAGGGTTTGACCATCGAGCACAAGGCCTTGACCCTTCTTCATTGGATCGTAGATGTTGAAGTTCTTCATGCTGAGAATGTCCTTGTCGATGTTCAGTTGCCGGAGGTACCATATCATCGCGCCGAGAGCTTCGACAGCCGTTGTCTGGCCTAGCATGCTTCGAATCGCTTCTGGAATTGCCGAATCGTCCTCCATGTCATCATCGGAATTTGGATAGATTTCTTGTAGCTCTTTCATCGTATCCTTGAAGTTGAAGCCTTCGCAGTCTCTCAATCCTGTCCACAAGCACGATCCCGGAAGGACTGCTTTGAGAAGTCGCGTCGTCGAAACGGATAGGTTACCCTAATCGAACCACATTTTGAGAGCAAATCAAGGAATATCGGCCACCTTACGAACCTTTGTAAAGACGATTTCCTTCACTCGCAACTGCCTCATCATGGTTTCCAATTTTGTCCGGCACGCATCGTCATCGAAGGCACTCATATTGAATTCCGAAGTTGAAGTGTCGAGGACACATATTCCGAAAGATCCAGAGTCGGAATCAGGATCACTCTCGCGGATCGAAACGCAATGTCCCGCTTGTTCGTCTGTGAGGAGATCTGCGTCCACAAGCGTGCCGTTGGTGAAAACCTTGTTGAGTTCCCTGCGAGACATTCAGTTGTGTTTCAAGCTTCACGAAGTAGACACACGTAAGGACTGACCTTCGCACAATCTTCTCTGCTGCAGATCCAGACTTCTTTCCCTTGCCACCAGCAGCCATACGCATTTCTGCGCCCAATGCCGTTTCGGCCTGATCGACCCTACCTACTTTATAGCCTTCACCTTCGTGTTAGCTCATTCGTCACATTAGGCTCTTTGGAAAAGTGGATATCACCTTTTGCGAGAAATTTACTATGAATATACAAATCAGCACTCGGCCATCGTTAACAGAAATTAGTGCTTACGCTGCCCAAAAGCTGAAAGAGTATTCTGGTACGCCAACCTTCACATTTAAATGAGATTCACAAAGGTACGTCACATGAACCCTTCAACCTACCATAGACATCTTCACTCGTTCGGTTAGTTTGAGGTCAAACTGCTGGTGGCCAATGCGAGCATCGTCCTCGTATAGCTAGCACTTAAGTGTTAGACAGGGTTGATAAAATCACTCGCGCGAGAACTCACTTCGAGGAATTTGCTATATGGCAATTATAATAATGAGTAAAGACGGCAACAGCAACGACACGCAAATGGCATCACCCTTTTTGAAAGAACAGTACCTAGACCAATAAAATAAGAAGATAGTTTCGAGAAAATTGTGGGTAACTTACTGTGTCGTAATGATTTTGTTTGATCTAGATATACATCAGTTACTGTATGCGAATCGATCATAGCACACTTTACCTCCCAAAACTGAGTGAGGCGGAGGAGGATTGTCAAACAATATTCGAAACGTCAAGCATAGGGTGGCAAACGTACCTGAGTTTCAAATGGCGTAAAAGTCTTCCAAGCTGAAGGTGGAATGTATATAGTCCTCGGGTCATAGCCTGGCTCGCCCGGACGCTTCTTGTCTTTCTGTAATGCCAGACCTTAGTACCGCAAAGTGAAGAGAGTTATCGAATACCACTTACATCTCTAACGTCCTTTAAGAACTCGAATGCATCCTCATTCGACTTCTTTTCCGACTTCTTGTCCTTCTCTCGTTGTTCTGCAGCTGTCAAGAAACTCGTTCCACCACCGCTGCTCGATTGGCTCTTCTGTAACGCCGGTCGACCTCCTCCAGCTTTCTTTGCCGTGGCTTTCTTTCGAGGAGCATCAGACATTTCAGACGCGGACTCCAAGTCAAGTTCGCTATGGGATACGGAAGATCCACGGCGAGAACTTGTCGGAGGGAGTATGTCGACATCTGAGAATTCCTCTACTTCCGGGATGAAATCTGAATCTCCATCCCTAGACCCAGTCGACATGCGAGCTTTCTTTGGTGTCACAGGTTTCTTGAAGCGCGACAACCGTTTTGTCATGGCATTCGCTGCCGCAGTGTCCTCCTCGTCATCGCTTTCCAAAAGTGAAACTCGTAGCTTCTTTGCGCGGGTAGGTCCTGGACTTGAGCGCTCAGGTTCTTCGTCAGAGCCGGGAAAGCTCGAGGAGGCGCTCGCGCTTCGCCTCCTTAATCTTGGCTTGAGTTGCTCTTCTTCATCTTCCGAGTCCACGACAGACGACTTGCGTTTGCTAGTTCTCTGCATTGGTGTGCCCAAGATTTGTTACGCTGCGCGACACTATTGAGAGAATTCATTACGCACAGATTTCTCCATATCCTCTTGCATGTCGACATCTATGGGGTCACTTGTCGGCGGTGTACTGTGCAACTTGTCGAAAGGACCACCATCGCTGTCGATAGCAGACGAAGTCTGAGCACTTGGCTCCGACGGCATCTGAACGTCGGTATCTAGCTCCATATCACTTTGTCTCTTCTTCAATGTTTTTGCCTTCGAGAGAAAAGAGATACGTCTCAGCAATCTTTGGATGAAATACGAAGAGAAAAATACGCGTACACTTCCAGACGCGTTCGCCGAGGAGCTTTTCGTGGCTTTTGACGTCGACTCCGAGGCGGCAGGTTTGGCTGCTTTAGAGGAATCTGCAGTACCTGGCTGCTTCGCGGAGAACCATCCCATCAAGCTTTTCTGCTTAAGACCAGCGGCAGGCTTTTGGTTCGTTGGCGCCATGGTGGTGGTCGCGTTGAGAGAGCAAAATGGTGTCAAAATTGAATAAACGCGTGGTGCCTTGTTTAGGGTTGTGTATCTTTGTTTGACCTGGGGTAAAGACGCACTTCGCTCAAAATTTCTCGAAGTTCTGTTCCAAACTCATATGTTCTCGAGGCGATTCAAACCTCGCGATATTTCGAATGGGAGACGATGTCTTCATTCCCTAAGACCGACTTCACCATTCAAGATCCTCTTCCTCGGTCGAGATGAATTCTCGTGCCTCGTTTTAGACGAACTTCATAAAAACAGAGGTGCGCTTGGTCTTCCGATTTGCATCTAAGAGGCGTTGAAACCCAACAAGACATTTGGCAGGAAATACTGGTTGCGACACATTCTGACCAGTGGGTCGGACGCAGGGGTAGCCAGCTGTCGATCTGTATGTTCGTGTTCAATTCTCCATAGTCCCAGCTCAACGAGATCAATTACAGCACCTCTGAAGTTGAGAGCTCAAGAGTTGGGGCTTGAGCCTCAATTTTTACCTTCAAAGCCGGAATTCAGACATTGGCTGGTGCGTCTTCGAATACACCTGATTAATATTCGTGTGCTAACTTAAGGTAGCCTCCAGATTCCAGTCCTTTCATCTCGAATCCTCTTGATCCTTCCAACGTCATCATCACCGCTTCATTTGGGCGGCTCATCTCCAACAATCTTTTGCATAAGTTTTCTCCGACAAGAAGACTCAATGTACATCCTTCTCTCCTACCGCTCTATCGAGGACCTGCGCCCATTCAACGATTTATTGCCGACGGTGGGGATGAGACCGGCGTTTGTGTTGTCGAGATGAAGGAGAAGCGCTTCGCTGTCGATGGCGGCGAAATCTGGGGCTCGCGGCGGGTGGTGAGCGTATCACACTTTCAAAACATCAATTATTCTGAACAGTCCGTAAAGGAGGTATCCCCGCAATCGGACTTCTCGTCTCTTCAAAAGTCACTCGGATCGTTGGGCGGGTCATTGCTGGTAGAAGTCCTGAGGGGCATGTTACATGGAACAGTACGTGCACTTCTCTCAATTCCCAGCACTTGGATCTGACCATGCTTTTAGATTCCCAACGCGACTCCACAAGACGATTCAAAGGCTACACGTGCACCTTTCGTGACCGTGGACGATGTACAGATCGATTTCAAAACTTGGGATGCTCAGAAGATAGACCGCATGTCTCGTGCTCTGGCTCACCAGGTATCTTCTCGCCGGGTTCTCTCGCGATGTATCGCAGGCTAATTTTACTGCTTTAGAAACCACTGATAGCAATTCTTCCGTCTGGCAAAGCTTTGCAGCTACATGCCCCCAAGCCTGTTCAAAACTCTCGCACGGAACTTCCCTCGTCGGGATCGGCGAAATATGACCCTTCGACGCGCTCCCTTCTCATACGCTGCGCGAACGATTCTCTTGTCGAGGTTCCGTTCGTCAAGCAACAAGATCGATCTTTTCTTGCCGCAAAGGAGTGGTGGAATGGTGTTAGACGATCATGGCTCACCGACGGCGTATTGATGTTCCAGCAGACATAAAAATACACAGGCTTGGCGCTGGACGGCGATGAAAGGGTTAAATTTCCCGCAATGGATGTTCGGTGTTCACATGCCCGTATCGTAATCTCGCAACCATCTCGGTACGATTTCTCTTGTGTCGATCACCCTAATCGTGTATCCTCCGGGTAGGTAGCAACGACTAGGCGCATAGACAGGCGATCGCTATAGCTTGTCCCCTTTCGACCTCTTTCTTTTGGGATTTTAATGATATTTTTGCCACCAAATTGTTTCGAACCAACTCAAGGCGGAATAGACTTCACATTGCTTCTGTTTCTCTCACAGAAGAGATGCTCGAGACTCGAGACGTCGAACGTGAGTTTGCGGACCATGAGGGATGGCGGTCATTTATCACCGTCAAAGGCAACTTCGGAATGATATTTCTGGGTTATCGCATCAGACCGCAGTGTGTAATACGTCGGACTTTACGAGACGTTGGACAGACAGCATCTCTCAACGTCGTTGGTTGCTCGAGATGGAGGAAAAGAGATTTGGGCTTTTTCTAAGTTGCTTTTGAATGAAAGACATTTGAAATTTCCCCAGATGAAGGATTTAGAGTGTCTTGGAGCGAAATGATTTGCGCGAAGCAGCCGCGTGCCATTTGAGGGCGGCAACGGTGCCGAGAGCGAAGGCTGTGCGAGTCGCGTTTCTGAAGGTTCAGGACGGCGAACAGCGCCCAACTCGACTTTCCTAACAACAACTCTCATGTCGCTCATCCTCCCACATTCCTTTCCTTCAACCATCACCTCCTAGTTTTCATTTATACTCGTTCTCCCTAATTTTGGAGTAGGAGGCTTCCCTTCGAACTGCTCGGACGACTGGCGCTCTTCGAGGTCAAACGCGAAACTTCAACGACGTTCATCTCCTATTCCACAATTTTTACGACCGCCTCGTGATTATCTTTCTCATTATAACGCTCGAAGACGACAATCAAACTCGTTTGAAAGCTGGAGATGTGGGGTTTCGATACAACTGATACGAATACGAAGGAAAAGCGGGATGAGGGGGACGGTGGTGCGGACGGTATGGTTTTGTCGATGAAAATGTTAGGCGATGGCCTGTATTCGGCGTGCGTATCTGTATCTCTCTATGTGCAGGATATGTCTGACGAAGCTCTCGATGTTCATTTCTACGTGTCGAACGGTTGTTGTTCAATAGAATATATACAGTCCCAGTTTCCGTTGGTTCCAATGACCAATCCTTTGGATTACAAGTCGACACGGGCTCCTCTGACATGGTATTTATCCCTCAACATCCTTCTCAAATTCATCGAACGTGTTTTATAGTGGATCGCTTCAACGTCATGTTCATCTTCCGCCTGCACCGGGAGCGGCGTTTCGCGTTACAACCCCTCCGTCTCCTCAACCGCAAGTGGCCAGACATTCCAAATACCCTATCTCAGTGGGGAGGTTAGCGGCCCCATCGTGTGGGATAGCGTCACCCTGGGCTCATATTCCATACAGAACCAAGCCCTTGGTGAGCTCGTGACACCTTTAATATGCATTTTCATTTTAACCTCTTAATTAGCTGGCGCAACCACCGTGGTGAACGAGACGCTTCAACCCAATTACTCTGGCATCATGGGTCTCGCCCTCCCCATCAACTCCGTTATATCCCAGACGATCACCGCTTCAACGACAAATTCGCCAAGCGGCGCAACCTTCCTCACCAATCTTTTCACCGCCTCCCCCGCACCCTCACAATCATTAATATCGATTTTACTCGAAAGACCAGGGACTTCACGAGTGCCGTCTTTACTTGGCGTAGGCCGACATCCATCTAACGACTACCTTTCTACTTTCTTCACGTCTTCATCCTCCGACATCTCCTCCACTTCGCAAGGTCCTTTGACGATCGACCCATCAAAGGTTGCTTATTCTTCTCTCGTATCAAACTCTGGAAGTGCCTATTTTTGGAAAGATGAAGTGCGAGCGATCACCGTTTATGTGGACGGCCAGGCGCGAAGTGTCAGTCTGGGGAAGAGCGTTTCCGGAGATGCTTTTCCGGATGCGGTTCTCGATACAGGGATACCGTACATTATAACGACTCCAAGTCTGGCGAACGCAATATGGGGCTCCCTAGGCGTGTCTCCGGCCAGCGATGGAAATTGTGAGTCGCTTCAGTTAAAAGTTATGATAAAGTATGGCTAAGGTGGTTTCAAATTTCAAAGACTATCTGCCGTGTAAAACGCCTCTGAATATGACGATCACTCTTGGGGACCGCGGCGAAATTCCTCTGCACCCACTGGACCTTACGACTCCATCTTTATCGGATCCCTCCTCCAGCACCTGCGTAGGACTTATCCAACAAGATTCGGCTCTCGAAAATCCAAGTCTCGGGGTCGGGGATATGATCCTCGGCGTTCCCTTCTTCCGCAATGTCTACACTGTTCTCTCGTTTAACGTCTCCAGCTCGACTATCACCAATCCAAGTCTTGGACTCCTCAACATCACCGATCCAACTATCGCACTGAATGAGTTCAATACAGTGCGGGTGCTCGATTTACCTCTTGATTCTACGCAGACAACATCTTCGGGGAGCGGTCGTAAGCTTTCGGTCGGTCTGGAAGTCCTCTTTGGTCTCGCTGGATTTGTGGTATTATGTGTGGTCGCGTTCGTGACTCGCTGGTATTTCGTAAGGAGGAAGATGCGGAAAGGCGTGCTTGTGAACGCGGATAAGGAAGACGGAAGAGAGGGCGAGGGTGAGAAGGGACTTGTCATGTCTATTCCGCGCATGAGCGAAGAGGGGCATGCGGACATGCGACCAGGCTGGAGAGCATTCAGTGGCACCGCGCCTTCGCTCGATTCACAGCGCACTTTGCTTGATGGGCCCTCCGAGCATCGACACAGCAAGCATGGCTCTCACTCGAAGATCGACCCAGATGCACCGTCGCAGGTCAACATACATGTTGAGAGTGATGGAGAGGAGAGTGCCGGTGAAATGGACGCCGCTCTGATGAGAAGCTACGGGCGACGGCGGAGGAACGATGAGGACGGGTGGAGAGAGTCGTGGATCGACTCGTATTCTGTTGATCAACCAGCCCTCCATGGCGAATGGAGACCAGATTCAGGCTCCTCGCCACGGCCTTCTCTCCGAGAACTTCGCCTCTCGTCAAGCGATCGTCGCTCGTCGAATCTATCAGCAACTTCGTCGGCGGGCTTGCTACACACCCCACCTCACACTCCAACGATGCCGCTTCTTCCTCTCGAATCAAGACTGGATCTGTCATTGCGTGCTTCGACTGTTGAAAGCTTGTCGGACTTCGCAATCGGATTACCTCCACCCTCAGAATTCGGAATGCTTGGATCGAGGAGGGGCAGTGTCGCGGACACAATGCTCGGGATCAGCGCGACAGCGCCTTCTCGACCCCGATTGCACGGACGCACAGGTTCGGGGCTTCGTTCGTCGAGCATGACGAACGTCATCAGTGCAAGCGATGTCGAATCGCGAGAGGACAGCACTCCTCATGCACTATGATGATGATTTGACCATTCCTCCCTCCTCCTCTTCTCTCTTCTCTCTTTCTCTTTTAGTACCATCATTCTCTTCATATTCTGGGCTCTTCGACTTCAAGGACTTCCGCTCATGCTTTCGCTTATAGCTGACAGTCGGCCATCGGCCATCGTTCATCATCATCTCACCTTGGGTCTCTGCAGCATTCATATTATGATTACCCCGTCTCATTTCTTGCGACCACTCAGAATGACTGTCTAACGAAATTTGATTATTTTGCAGCTATCGTGTATTGGATCACGCTCATTAGTCTTGTTATCCCGTGTACTTTAGTGTGTGTCTCTGCTAGCAGGATTTGAATTCAAATTATATCCCTGGATAAACACTAGTTGTCGGCAAAGCATCCCCTTGCAGGATGATTTGACGCCAAGTTACGTTATTTGCAATTGTTTGCAGGAGGAGCGTCTACGTCGTCGCGTTGCAATTGGTCGCGCACGCGTTACACTTCGACCACGATGGTTCAAAACTTATCATCGTCGGAAGCACATCGTTGACAAAGAGGATCGCGGAAAGGGTGAACACCGATGCTTTCAATGGCAGCTTGTGCTAATCATGACGGCTTTCCGTTGCATTCAGTCATTGCAGGTGCCTTACGATCGCTCTTGGAGTTGGACCGCGACCGTGACTTCGCAAGGCACAGAAAATAAATTCAAAAATACCGGTCTTTTTCCTTTGTGCAAAGATATTTCCGAATCTTGGTGCGCTTGGTGCCTGTAGACCTTGTCTTCGCCGGGCGCCAACTTCACCGATGTCACTGACGGAACGAGGGAAACTGTTCCTTAGTGCGTTTGTGGAACTCTGACGGGACTACCTTTCGTTCAGAGCCCATTTTCGTATCCACCTCAGTCATTAAACCTCGAAGCCCTCTGTCTGTCTTCAGGATTGGGACGCGAAGCATTGGATATGCATCTGAATATTATTTTCTCCGTGAAGAACTTTTCCCTTCAATTCGTGCATGCCGCCGCAGTGCCGAAGCCCTCTTCGGAATTCACCGAGACGGAAGCGTTTGTCGTCGAATTCTCCACTGCAATCGTCGTCCTTACGTCTTGACACGCACATCGACCGAATCCTTCTCGCTCTGGACCTGTCACTTCAGATACGGAGGCTTGCTCTTGGAATCACTATGAGAGGGGACCAAAGTTGACGTCGATCGTCCCGCCGAATTCTGAAGAGAATCGAGACGCAAGTTGAGCATTGAGTCTTCCCCGGTGTTGTTTTCATGATTTTGAAGAACTACAGGAACTGACCATCGGGACAAACATGTCGAACGACCGAGACGGTGCCTTGTCAGCGTCTAGACCTCGTACCTTTATTCTCTGGTAAGTTAAAAAGACCAATCGTTTTTTCTGTTTTCCTCCCTTCTCAGCGATTGACCATGAGCACCAGAACACTCAAGCGCGCTCGCTCTCCATCTCTCGAGGCAGATGCTGGCCTCCCAGTCAAGCGCGCCAAATCTGCTCTCGTCACTGAAGTCACCACAGCAGCAGCTGGCGTCCTCAGCGAATTCGGACTCTTTACGCCTCCTCTTAGTGAGCTTCCGCCTTACGACTATGAGGGTCTTCCGGTATACAACCTTCACCTGGTCTCCGTCGACGAGCATGGACATGCCATTCCGGTCAGCAAGGAAGCCCCACCCGTCCTCGAGAAAATCAGTGAACGGACCACTGGATTGATTACCCCCGAACCAACACCTATGGCTGTCGACGACAAGCCTGATCCTTTCCTTACCGCATCTCCAGCATGGAAGGGACATGATTCGCCCGCCAACTTCGCCTATACCGGTGACATACGATTGCTCGGTCTCCTTCCCGCGCAGATTTTCATATACCAGCACGTTTCGGTGCACGGTTGCCCATACGATGAGGTTATCACACTCACTTCAGGAGCCGTATCGCTCGGTGACCTTCTCCAGGACCTCAGAGGCACTCCGTTAGACGCCATCGCTCTCAAACAAGTCCAGCTGTGCTTTGCACGTAGATGCTTTGACCCGAGAAGGCCGGCTGGAGTGTATTTTGAGACGGACGTCGAGTTCAAAGGCGTCCTCCAACCGGTTTCCGACTTCTTGCGCGATTTCTTTAAGCAAGAGGAGCCTGCTATCCATTTTAGCGCCTACATAGGCGAGCATCGTGGATGGAATCGTGTTGCCGTCCCCTCGACGCTTCTCCTGAGAGGTTCGCTGGAAGGGATATCTTTGAATCTTTTCGATGTTTTCGAATTCAAGACCATCGGCGTCGAGTTGTTGGGTCACAAACAGGGCGGTGCTTGGGATATGGGCTATGGATTTTTCGGAGAGGTCAACTTGACAGTGCCAAAGTCGACCATGCCACTTCAGGTCACGTATCTACTGAGGAAGTGCGGACCGATCTGGACTTTGGCGCTGAGGCTCAAGGATGACGAATGGAAAGATTGCTTTGGCGTCAAAGGACTTAACGTATGTTCCTCAGTTCCTTTACGGACCAACTCTAACAACGTCTCTTCCAGTTGAGAGAAGTCAACCTGCTCGCCTTTCTATCGGCAGGAAAGGCACATGGTGGCGGATTGACATTGCAACTCGGGGCGATTATCACCCTCAATGGCTTGGTCCTAAAAGTGAGCGGATCCTACGGGCCAGGTAAGTAACGTTGTCCATTTTGACGAGAGATGTCGATTAATCTCAAAATTTTACGCAGCTGGCTATTCGTTGTTCGCGGAAATCGGCAACTTCACGCTACACGACCTTGGTGCACTCTTCTATGAATTCCTTGAAATTGAACTCGACATCTTTGACCACGACATCACCTTCAACTCAATCAGCCTGCTCGTTTCATCCACTGGACTGACACTTGCCGGATGCATTACCATCAATGGCCACACTACGACATACGGGAGCATCAGCCTCTCTCGTGACGGTATAGCCATCGAAGGCGGGGTCGGCGACCTCGAGTTCGAGGGTCTATATGTCAAGAACGCTCAGTTCGATGTTTTCATTGCCAGCAAACTCGATTCGACCTGCGCGAGGGCCTCGAAGTGTGCCGTCATGGGTTCTGTCGCCTTCTCGGGTATCGAGTTGGATGTCAGTGTAATCCTCGAGAAGACTCCAGAGAAGTTATATTGGACGATTTGCGGAGAGATGCGTGGTCTGGTGACTACTAGCAAGCTTGTCGGGGAGCTCAAGGACACTTTCCTCGATGTTTCTCTCGAGCGCATGGCTTTAATCGCCACGAACCACGATAAGCCAGGAAGTTCATGCGGCGGGCTTTCGTACCCCGTCACCAAAGGCATCCAGTTCTGCGCACTCATTGATCGCATCCCTCAGCTCGAGCAACTCCTTCGGGGAAGCGTAAAGGGCATGGTCTTTCGCGCATCTCTCGACGTGGAATCTCGCAAATTCAGCGTCGGCATTATCCTTCCCGCGGAGCGCACCATTTCATTCAGCGAATCAGTTTACTCCGGGCCTCTCGAGCTCGCTTTCGAAATAGGCGCAAGTCCGGAGGACATGCTCATAATGCTCAAGGCGTGCCTCAACGTCCATGTTGATACGCAGCCCGATCCATTGGCGTTCGCACTTGGACTAAAGGCAGGAGTTGTGGGGGCTAGCGCATATGGTCAAATGCTGAATGACTGGACGAGCCCGTGCGGCCTTGGTAAGGAGATTGTCATCCGCAAGTGCGCGTTGCAGTTCGGTATCGTGTACTCGACGTTCTTCAGCACAGGCACTCCGGGGGAGATCGGTCTTGCCGGTGAACTTTCGATTGGTAAAAAACTCGCGGGGGTAGCGATGAAGGTCACCCAGAACCCGAAGGAGCAGCTTCTCGTCGCAGAGATCGTCGACCTTGGCGTGACCGATCTTGTCCATTTTGCGTCGCTCGTGGTTGGGCATGAGATCCCGGACCCTGGGGATATTCTTCACTTCAATGAGCTCAGCCTCTATCTCTCCACGGGGACGTCCATTGGGCTCACGTACTATCCCGCTGGGGTGTCGGCGAAAGGCGATATGCGCATCTTTGGCAAGCGAGCAAAGTTTGAGCTTTCTCTCGCGTTGGGCGTCAAGATCATGGCGACGATCGAGGCTTTCGAGCTGGGCCCGTTGAAGGTTCACGGAGCAGCTCGTCCCGACCCAATAGTAGATGTCGAGATATCTGCAGCAAAGCAAGCGGTCCTGATCGACGGTGCAGTTGAGATCTGGGGCCTGACCGCGGCGCTTCATCTCGATGCCCAACTATACCCGTCGCCTAAACTTGACTTTTGGGTGCATCTGACCCTTGCAGACCTCCTTATTGTCAAGCTGGAAGCCAAGCTTTCAGGCGTCAAGTCGTTCAAGTCCTTGGACTCTCTCGCAGGCGCCGATTTCGAGGTATATGCTTTGGTCGAGCAGAATATCGTTGACGAGGTCGTGAAGCAGTTGTCGCAGCAAATCCAGGCAGCGAAAGATGCGGCGAAGCATGGATTTGACGAGCTCAAAGCCAAGATGGACGAGAAAGAAGCACTGTTCAAGGCGGGTTGCCAGGCTGCTATCGACCATCTGGAGGTCAAGCGGAAGGAGTGGCATGAGAAGAAGGCAGCGGTCGACGCTGAGTTCGCCAGAGTGCAGGCGGATGTGACACGCACACGCGAGGAGCTTGAGAGGAAGGTCGACGAGGCCGAACGTGCGTTCAAAGCCGTCCTCGCCCAGGCTAATGCGGCGCTGGAGGAGGCGAAACATGATGCAGCAGCAGCAATCATGGATGCCGAACGTGCTGTCGAAGACGCTCAAAGGGATAGCGATGAAAGTATCCGTTCTGCTCAAAACGACCTCCAGAGCGCTCGAGATTTTCTGAACAACAACTTCGGGAGCGCCATACGGGATCTTGAGAATGCGCGGTATGCCGTCGAAGACGCCCAACGAACGATCGACAACCTTGACCGCGAAATCGACGAGGTTAATCGAAACATATTGCCCACCTCTACTTGCTGAGAAGGCGGCGCTATGTACTGCTCAGGGCGGTGCAACGGTCGGACTCCAAACGGCGAGAGGTTTCTTGTACGCGGCGCAGGGAATCGTTCACAGTACAGGCTTCGTCGCGGCAGAAGGTGCTGTGGCAGGTTGCCAGACGGCGCTGGAGGGCGTGAGACTGATCAAGACCGAGGCGCTCAATGTCGCGAAAGATGGCCTTCGCGAGGTGCGAGAAGACCAGGCGATACTCGTCGAGGCTGCTCAGAGTGGATTGAAGTCAGTGGAAGAAGCTTGCGATGAGCTGAATGTCTTCAACGCTGCCAAAGAGGCTTTGCGTGCCGGCGAGGGCATCGCACACGGCATGATCTCCACAGCGCAAGCCGGGGTAGACGCGCTAGCGAATTGCGCCGAGTTCGTTGCGTTTGACGTGGCCGAGAAGGCCCTCAAATTCGCCCAGGAGAACACGAGCGAGCTGAACCTCGCGCGCCATGCTCTTACTGTCGCCGAGGGTGCGGTCAATGTTGGACTGGAGATTGGGAATTGGGCAGTGTCGCACGCAGGCGAGATCTTCAATATCCGCAAGATGGAGTTCTCGGGTTCAGTCAGGAGTCTCACGAGCAAAGATGGCCCTCCGTTGAGAGTCGCGGTCGAAGGGGTAGTATTCGGCGAGAAGGTGGATTTCGAGCTGGTTTGGAAGCCACACTTCGACTTGGTGGAGTTCATAAAAGAGTTGTTCAGATTACTGTGGGCAGAGATCCAGAGAATGGCGAAGGAGTTGTTCAGTTAATGAATTCGGGTCCATGTAACTTATATCTAATATTTAACTCTATCTTGTCTCTTTTATTAACTCTATTCTGTCTCCTTCCCTCAGCAAACTTTGTACTCACTGTGAAAACGCTGAGCGACGAATCGCAAGGCGCAGCGAGCATCTTTTTAGACGCTCACGTATCCGTCATTGTATGTCAAAAGTGGTTCCGTGAGTATACGCTGTAGAGCAGGCATTGATTTCGTATCCTTTCTTCGCGATCGTCTTCATACATTCGCGCATTTCCTGTTAGCAAATGTTCAAGGGAATTCGTCCCAGCGGCCGAAATTTTGCTTATAATTTTGCCTTTTGATCAGCTACACGTTGGACTTCAGCGTCAAACGACACATCGTGGAACACAATAACTTTACATGTCTTTCTGCTTCCCTCTTCTAAATACACGCTTCTAATCAAATCCGAAACCGTCCTGACCATCCTGACTCTGCGAAAACAAGTGATCAGAACCCCCGTTACTGAGACTCCCGTTCGTTCCGTTGTCCATCCTGAATTGCTGTAAGAGACCACCGAAATCGCTGCCGTTGTTGTTGTTCTGGTTTTGAAGCTGCGTCAGGTTGTTATGAAGGTTGTGGAGGGTGCTGAGATCGATGTTGCCCGCGTTGTCGAAGTTGCCGACGTTGAAGTTCGAGAAATTATTGACATTGTTGAAGAGACCGCCGCCATTCATGTCCACATTCATGGGGTCAAGCACCCTGTTGTCCACGACATCGTTCATTTCTCCGTCAGGGTTGACGTGGAGCTTCTTCTCCAATGTTTCTGCCTCGCTATCGGCTTTCAGTGTAGGATTCCGTCTGTATCCGAGTATGCCCTTAGGATCATTGGAGGAACTGTTTCCCAGCTCAGCGTCAATTGACTTTGGAATAAATCGTACTCACATCTGCGCGAATCCCTGATTGAGGATCGACTGCCCCTTATTGTCGTTGTCAACCTTTACGGCACTTTTCTTCAGTTTGTCCACTGCCAACTCCTGCATCTTCGAGAACAGGTGGTTGTCCATGTATTTCTCAACTCGATGGAAGAAAGGTCGCATAAAGGGGTAGAATTTGGTCGTATGCTGGAAAACTCCGCCTCCCCATATGTGGCATTCTGGGAAGTAAGCACCATACTTGAGCGTGTAGACGATGCTGTTATGGGCTTGCGCAACCTGGATCATTTCTTGCAGTGTCGGTTGGTTCGCTAGAGGTTGTCCCTGGTCGATCTATTCCAAAAGCTAGAATTAGCAAGCGTCGCCGAACTCGACGCGTAAAGATACTGCATACCTTGGTATCGTTTTCCCTGAGGAGAATCTTGTCCCAAGAGAAGCGCCCATCCTGATCGATCATGTCGAAGTGCAGTTTTGCTGTCGGATCGTTGCAATGCAAGTACAGTCTGCCCTCAAATTTACCCGAGTACTCTTTGCCCCAAGTATCCTTCCAGAGTTCCGTTTCCTTCACAAGTAGATTCTGCCACGCGCTCTCGTATCTATTAGATATTAGCATTGCTCCTTTAAAGATAAAAGATACGTTCTCTCACCTCGTCATGAGCGAGTTAGTCTCCGATGTCCCAACGGTGAGGTTGAGCGGAATTTGGCCGGATTTGCCTCGGTCGCTAATGATCTTGTCTTCCGAATTCTTTTCGCCTTTCTCGTAACCCACAAGACCACCATAAGAGAAAGCATTCAAGTGCGTCCACTGAAAGAATATTAGATTACTTTCAAGAAGATTATATTATGGTACTTACTTCTGCAATGTACAAAGAATTAGGCATTTGATACGACGGTTTTGAAGGGTCAGGAGGATCACGCTCCCAACTCCATCCCAGCGAGTGAGCAATCTGCAAGGATGTCAAATCAAAGGTATTTCTGCAAACATATGACACTTACCTGAGGTGCCGTGTAGCCACCCATAACAGCATTCTGATCATCGGCAAATTTTCGCTGTCCAACAGACGCCTGCCGCTTTGCGTTACTCAACGGTACCACGAAAGTTCGCTGCGCTTTTCCCAAGCTGGTCTCCCTTTCCGAGCCTTCTTCCTCTATGGCAGAGGCGTCCGTCATTGCGGTTTGGCTCCTTTCGAGGGGCACATTCTGGTTGTTGAGTGCGACTATCTGGTTTGGGTCTGCTGTGGGACGCTCTGCCAGAATTTTGTTCGTCATTGCTTCGAGCTCGTCGGACGCGTCAGCGCGGAAACGGCGTATCGGGGTCATACCCGGTTTGACGGGCCCGAGACCTTGCATGTAGAGCTTCCAATCGTCTCGATGGACGTACGTAGAATACAGACCAAATGGATTGGTAGATAACTATGCCCACGTCAACGGCCAGCAACGGTGCGACTGGCATAAAATTTCACTTGCCTTCATCCATTCATTGTTAGGCTTGTCTTCCACGACGGCCTGGGTCAAGTCGTCTGCTGAGATCGCGCACGGTTTCTTCAGTCCCTTTATGAGCGTGATGCCGTCATCGAGAGCCTTCCTCGCTTCGTCCTTCGTGTCAAAGCGGGTTATCGCAGCACCTAGAATATGAAATCGGAGGCCGTGTGCTAGAGGGACGTCGACAGAGCGATTGAACTTCCGGAAAGAACCACTTGATGAGGTGACCTTCAACAGTGTCTCCAGAGAGTTGGCCCATGTCTTTTTAAATTCCCTCGCGCTGGCCACGTCTTTGTATCCGAGTTTACATCGCAGCGCTTGTAACGTGCCATTTCGAGCTCGGAGGGGAACGTAGACAATGGATTTGGTGAACTGTTCGGCTCGTCTCGGATCGGGGTTGATGGCACACCATTCATCTTCCCATTCGCCGATGAAGTCCTCGTCATCTACAGCTCCAACAGATTTTTTTTCACCGGGTTCCGCCCCAGATCTAAGCAGCATTCAGAAAAAGACAAGTTTTACAAAGGTAATGCTTACTTACAGAACTTTGTCCCATTCCACCTTGTTCAACGCCAAAGCCGCGACAAAGCGGACGGGAAGATACCATTCGTTGATGGTAATCTTGTTCTCTTTGCGATCATCAATGACGGTCTCATCGGTAGTCGAGATATCCTTAGCAGTTATAGTTGGGTATAAGACGTCGCCGAGAAAAATTGGCGTCAGTAAAAGGTATTTCGCCGTAGTGGTAGTCGGGGCGTAGTGAGTCTGGCCAATCGACCGCTTGTCCTTCTCAAGTCGTTCATCGTCCAACTCGTACAGTGCCGAGTGAGACTCCTCGACCCTCTTGAAAACACTGGGTCCGCCTCGAGCTTCTCTGTTCATCGCCGTCGCTGGGTACCAGAGTAGACGGAGTTGGGTGCTTCGAAGGCATGCCAGCGAATGCCGAAGATATAACAAAGGGCGGATTATGTTCCTGATTCGAGGCCAGGAACTCCAGGGACAATAAAAGACCAGAAGACAATCAGCTATACTTTTTGAATGGGTCCGGAGGCCATGTTCAGTCGTAATCCCTTGCAGCGTGCCTTACGAAACTGGAAGAAACAACTGCGGACAGACTCGGTAAGTTGGAGGGCCCGACCTTGCGTTGTCCATTATAGAAAGCTGCTTGACAAGGCTTGAACGAGAACGTCTTTCGCAAGTCTAGCGTGATGGAATGTTGTATGGAGGAGACGTAGTGCGAAGGAGTGCGGTTGGAAGTGCTTCAAGTTGCAGTGCATGTCAGCTTGGCGAGTTGGTGCCGTTGTTTGGTTTTGTTGATGTCAGTCAGCCTGAGTCAGTACTAGTCAGTGGGCCGATGTGCCATCTGATTTTGAAAGGCTTTTCCTATGGTTTTATTCATTCTCGCTGCATGAATCTCACACCTAACTTTCTATCTGAATAATATCGAATCTCTCGACATGCGTCCTTTGTGACGCGCTTTTGGAGAATCGTAATAGAAGAGCTATCGGGCATGACGAGGAACACATGAATCGACGAGCTGTTCGGTCCCTCTGACTCCCTCACCTAATTCACCTACGAAATCTTCGAAAACCCGAACGACGAATATTAAACCGCGGAAACTAATGGTCAGCAGGGGGAACAATCCGCTCCTTCAGCTTCCATCGTGGAATGACTTGAATTGGAAAAGGCGTTGACTCGAGCAACTCCTGCTACCGATTGTTGGACGTCCTGCTTGAGCTCACATTTTTACAGCCTCAAGCCTCAGGCCTCAGTAGTTCATAAGTATTCTAAGAAGAGAAGGATGGTACTTCGCAGAATTTGAGGAGTTCGACTTCTTTCCTGGATCAGAGAGATCGGCGTCATCGCCACACGTCGAACGCTGGTTCTGAGTTTCGACAGAATCCTAATGCGAAGACAACTCTTAAATAAACATAGATTAAGTTTCAAGAGTATTTTCAAGGCAAAATAACACAGCATACACACATCATTCCAGACCTAAACCAACTAAACCGTTCCCGGACACCGAACCGTATGGCGTAATAGAAGGCCCACCTTCCACACTGGCTGTCGGTGGGACTTCGTCGGCTTGTGAAAGCTGGTCGCTACCCGCTGGTACGTGAATGAGGCCGCTCTCCCATGCCTCGACAAATTCTGTCACTTCATTCACCAGCAATTCGATAGCTTGTCCTTTTGTCCACGCAGCTACGTCAGGCTCAGACTCGATGCTGAACTCCGCACTCGCTCGAGGTGATGCCACAGACGGCATGCCGCCGAGATGACTGAATCGCTCAAAGGTATGATCTGTGCTCCCAGGCGCATCGAGTGAATTTGAGCGTGTAGATATTGTTTGTATCGGCAGAGCCAGCAAAGTGTGATATCCAGAGCAGGCCTGGACGATGCGCACACGCTCGTATGTACGTTGCTTCAGCGCCCGCGAACGTACCCTAGCCATCGATATAGTCTTCCGCACATCGAATGGGCTATTCCCACTACTCGCGCTCCTCTTCACCGATACTGACTCGGATGTTGACGATGGAGAGATAAAGGTAGGAGAATGGGAGCGAATTTGCGGACCCAGATGCACGATTCGTTTCTTCAGACTATTGGACGGCGTATGGCCAGGCGAAGACAGAGGGGTCCCCGTGAATGCTGAGACGTCCAACGATAAGGGTGGCGGGATCGATTTCTTCAGAGTGAATGACTCAGAAGGTCCCAAGCGAGGCGACGCTTCGGGACTTGGGCCGGTAGACCGGAAACCTGCAGCCATGCTCATGCGCGGTTTCGAGAAGATCGTGCTTACGGGTCGTTGGCTCCTCCTTGCCCTGGACGCAGAAGCCCGTTCTGTCCCAGCGTTCAAGGAAAGTAACGAATCGTGTAATGGCACCAGCTTCTCGTGCATGAGCGTCCTCAACTGGAGCGTTAGAGGCGATCGGCTGCGGCAAACAAATTCTAGGAAGGACCACAGAAGGTAGTCAACAACGCGAGGGTCAGACGTTGCTATCCTTTCACTTGAATGCCGAACAACCGAGGGGGAGGTAGGAGACGGAGGTATTGATGACGGGGGCCGATCGGGGCGTAACATAAAGTGAGAGTTATGTTTGTCTTCCGATGATGTTCGTCGATGAGTAGGTCTATCTGTCATGAATCTGTCCGGAAATCTATCGGCCATGGGTGAAGGTGACGGGGATGCATTCGGCGAAGCAAGAAGACGTCGGAAGGCGAACGTAGCCGAACCTTCATCAAGCAAAGGTCGAAGCATGGCTCCCAATCTCATCCATACACCAGGCATGACAGCAGTCATGTCGTCTTCACCACGAACGATGATCAACTTAAGAATTACCAGAGAAACGGTGCATCGCACAGAAGCTCTCTCACCATCCTCCCTCGAGCCTTTGGCCTTCTTTCCTGATTTTTCGCCTGTACCGGGAGGTGACAACCCGTCAGATGGAGACGTGGATTTGTGTTTCGGAATACCAGAGCTATTGAGCGAATGGAACGCTCTTGTCGCTAAAGAAGCCAAACGGATCCAAGCCCTGGCATGCGCGTCCTGCCTTCGACTATCAGTCCACTGCGTTTCGATAGTGAGATCCGACGTCGTCCGCAGCGTCAGTGCTAGAGGTAGCACTATGCCTGTCAGCATTCCGATGGTAATTTCGTGCTTTTCGACCTCACTCATGATGTCCGAGCCAAGTAACCCTACCGCATGCGAGAGGAAGGAGATGAACGCGGAATGGTACGGAAGAGTTTCGATCAAGTTATCCTCAGCGACCGCTTCGCATAAGTCGAAAATTGAAGGGCAAATTTGGTGCACGACGACAGTTGAAAACATCTCGTCGTTTGCGAAAACGGGATTGGAGGACATGGTGGTCAGAGCTTTCAAGAACCCTGTGAAGTCAAGGGAGCTTCCATGCAAGTTGATGATCGGGACCAGCTCCTTCAACAAACTTGTGGTCAGTTTTAGATCCTCGCGCGCGCAAAGTCCTTCTCCGATCATAGTCATGAAGTTTGACACGCAATCGCCAGGAGACTTCGATGATGTAGAATCTTTGAGGAGAACGATGGCAATACCGACGGCTACTCTGAACGCCTCGACCCTTATCTGACCACCAGTTTTCACATAGGAAGCCAGGGCAGAGATATACTCTGCTCGCATCGCTTGCGGATCTCCTGCGATAGCTTGAGAGTTGAGCTGACTCTTCAGTTGACCTTGTGTTGCTGAGCCGTGTTGCTTTTCAACTACGGCTTCGCCCTTAATGTTCGATCCATCCGTGTTTTTGGTCTTCCCAGACAACTTTGTAAATAGCATGGCACCCACAGCAGCCATACCATCCCGAAGGACAGTGCGAGCAGACGAGGAAGCGTTGTAGAAATTCGGTGCCATATGTCGAAATAGTCGAAGGAAACGTTCCGCGCGTTGGCTCGATGGGTCGTGGCCAATGACAGTCAGGAGGAGCCTCACGACGTTGTCAGGTGAAAACCTTTTGTTGTCGAAGATCCCAGCGGATAGAGAGCTTTCAACGTGCACCGAGCCCGCTTTCCCCTCAGCTGTCAAAGTTGCGAGGAAAAACTGAGGTCTTTCGTCCGCTGTAATTGCAAGAGCTGTTTCTTCCTCTTGTGGCTTGTTGACGTCACGAATTCCAGCCGAGTCAGCTGCTGGCGGTCCTGATTTTAGGCTGGACAGAAGGTTGTAAACACACTCTGCCAGCCATTTATAATCTTCAGACGTGTGGCAGACAAGTATGGACACCGTGTCCAGGGCTTGGTAGACAAAGGCCTCTTCGTGTACGGCGAAAAACTTGTGGACCGAATATTCTATGGCTTCTCTGACCCCGAAATTTCCTTCCGAATCGCAATACACCTTGACTAGAACGGAGAAAAATAGAGAGAACCCGCCATTCGCTGCCATAAGTCGGCGGAAACGAGTGCTTGCGATCATGTACACTGTTCTTTCAGGTCAGAGGTAATCCTGATGCAAGACGCAAAATACTTACCGATCAGCGCTTGGCCGACAATCCCGACGTCGTCAGAATGTCGAAGCAAAATCCTGTTGACGCCGTCCAAAATTACTTCTAATTCCGACCTGTCGTTCAAATGTCTCGTCAAACACCTGAGCGTCTGAGCCACAAGTGACAAATGGCTTCGTGCAAATGAAAGAGACACGGCTGCTAATTCGCCGATCCTAAGAGATGACGAAGTTCGCCGGCGTTCTCGAGAGATAACTATAGGCCCGAGCGACTCGTTCTCCTCCAATAACTCCATATTCGGGAGGACGAGCCGGGTCCAACTCTTTCGCAAGAAGTGGACGTCTTGAGGACTTCGTTTGAGCAATTCAACGAAGAGCATATTTTGTGATGTTCTGATCATCAGCATATAGATCAATGAAGAGGGAGCCTCTTCAAAAGGGTTCGTGTTCTGCTCGGGTCCCTTTGGAAACATGGATGTTTGAGGAGCTGAGTCCGGGAACCAAAGTTGCCCAGATGGAAACAGGAATACCTCGATCTTGGCTCTTCGTACGGCTTGGACTGAAAGGCCGCTGACTTGCGGTGCATACCTCGCAAAAATAGGTATTGTATGAGCAAGTTGGTGAAAAGAATCAGGTGTATCCGCTTCTCGAGCAAGGTACTTCAGGAATCCAGCAAGATGACCGAACACATGGTGCGTGAGACGAGGCGGTAGTACCTTGCTAATCTGCAGGAATGAACGTAGAGCATGTACGGCTTCGTCTAAATTCACGCTTCCTTCCGATACCGACTCCATAATAGCTCGGCATAACACGGTTGGATCGTCGCGCATGAAGTCCAACATTAAATCTCGGGCCAGGGATGCAGCTGCGAAATCCGACCCCAAGGAGAGCGATGTCAGTTGCGCAAAGACCGACAAGAGCGTCTGCACAAACACCGGGCGCCTCTTGATGTTTTGATGACCTCCAGACGACGAATTTCTGCGAAGAAGATTTGCGCCTCCTTTAGGAGATTTTCCGGGTGACGATGCAGGGCTCGGACTCCCCGAACGACCTAACTCTGGTGAGACTGCCTCCGCATCCGAGTGTTTGGACATAAGGTCGAGTTGCGTCGAAGCGAGCAAAGACATGGGCGTCCGAAGCCACTCAAGGAGTTGATCCATTGGTTCGTCGTCGTTCGTCCAACCAATCTCAGATAGGCGGCGACGAAGGTCGGGCGGCAGTGCAGGACCACTTCGCTGACGCCCATCGTCTACTCCTTGCACGTGCACATAGTTGGCAGAGCCGACGTCTGTTGCCACAAAAGCTATTGGAGGTCGGGCCAACTTGAAAGGTCGCCGATGAGTCTTATCCGTTATGTAAGTCAAGGATAAGAGCTGAAATCTCCAACTAGACAGAGCTCCCATCCTGATGACCGCTCGCCTTCGCGTTGTACTATCGTCACTATGCGATGTTAAGAGGTGAATAATATAAAAAACACAGTATATTCACCTTTTGAAGTCATCGGCAATCATCTGCAAGTATTCGAAACCCGCCTTTTCAGCGCATTGCATGTTCAAGAACGATGCCTTTGAAAGGTACTCAGAAAAGCTGACAAGAGGACAATCGGACATGTCTTACGTAGATGGCTGTCTTTGAATCGTCCGACTCCAAGCAATCTCCCCATAGTCCGGGACCTAATTCGACGTAGTTCTCCTTTGAGAGACCTCCCGACATTGCAACTAACAATTCCAGAAGAGGGCGAATAGGGGGACCTTCCAGGGCGCCAAGAAGAGCAAAGCGATCGTCGAACGATGCGTCATATGGATCGCGATGATCGTTCGTCTGTACTGCATCCAATCTCGGTGAAAGAACCACTGTGCTCCTACGCTTCGCAATTGTCACGTTTTCCCTCTGATTAAGAATTTGGAGTCGACGCCTACGTGGTTGTGAGGTCGTAGACCTTCCTTCGCAGAGTCCCATACAATATGAATTACATCCCGAGTTTCACATACCTCTCCCTCGTTCTCCAGCGCAGCTTCTTGAGACCCGTGGAATTGAACAGTCCAGCTTACAAGACTTCGAAGCCATTGAGCCCTAAATTGAGGTCAGTAGAATACTGACATCTGGAATAATGAAGAATGGGTGGTATAAAGCTGATACGTACGATTTCAGCGACCTCGTTATCAATCGGATTTCCAATAAAAGGGTGGATATGAGGCATCTATGCGATAAGGGTAAAAGGCTGGTTTGCTCCTAAACAGGAAACGTGAACGGATGCGAGCAGTGAAAAAAAAAAGTTTAATTACTCGAGCACCAAGCCAAACGGTCAGGCGCGCTTCCAAACTCGTAGCAAATTTGACAACTTTCATGTGAGACTCGGTCAGGACCTAAACTTGCACTTAGTTTCACCTCAAAGACTCGGAGGGAACTCACTGTACTGGTGTCCTTATGGGCCTTGCGTGCAGCCTTCAAAGCGCCTATCACCTCTAGAAGAATGATACATTGTCCCGGTCTCGCTTGACCCCAGCTCGGACTGTCTGCCTCCTTCTGCTTTCCCTTCCTTGCAGAGCTAACATCACTCATGATCGCGACTGCAATCATCTCTGCTTCTGTCGTCCAAAGTTCGGGAAGGTAGCTACCGGTGGCAATAAGAATAGTCAGATGATGAGCAATGGTCACTTCCTTGGACGAGGCTGCGCAAGTGAACAGAGGCTTATAGAAAACCTGTGGGTTTACGTGTGCAAACGCTCTAAACAATTCACTCAGGGCCTCGCAAGGGTGTGGTGGAGGTTCAGAGACCAGACGCTGAAGCAGACGAAAAGGTCAGAGAATGCCGAGTGAAAGGTAGAGGGGCTTTGTACCTCTTGAAATTGTGGAATCATAAGACCCGATAAAAGTTTCTTTTCTTCCGCCGGCAAAACATCAAGAGTTGCATCAGCGATTCTTATGACTGTGAGCCATTCCGCAGCCGTTGCCTTGCGATGATCTGTAAGGCGCAATCCACATGTCATCTTACAGTAAAACACATACCAATTCCTTCATTTCATCTTCGACACATTGTCGCCAGAACGAGTTTTCAAGCCAACCTATGATGAACTCGGCAGCCTGAAAACGCTCGACGGAGTCAACGCACGCCAACGCCATCGCTACTTTAACGGCAAGTCTTCGTGACTCGCGAACCTCATCGCCCATACTATCGAGTTCGGGAAGGATGCGGAACGAAAGCATCCTTAAGATCGAGGCGGAAGCCGCAGAGAACTCGGATGGAGCATCAAGGTCGGATAGCTGATGCAGCAGTCGTGCAGCGGCTCGAAGGAACGTGTTGATTTTCCCCACGTGAATTTTTGTTCTGAGAGGAGTATATGGAAGAGAAGTATCAGGCTCTTCCCAATAATCCTGAAGGTAGGGATGAGCAGGCAATGTAAGGGCATAAGCAGCCATACCTCAATTGAACGATGAAGCAAATGCTGTTGTGTAGGCGAACCCACTTCGAGGCAACGAAGTAGAGCATCCAGGCAGATTCCACGTCTCAGATCGTCCTCCGAGTCGCTATTGAGGGCTATCGCATTGTACTTCTGCTCAAGATCAGCCAAGTCCAAACGACCAAATTTCCCTGCAACTATTTCAGACAACAAATGCTTCACGGTATGCAAATCTGATTCTGAGTCGGCCGCTTGAGTAAAAGATGGGATAAGGAGAGCTAAAGAGGGGATGACTGTCCTAAATGAGACCGGAGTGGTCAACAGAGGTTCTCTCGAGAGAAGGAATGTCAAGTTGAGCAGAACTCGGGATCGTAGCGGTGATGCTGGCATAGTTGCTGCCTTACAGCACCAGAGGCAACGATCGATTTCACCCTAAAAGTCGAATTAATGACGCGAAGTAGAGCGAGGACAAATCGGTAACGCACGTCAGGTAAAGGTGTCCTCCACGTTCGAATAATGGTCTCAAATATTTCCATTGATAGACGGCGCTCATCATCCGCGATTCTCCCAGTGCTTTGACTCAGGAATACGATCAGAATCGCTGACAACACCTCGCGCTCGTGAGGAAGGTAGAGATACGTTGTTTCCTTTTGCTTGGCCACAGAAGCATAGCGAACGACCACAGCTTGCAAGTTTGCAAGAGAAGCTGAGCGTCCGCTGCTCGATTGTGCTAGAGTAGCCACGGATGGAGGTCTTTTCATAGCAGCAGAGCTGACTAGAGTAGCACTGCTCGCGTTGGACAAAGGCAAAGAGGCCGAAGATTTCATGGGTAATGACAGCGCTGAGCTGAATGCACTTCCTTGCGAGGCCTCTCGTTCGAATTTCGTCGTCGACTTCAGCTTTCCAGCTTCGTCAAACCGCACAGCCCAACATGCGCGATGAATCTCTTCAGAAAAACGATGCGTCAAGCCATCGGCGACGACGCGTGCTTCCGTCACGACCTGTCGAAACCCAAAGCGGGGGAAACGGGAGGGCTTCGGGGTGGGTGCTCCCAGAGGGACATTTATCTGCGAGAATGAGCTGAAGGACGGTGTTGGCGAGGTGACGGTAGGAAGGCCTAATGCGACCGCAGAGTTCGAGTTCGAGGATATTTTGGACGAGACGGAAGAGACGGAAGGCATAACATGCTGGCGAAGATGCTCCCATCTCAGCTTCGACGGTGATACAGGCGGCGGGGATGCTGGTGTATCGAGATCGAAGGAAAGCTTCGTCCGTCTACCTCGCCTTGGTACCGGGGCGTGTATTGATGACGATGAAGACGCCTGCGTATTCGACGTACTTGGCGGGGGGTCAATGAAGAATTGTTCTGCAAGCTCCCCTGTCGAGCTCGCCGGAGAGGAGACAACCTCATCCGTCATCCAAGGCGTAGCCCTCTCACTTTCACTTCCCTCCTTCAGCGCTGCCAACGGCAACCTAGTTGTCGAACCAATATCATCTCCAGATGAGCTTGAATATGTCGACGAGTCCTTCGAAAACAGGCGTTGGGCAATAGGACGCCCTCCAGATGGCTTCTTCGCAGGAGCTCTTGTCTGCTTTGAGCTCATTGTGACTTTGGACGCTGTTGCATGTCGCGTAAACGGTGACCACGACGTGGACCGTCGGGACGCGCAGTGCTCTAAAACGGTGGTCGGGGGATGCAGCCGACGCGTTGAGGAATCCTGGCACCACCTTTTACACAGAGTATCGTACAGTTCATAAAATACACAGGACATTTCGAAAGCAAATAAATACTATGAAATACAATGGGAATCAGTACTCCAGCGATGCATCACCCCCTGCCCATGAACTGTTAGCGAGAATTCAACGTTCCAAACAGACTCGCACGTACCATTTTGACGTCGTTTGAGTCGCGAGATTTCCATCAATCCCCGAACGTGTGCATCTAATATATCTACGTATGGCTTCAACGATGTTTTCTCCCAATCTACTAGAAATAAGCTTTAAGTCACTAAGCATCCGCCGGAAGAGACGTACCCGAGCCTGCGTGCTGTGGTGTGCCATCCTCCGACATTGCAACGTCCTTCGTTCCGACGGCATCCAACTCTTTCAATAGCTGATCGACCGTCGGAACGCGTTCAGGATCAAAGTTCTCGACGTTTTCTGGGTCAACAGGGACGCAAACTCGCCCCGTACCCGGATGAACACAGAATGGCGACTTCAATAAATGGTTTCGATGCTTAGAGACTTCCGAATCCATCCGTGGATATGTATATTGCAGGACAATATCCTCTACGGCCTTGTAAAGCGGCTTCGAGAGTGTCAGCGCGCACTAAAAGATTGAAATGCTATTACTCACAGCATCCGCGGGCTTTTTGCCTAGCTCTTGCGCCTGTGAGACAACTTCATCTTTGATGTCTGACCACTTCTCAGATGAAGAACGAGGACGCTTTAACCAGCGTTTCCGTAGCTTCAATGCAATGTCCTTGTCGCCTAGTAGGTCGAGAAGAGTGTCTGTTTGTTCTTTACTATCAAAGCACTTCTGGTCGTCGAGGATGAGTTTTGGAAATGTTCCCCTCAAAGACTCCACCGCATTACTGTGCACGTCAATGAATGAACAAGCTATCCGAGCATAGAAACACACCTAAGAGAAGGATGTAGCGGTCCCCCGGCGAATCTGACATTCACCTTCTTCGTCATGTCCTTTCCTCCCTTGATCACCTCTAACCATCCCAATACCGACTTTCTTTGCTCGTCAGTCAAGCCCATGGCTTCCTCGTCAGAGATCCAGCAATGTATACCACGGCGACCAGAGTAGACCCATAAGATGTGCTTATAGCCAAAATTTGAGCGTAGCACGTTGTCCATGACCTTGACCGCGGCCGCGATGAAACCCCAACACCGTCGACAGATACCCTTGCCGGAACAGCACGTTCGGATCTCATCGTAATCCGTCATGTCGATATCGAACACAAGCTCCCTTTGCAGTGGTTTAAGAGCACCTGGCCGCGTTTTTCTATCCTTGGGCTTCAAATACGTCAGGGGGATATATGTGAGCTCGTCAAGCGGAATAGACGCACACGAATCGTACAGATTGGGCCGATTTCAAAACGCGTAGGGTTCATCCTTATCACCTCTTTCTTCATATCCTCCATGGTATTGAACGAAATGTATCGAATGATGACGTCTCCCGGTAAGTTGAACGCGAATTCTCTGTGTGTGAAGAGTTTCTGCGGCGCGTGCTGGTGGTTCAGCCAGGTGTAGATGGATTTATATGGAAAAAGTCTCTTGTAGAATTGCATCATCGTCGATGCATCCGATGCATCGTAAAATACATCTCGATCGACGTCCATTTTGGAAGGAGTACGCGGCGTGTGTTGAAGACAAACGCGACGTCAACGCGTCGAACGCGTGGACGATTGAGGGGTGTTGGAGGTCCAAGACGCGTCATCCTTCCCCCGATCACCAGGGTCATTTGCTTTCACGCGAGCCACTTTTTTCGTGCAGACATCAATTATCAACATGCACTACTGCCACTAGCAATCGTGAAAAGGCCAATCTGACGACGTCATGTTGCCCAAGAAAATCTACTTCCTTTCTATTCCGTCATCCACTATTGCTGCTCTGAAGTCAGGTGGATTCGAAACCGTGGACGATTTTGAGGGGCTGGATGCCGACCAACTATCTGAAGGTGCGTTCCGAAGGCTGTAACCAAGCAAATGCAATATGTTCAAGGAAGATGCATTTTAGAAATAAATATACCTTCTTTTCTATGTGAACAAATTCTCAAGGAAGTTAGAACACCTGCTGTGGCCCTTCCTAGTGCTGCCCAATCCGCCAGTGTATCCTCCTTGGACCTCTTGGAAGCCACCAAAACAATATTTTCTACTTGTCCTCCCGCTGATCTATTACTACGTGAAGAAAATGCTTTAAACGTATATTTAAGTCCGGCTCAAGAAAGGCCATCTACGTCGACGCCCTCTGCTGGTTTGAGAAGAGGATCGATTCTTGAACTTTCCGGCCCACCTGGAAGTCCGAAGGAGAGGATCGTATTGGAATGTTTGCGTAACTTCGTCAGTGCTGATGAAAAGGTACTATTCCTAGGTAAAGCTTATAGGTGTACATCAACCTTCTTTCTAACCGATCTTCTAGACGCGCTGAATATGACAACGCCATTCATCCTTTCAGAGGCCCTCAAAGGTGAGATAAATCTAGACCAATCTTCAAGCTACAAAACAACGGCGACTTTATTAGACATCCCCCGGGCGTCCTCAAACGTCAAGTACTTCAAATGCAATACATTGGCGCATTTGATGATCTTCCTTCGCACATTGGACAACGCCGTCGCAACTGAAAAGGTGTTCATTGCAGATTCCCGTGACTTGCAAAATCAGATCTGACGACCAAGAGCGCAGGCTAGACTCCTCGTACTCAACACGATCTCCCTTCTCTTTCAAGCAGAGAATCTATCAATCTCAGCTCGGTCCGCACTCCTCGAGGAAGTCAAGGAGATTTTGGCGCGAGCCTGTGCTTCTTCGCACCTTACCGTGATCGTAGTATCACAGCTGTCAACTAAACTCGTCGACGCCAATGGGCTTCCTGCAGGATTCGAATCCGCCACATCCGCCGTACTAGTCCCACAACTTGGTCCGTATACCCTGTTATGTGTCTCTCATCTTGAGTCCGTATTCACTCAATGGCCGAAAGGAGACACATGTTTACCGCGAAGTCGAACGTTTCGAATGATAATCATACCCGAGTCGCCCACGACGGGGTACGTTGCTTTATACGCCGTAGTACTGAACAAATTTCTTATCTTATTTCAATACTCTTAGGCGCATTCGACTACTGGCAACACCGAAGGTCTCGGCGGAGTCTTTGAAGTCCTCTATTGTGGAATCGCCGTACGAGCTCAGATCGGTGAGTGAATCTTTTTCATACATCTCACGATCTGTATCTCATTCAATTGAAGATTGACGGTCGAGTGTGCACTCCCGACGGGCAATAGCTTACAGCGTAAATTCATGATCCACCAAATTATTGGGTCCATCGTCTCCGACTTCACTCCACCGTGCTGCCAGCTACAGTATCAAATGTAGCCATAGATGCTGCATCGGCAATTGTACTAGAAGCGCTCTCCTTTTCGACCTCGATAATGCCGTCCGGGGTAATGATTCCATCCATGTATCTATCGAATTCTCCCATCGGAATCTCTTTCGCTGGCAGTATCTGTTCTTGCAAAGAGAGGGCGACTAAAGTTGAGTTTTGTCAGCTCCAAAGTTTGAAAGGGAGGAATCTTCAAATGGACGAACGCAGAGCTGGTCGGACGACATCCTTCGATTCACAGCGCTTGGTGTAATTATTGATGAATTGGTCGTAATATCCTCGGCCATGTCCGAGACGCCCCAAAGATCTATCGAAGGCAACGCCTGCGCGAATGCTGTCACGTAAGTCAAACTCTTATGTCCTGACAGATCATGCCAACTTCACCGGGAAGAAGAATCAGATCGAGTGCCTCGCTATCCTCGTCCATGGCTTTGGAATCGAAGCATCGGTCACCTACGCAATAGCAGCGGGTACTGTAAAGCCTCGGTACGCACCGTTCTTCCGCTTGCCTCCGGCGTATTCTAGTCCGGGTTCCTTGATTCCCCAGACGCCCGAAGGCAGAGATTCCAGGTCCTCGGCATCATGTATTTGTAAGAAGTCCATTGTTCTCGCGGAACCCTTCTTAATCTTAGGAACATATAGCGTACGACCTACACGGCGAAATATTTCACGGATTAGCCTTTTATGACGGCATGTGGGTGTAACACGAGAGCGCTCACCGGAGGAGACGATTTCTCGTGCGATCTCGTGCGTATCGACCTCGCCACCCATGCTGAGAAAACAGCTCACGGTTTTACACCGTTGGTATTGTGATGACGAGAGAACGTTTTTAAGCACAAGCTCTGCTGTAAATCAACCCTATCAATAAGCATCAAGGTGAAAATTGGTTGTCTTAGTTTCGATTACATTGTTGACGGATTTCCGCGTCCGACAAACTTCGTAATTTGAGAGACATGCTCTTGCGTAAAGTTTGCTTTGCTCCTTGAAGTACGACAGCCATCTTCGCGTATAATATATCTAATCGGTTCAATGAGGTAAATCACAATTTGAAGTAGATATGACTCACAAATCGAATTGAAATTTGGATGGTGATGGAAGTTCGAAGGCAAGTCGCGAGGCGGCGACACGATTGGTGGGGAGGAGGTCAGCGCTTGTGCCACGTGGGTTAGGCGCCCCATAGCGGAAGGAGTCTAGACCCTTCTGGTGACTGAGAACTTCGAGTTCAGGTGAACAACTCGATATTCAAGGCTTTCCTCTCATTTTACTCATCAAAGCAGAACACGCTATACTTCAGCAACTGATGCAGCAGCTCTGGAGATGAAAAGGACGGACGGAAGGAGTGCCGAAATGATCGAACCACTGGCAATCGAACTCAGCTTCATTTCACTGCCGTCGTTCCACTCGAATGACGACACATTGGATCTCAACGGTGGATGGAGACCTGCTCTTGAACTCGAACTTCCAGGACGCTTGCTCGTGAGGCTAAGCATCGCTCAAAGCTAGATGGGTGGCCTTGGCAAAACTGGTTTCGATACGATCGGGGACACGGTAAGCTCGATGGCTTATGTTGAGCGTGGAGTTTTCGCGCACTCATTCAAGGCAATAGGTATACCATTGTCAATGCTCGTTTCCCGACCTTCGACTCATTCTTCTCGTATATTGAACATCACGGAACGAAACCCTTCGCAATCTCGCACCTATATTGCAGAAAACTGTTCGGCGAAAAAACAACGACGATCGTCAAGTTCCTTCATTTTATCAGAAATATTGCTTTGAACTTACTGTCTCTATGTTCAGGTGAAGACAGGGAGATGGTTCCCTCCGAACGTCTATACCAATACGCGGGCCTATTGGCACTGAATTGCCTGCTGATTCGAGAGAAACCTCTGCCAGCTCAGGCGAGGATGCGCGCCCCCAAGCTCAGCGATAATCACCCGTCTCTCGGACGGATGATATCATCGCAGCTCAAAAAATCTCTCTAGGATGGTCCTACTTCGTCATGTGGACGACAATAGCAACGCCAACGGACATCTGGAGGAACAAAAACAATGTTTACAACACCGTGTGGCCGCATCTGGTTGAACTTCACCGGCATTATACCCTCGCGGAGCGGATGGCCAAGTATTCGGAATGTACCCTTTGGGGTACTGAAAGACACGGAGCGTCGACGGTAGACGGATCCTGGAAAACGGGGTCAAAACCTTTCGATCTGTCGTAATCCCAGCGTTTGGGACCGGGACGGGAACGATAGTGAACCAAACGTTCAGCGCGCAATTCTCGAAAGCTGTCAGAAAATTTGACGAAGCCGCCCGCGATCTCAAAAGTGGACGAAGATGGACTGGAATGACGCACTCAAGATCACAGGACAGTTCGAGGACGTATCATCTGCTACCGGGTGGGAGAGGGATTCAATGGAGCGTTTCGGTGTTGGTGCTGATGAGGTGAAGTTGGGGAGGAAGAAAGGTCGACAGGTGCAACGAGGTGATTGTATTTGCGTACCTATGAGAAATGACACAACTCTTTCCTTCTCTTTCGACGTAGCGTCCTCGTCTCCCCACGTTGGTTCCAGGAAGAAACTCTCGGTGGGCGTCGGTTCAACCCTTGCTTCGTGCTCCTTTCTTCCCGTGTTAGCTGCCTTTGTTGTCGTACTAATGTGAGAATGGTGCGTCACCCTTACCGCTTGATCGGCCGTCTTCCCATCTGACACACCAGGATGAACGTCGCTTTCACTAGCTCCGCCCAACCCATTCATCCTTTGGAATCAGGATGTCCCATCTACGATCTCACTTTATCGCCCATCTATTACTGTCAAGCCTGCCGAGTCTTCTTCCTTATGGAAGGCTCTGTCGCTGAGTCTCAACGGACGTACGTTCAGGCCAAGAGCGGACACACGCTGGCTAACCCCCCTCCTAAAGGTATACGGAAATATGACCGCTCATCACCTTCCCACTCAACCCCTGAAGCCAGCTGGCTTTTGCACCATCTATTCTCCATCTCCTGAGGCACATGGAGGGTCGGAGCGAAGTGATAGTGCGGCTGCAGTCTCGCTGCTGGGTTAATTTACCCCAGAAAGAATGATGCGCAACATCTGCAATAGGAGACTCATTTCTGCACGACCTTCGTGGCTTGTTCGATTTACTCAAGGATTTTATTTTTCTCCTTCCAGACAGATTATCACGGACGTCAGAGCGTCATCTTGCGGTAGATCTCTCGAGCTGTCGCGCCCCCTTCTCACTACGACGGATTTTTCGCCTCCCCGTCGCACCCCCCTCCACAACTCGTTCACCCTGACTGCCCAAAAAGCGCGGACCAACGCTGGCGGGGGCCCACGCAAATACTTCAACATCAACTCAACAACAACAGTATGCAGCTTTATATTTCCACAGTGGAAACGCTGTCGGATCCAGATATGTTTACATTGCAACTGATCTTGATATCGCAGGCTAAATCTACGGAGCAAGCAAAAACGAACGAAACCCAAGCTTGGCCTGTTTCAACTTTACGGGCTGTTTGCGCCCGTTGGTCTTGTTGTCAGCTGCGCGACGAATGGGATCGCGTTCTCGTGAGGAACGAAAGGCTCAAGAGGGTAATGATTATCCTGTCTGTCCCCCTCCCGCGAGGTTGAAGCGAGGTGTGTGGTGGAAGTAAAACGCGAAAAGCATAGCAAAACACGTTGATAGCATAACGAAGCATCCCATCCTGCACATCCGCGACCGGAAATTCGCCTGCCACCTGTTCAGATGACTACCAGGGCGCTAAAGGTAGGCCAATGAGAGGGAGTCGGTGCAGGACTTCGTGTTACGATTCGTTGATGCAGCAAGTAGACAAGATTGAAACGTACCTCATGATCGCTGCGTTGCTTACAGCGGAATCGGATGAATGATCGAACTATCGAAGTCAACAATCTGGATCATCGTTTTCCAATTGTCGCAGCGATGTTACTGAGCTAGCTGTGAGAGAAAGACGCGATCAAGTAGCCAGGAAATATCGCGGAATGGGCGTTTGTTACAGCAGCGGCCTCGCTCAACAGGCCCACGGGTCTCGCGCAACATTAGAAAGCAGCTGGAGGACAGAATCCGGTCGAATCATAGTACAGCGATTGTCACTATACAGGCCGGAGAACAGAATCCAGAACATAGAGGGATGGGCGAAGCGGGTCTGAACAAATTCCAGGCTCCTCCAGAAAATGTCGAACCATGGGCCAGGTAGGTCCAGAACGTCTGAGCTCGACGTCGATGTTATACGCCATTCTGCACGACAAAGAGAGAGAAAAGCTAGTCTGCACGGTTACCAGGCAAAGAACGAGCGAATTGCGAAACTCTCGTAATTTTTTCATAACGAAAACGGACGAGAATTAGTCAAGGTGTTGCTCATACCCATCATAGAAGCGTCTTCCTTACGTTTGATCGAACTTTGACGTTGACACGGCAGATCGGCAGGGCACCGCTTCTTTTCCTCTTCCGGCTTGCCTTGCCAAGACGGGCAACGACACGCCCACCTCCGGCCAATCGCAGTGGGGCGCTGGGCCACGACGCCGCAACGAGGACGGACAGCAACGTGATCGCGATTGCTCATAATACGGTGCATTGTGGTGCATTCAATGCGATGGAAGCAACTCGCAGGTATCGCAATTTATCTCGCTTGGAGCCTGTGGGTGCAAAGACGCGTTCAACAGAAATTTTCTATCCAAGCCATGAAGAACACACGTGTTTTAGTAATGATGCTGGGAGCTACCTATGTCTTTTTTTCGCCGACTTACACCGCTGGCAGTGTACCTGTACAACTTGCGAAGAGTTCGCGAGCAAAGAGATTCCTTTGTTCTCTCCCCTGTCACTTACGACGGGCACTTCTTTCTCCTTAATAATGTCCTGATCAATGAACGACAATTTAGGAGTTTCATGCAGGTCCAACTTTCGTAACTCTCAACAGAAAAAAAATGCAGATGCTTCGGAGGCGAGGTGAAAGGTACCGTAATAGGTCGAAGGTGGCCAATCAAGAGGTTCGTTAGCGCGAAAAATAACCACTGAGACGTGATCAAGTTCAACCTTTTTAATATCCCCGCCATACTTCAGGAGCTTGTCGGAATCAAACACGGAGTCGCTCTGTCATCTGATGCGTATGCTCTCGCCAAACGTTATGCAACAAATTCAGACCAAAACTACTGGATCATATATTCGTCTGCACTCACCACGATGTCGACGATGCTGCATCCATGTGACAACGAAGATTCCCTGTCCGTGAAGCCCGGTATGAGCCTTGGTCCTTAGTGCCTCCATACCACAGCAATAGTGCGTTGCGACAAATAAATCATGCAAACCTCGGGTCAGCAGACGCAAGGCTTCACGTAACGTTAGTGGTGCGTTTCCCAGCGCGATAGACCAAAGCGTATTCTTGACGTATCGGATGGTGCTGTTGGCGCTCGCGCTGGCCGATCTTGTGGGCCGTCTCAGTCTGCTTGCCTGGCAAGGAACAAGGAACTCCCGCGAAGCTCTCCAGGTTGCACACGCGCAGCAACGAAGAAGTTGACGGGCGCTGCAATCCTATCGGTTGCCCCCCTTTTTCGAATATCGTCAGCTTGAGGATTAGGTTTGACGAGCTAGAACCCATCGCTTGTATGTCCTCGACGTCGAACTCGATGGATGGCTGGAGTTCTTCCGCTCGCATTGATCGTCGTATAGTCCAATGACCGCCAGTCGGGGCCGTCCGACGGAGCGCACAAGTCGGTATTCAAATATCCAAAGTCTTGTTTTCGATTCCTCGATTTCTGAATACCCTTTTCATCATCGTCCCGGAGGGACTAAGAACGAATTTAGAAGGCTCCGACGGTAAGATGCACGGAAATACATACCCACAATTGGGCGTAAGAACGAAAGAGGGTCGTAGTTGAAGGGGAGTGACTTTGAACCGAAAAGTACTATGTATGCTCGGGTCAAATGCGCACCCACAGCACCCGCGCGTGCGCAGCCAGAGTCGGTTGATAGATAGAAGTTGACGGCGATCACGAATACTCGAAGCCTGCCGACTGCGACCGGAGTGGGTGGACCAAGAGAATGAATAGGTCGGTGGTGTTATCGAGTTCACAGAGACAAAGCGTCCGTGCCAACTTTTGACAGCCTCGGACGAAAAGGAAGTAAAAAAGATTGTCACTGTACGAGTACTCACCAAAGAACCTGCGCTTGTGGTGTTTACCAGCGGTATGGGGTTGTTTTCCGAGGAGTCGAAGTGATCTAAATTCTCAAGAAACGGATTTCCGGCGGTCGCTGAGCCCCTCACGATGCCGACGCTTCGTAAACAAACCTCGTCATTCACAGGCACAGAGTCTAAGAAAACGGAGCTCACCCGTGTACTCCATTCCATGAAGTGTCAAACAAACAGACTTCTACAGTAGTCTGAATGCCAGAAAGCAGGGAATAATAATGTAAGTTTTGCGGTCGGAACGACAACGCCCCTCTGTATCCTTAACAAGGCAAATTAAGGTGTATGCATCACCAAAGACGGTATACAGCGACAGGATCTCGTTGCCCGTCTCAGGTCCCCGATGGGTTCGCGCTGTTAGGCTTGCAACGGAAACCAGTGCTTCCTCTCGAATGCCAGGATTTTGGAGCAACGAGGCTACACACTTGACAATCAGGGATGGAGGAGTCGGATCGGCGTGCCCCCAGATTACGGTTCGAATTGGACTCGATAGGTGGCATTTCCCTCGTGGATAAAGCTCGAGCACGTACAGATCTGATTCACACGAAGTTCGTCCCAAACTTTGTCGCGAAAGGTGAGGGAACGGGACGCAATTAGGTCTACCTGATGAGGCATTCAATCGATAATCGATCATGTGTACGGTGGAGGGGAATCGGGCTAACTTGAAAGATGGAGAGAAAGTATCAGCGGGCGGAGGTTTGGATATCCTCCTTCGACCCTGACTGCTTGGAAGCTCGTTGCCCATACGTATAGCAGAACCCGTTCGTGACCCGAATTTTCCATCGCATTCGTCGGAGTTGTTGCGTGCGCGACGCAGATGCTATGATATTGCCGCCCATCGCTCGGAGATACTTCGATGAATTGCCGAATTTTGTCACGAGATGAACAAACATTCGCGAGTGGTACGCGAGGCGAGTAGGCGTTCGATACTTCGGCAACCTCGAGGACAAGGCGTGCTAGATGAAGAGCATTGTCTTGTGCTTGTGATTTGTGATTTGTTTCGTTGTTCATTCGGACTTGATTCAGTTATCGATCGATATTAATTTCATCGCGACGAGCGTGGTCCAGCAGTGAATGTTTTCGGATGGTAGCTTTGATATCATTATTCCGCCCAATGAAAATGTGTCGGGCGAAGTGGGTAAACGGGAGAAAGAGGAATTCGCGCATTCCGTATCGTCGTCATCGAGGAAAGAGCTTGGGAGAAAGTGAGCTATTGGGGTGAATAAACAGTAAGTCGCTACGTTAACCCCAGTAATCGGGCAAGTGAAGTTCGTTATCGCGAATCCCGAGCTAATGTATTATTCTTCGGTGAGTCACACCGAGAAGCACAAAGGAACACGCACGGGTGAACGTTGTGAACCTTAGGAGATGAAGTTGGCCCAGCAGTGCAGAGAGCGATGATATAGACTGAGAACGTGAGTGTGGGGAGACTGGAGAAATGAGCATTGGAGCATCAACTCACTGACAAGTGTGATGGTATTTATTATAGACTCACGGCGGGGCGAAAGAGGGGGAGGACAGAGTGGGAGAGTTTAGCAGGAAATAGCGACGGGGACTTGAGAAACGGCAAACTATATCACGGTGCTCCGTCAGCTGTTACAGCATAGTCTAATGCCACGCCGGCTGCAGCTGGCATTTTCGAGACCCTGGAAACAGGAGAGAATTTGAGCAGGCAAGGAAATGAAAGGATGAAGGACGGAAGGGTTGGATGAAGCCATTGCCATGGACATGGCGGTAAGAGAGTGAGGACGGGACCAACAAGACCACACAAGTTGATGGCCACGTGGGCATGGCACGGACGAAAAAGGAAGAACAATTTCCAAAACGAGATTAAGCTACTAGTGTGGCCAAGGTTGGATCGACTGGCTCAGCGCGTCCTCGACATCGAACGACGATCCAGTGTTTAATTGTTTTTTTCTTCGGACGACGGAAAGGAGAGCGTTGGTAGTGCCGCGTGGTTGGCGATGCTAGATATGGACGAGCTTCTCCGTTGGATCCGCAGAGGGAGAGGGAGTGCCACGTGTGCGTAGAGGAGGAGGGCCGGGACGGAAAGGGAAAAGGAGATGCCTTTGGAGTCGCGTCGAGCGTTGGGCTTCGAAGAGGAAGAGAAAGGAAAGGAAAGGAAAGGAGAGGATCGATCGAATAAGAAGCCGGCGGACCTCGTAACGCGCGCAGATGGGATCTCATGTTTACGGCTATGCTAACGGAACCCTCGTGTCCCATTCTATCTTCGAAACATCCTCCGCTGAGCCTCTTTATTATTTAAGCTCCTAGCCATCCTTCTCCTGCCCTCCCATCCCATCTCGTCCCTTCCCAGTTCGATCCCAGCCCCGCCCGTTTTTATTTAATATCGCCATGGCATCCCAGAACTCTTATCCGTATGCAACTGGTCTCCCTTACGACGTACGCCGCTCCCAATCGCAGAGCGCGCAGTCGGCCCAGTTCGCGTCTATGCAGAACAACAACTACCCCCCGCAATTTCCGGTGCGTTTCTATCGTATTTTCGCGTCATTTTATGTGCTGAATGGTCTCAAAGGACGATGTGAGCCACTCGTGGACGTACTCGCAGTCGCCGACGTCTCCTCTTTCGCCAGTGAGCCCCGCGAGCATAGGTGCAAGCAAGACGTACACGCTCGCGGGCGCCCTCAATCCTCGTCCCAAGTCGCGCCAGCACCCCGCGTCTGCTTCCCATAGCTTGAGCGCTGTCCCTGCTTCGAATTCATCTTCGACGGCTGTCAGCGGTCAGCACCAGTCTGCGATCCAACACGCGTCCGCCGTGTCTACCACCTACGGTAGTCCAGGTATCAATACAGGCAATATGCGAAGTAGCGTGAGTCCCAACCGATCACTCTTATTGCCAATTTATGTCTAAAGAAATTCACTCGTGTCCGCGTTCCCGCTCGCGCTTCTTTGAAATCCCCTTTAAGTTCAAGCAACCCGCGGTCCCAATACTTTCCCAACCTCAACCGCCATCCCGAGTCTCAATGAACGCCATGCGTAGCCCCGTCGACTTCATGGACGATGACGACCTGGAAGGTGACTACGTAGTCGAGGTCTTCGACCAACCGAATCAATACGACGAGCCTGGCGCGACATCCAACGCCCATCATTTTCACTCCGCGCAAGGCAACAACGGTCAGTTTAATGCCTACCAGCCAGTCTCGAGTCCATCTCCCGAGCTCCAGTACCCCTTAGGCGTCTCCGGCACGCCGGAGGATTTTCGACTGGGTCTACGCGCGACTCACCAAGCCGCCTTTGGATTCTATCCAGAGAATCTGCAGATGCAGATGCAGGCGCAGCAACTGCCCTCCTCGAACCCATTCGCCGCGAATCACCTTCCTGCTCACATGCAACAGCAGCAATTTCGATACATGGCGCAGGCGGCTGGCGATCATACCTCGCGCACGGCCGACGCAGGCGCGCACTACGCGGGTTCTGGCACGGGTGCGAGAGAAGCTGGCGCTTTCAAGGAACATGATTTCCTGACTTCGCCCGCTGCTTCCTCCCTCGCCTCGTCCAACGCGCTTTCAGGGCGCTCAGCGGCCGCGCAGAATATAGTTTCCGGGCTCCAGAAGGGGAAGGATAAAGAACGCGAACATGCCGCCATGCCCGCGTTGCCAGGCGTTCCAGCCGACCATGGCCACGGTGGCAGCAAGCCAGCGAAGAGCCAGAACCCGCTTTCGTCATCCTCGTCTTCCATCGCCAGGTCGCGCCCTTCTGTGCAAGGCACTAAAGAAGCGAAGCCGAATTCCAGTGCAGCGAACACGAAGGAACCGCACTACAAGACCGTCAAAGTCGACCATCCCTCGAGCGCACCCGGGGAGCCACCGAAGAAGGTGAAGATGCACCAATGTCCAGTCTGCGACAAGCTCTTCCCGCGACCGAGCGGCCTCGACACTCACATGAACTCCCACTCGGGTGCTAGACGTAAGAGGCGATTTCCTATCATTTTATTATCCTTTCAAGTCATCTGTTCGACGCTTTATCATCGGCGGAGCGCTTCGCATCCCCCTACTCTTTCATCTTTCGTAATCTCTAGCTTTTATGAAGCAGGGAAGGTCGGGTGTCGTCCGGCTATTCTGCTCGGTATTCTCGACTCCTCGACTTACGTTACGATCACAACTTTCCATTCATATCGACCTTCTCTTTGATTTCTCCACACTCTCCTTGCCCAATACGAAATGCCAAGCGCCGATACTGATGACCCCAAATTTTTGAACATATTCTCAGCTTTCAAGTGCCCGCTCGAGCTCTGCAACAAGACCTTCGCCGTCCGCTCCAACGCTCGGCGACACCTGAAGACGCATGGCATTACACTACCCGGCGACGGCGACGGCAAGGACGACTCCGGCAAGGACGAATACCAAGTCGGCTTCGAGGACCCCGTCGTCATCAACGTACATGAATTCGAAGCAGACGCTATGGGCGGGGACAGCGCTGGGGGCAGCCAACGCGGTCGGCCGAGGCAACGACGCGTCGAGCTGCGCTGGGTGCCTCCGAGCCTCGCGGGCCGCACGAACGTAGGGCGCTTGCGCAGCCTGAGTCCCGCGTCTGACATGGCAGACGTCGACGCGCCCGACGGCGATGACGGCGAGGGCGAAGGTAGTCACGACGACGACGAAGAGCCCTCTTCGTCGGGCAAGTCAAGTAGTACGCGTGCTCGTACCCCGCGCCATCCCTCCGCTGTGGATCTGACGTTCTCGCAGCGTCGCAGGCCGGGCTTGCACGTCGCGTCGACCCCGCTGCACCCCGTCAAGTCCACGGACGCAGCCACGTGCGGAGATCTCTCCGTTAAATACGAGGAACGTAACTCCTACGCGGAGTCTGGCGTGTACCCCTACCATCCGCAGCAGGTAAGCTTACATCGCTTCCCCCCATTATCATCTCAAATTCTCTCCCATTTATTTGATACATCAACCCTCGAATCTCCCTCGTTCTTACTGATTTCCTGTTGTGGTTGTCCTCGTCCTCGATGTCGCTGGTCTCGTTTTCTTACCCCTCATTTGCTTCCTCTGTGTTTTCAGCAACGATCGTTCCGTCACTGACGCAACTTGTGCTTCGTGAGTAGTGGCGGTGTCTCCCTGGACCTGCTTTGGTCTATGCTTTGCACGAACTGAAAATTTAAGGACGCCTGGAGGCCGGAGGTCCGACGAGGCAGAGGGACGCTATTTAATCATTTACTAGAAAAGAGGGGTCGCAATGAACGATTACTGCATTTGCATATTTACATTTGCATTCGCATGCGCTCACAGTTTTGATTTTACGTAACAGTTTTTTGACCAAAGAAAACAAGGACAGACGTTTCTAAGGTTTTCTTGTGCTGCACATTGACTTTTACTATAGTCAGACAATTTGGTAGATTCCGAAGTTACAAATAAAGTCGTCGTATTAATTTAACATTATGTCGGGTCAATACACTCTACGCACCCGAATGTGTAAAGTTAGGCTCCACGGTGACAGAAAAACATACGCAAGAAGTTCAGTGAGTTACTCTCAGCAACCCGTTTTCGTAACGCACAGAAAAAGCCCAGGCAAAATTCCCGAGGTCAGAGAACATGAAAGTGCGCGGAGAGAACACAACAAGCCCACTCGAAGGACGCGCGGAAACGAAGAGAAAATGTCAATCTGGTAATGAAGTTGATCGCCCTCGTCGATATGTTGGCCCTTGACAAGGGATCGTGTCAGTGTTCCAAGCGCCGTCACTTCCAACCCGCTCCTGCGAAGACTTGCGCTCCACAGCGTGATAGTCCATCCCACCAGCTTTACGAGATAACAGGCACGTCCGTGGCTCATGACAATCGGACATTGATACATGTGCCTGTCCTCGTGTTGTTCTATACTTTGACCTTTTTCTCCCTTCTTTTCTTTTCTACACTCCTTGATGTAGTATGATGGTTCGCACCAGACGGCCGAACTACAAATTACGAATGGCGTAAAGTCCATGTCAGTGCATGCAAGGGGTTCTTTCAACAAAACTCTCGTACGGTGCACTTACAGTGGACGATATTCCCTAGATCTATAAACGATAGGGAAACCGCAAACGTCATGGGGTGACGCCACCAACATTCGCATGGTCGCGGACTACGGACAAGCTCTTCAGCACTAACGCCAACGTAAACGGCCTTTCGCGTATTCGCGTAAACTATGACGCAGCGCAACAAAGCAAGCCCTCCCGCGAGAGCCTGGTAGCCATGATAGGCTTCTGGGGTATCTGTGCACACGGTCGGGAGGATTGGGTTGCAGCTAGTCGACATTTCGTTCATTCTTGCCAGCTAATGATCAGGGGATTTGGCACTCCGGGGCGCTCGCGAATGCCGCACAGATGTCCGTTCTGATATGATGTCCCCCAGTAATGTTGGTGCCTTGCTCGACCGATGAACTGGCGACATGACGTGCAAGACTCAGCGACAAGGATATTCCGAAGACCATTCCTTTCGAGTAGTTACACGGGGCGGGGAGGTGTGGATGTCGACGGGTAAAAGACAATCGAAAACCGCGGAGTCGGGCAATCAGCGTGTGTGCCGCTAAAGAGCCTTTATTTCTAGCGTTGTGGGGATTTGAAATCGACTATTTAGTTGCGGCCGATGACGAGGCGCTCCTAGTAGACCTCTGACGTGTCGAGCCCGATCTGACCGTCGGTGATCCAACATCGTACAGTATTCGGTTGACGAGCCCTATAGGTAGGTCGTACATGTGCGGGATCGCATCAGGAAGAGCGGCGGCGAGATAAGGATTTGAAAACTTTTCGCTTGTAGACGAAACTGGGGCTTCGGCGACGTGAGCTCGTGCATCTAATATATCAGCAAATTAATACGTAGGTCATATGCTTTACAGGGGATGTATGGAACTGCACGGACCTGTGATGGTGCTTAAGCTCTCAAATGATGGTGTTAAATACAAAGCAAGCGCCCAATACGTGAAATACGTGAGTATAACCATGATCGCAGAATACGCTGGAAGAAGGTTCGCCCATTCTCTAGCCGCACGTCAGGGGAATACTGAAGTATACATTTTTAAGTCTTACCGGTTCGGATACCAGTCAATTCCAATGGCAAGAATCCAAGAGTCTGGCAACAGTGCCCATAAAACGTACAGGATGAACAACACAGACGTTGATGTGTACGCTACAAACCCATAGATTTCTGGTGCTCTGGATCTTTCTTGAATACGGTAAGGAGGAAACGGTGCAAGAGGGGACCGTGGAGACGTTGGTTCAGTATTGGAGTCACCCATACCAGAGTAAGCAGCGAAGTGCGAGCAACTTGGCAAGTTCGTGTCGATGAATAACCTGGCCGAGTCGAAAAACGCGTCACAACGAACGCGTGAATTTTGCTGGCACCTGCACAGCCTTCAAACCTTCCTTCTTCAAAATGACAGCAAAGATTCTCGCACTATAAGTGCTTTCCGTTATTCTACATCTGGAGATAAAATCCGTAAATATTTTCCCTCCGAATCTCTTAGGCCTCCTGGCCATGGTATCTCGGAGTTTGGAGAGTCGTTGACATAAAATCGGTTTGCGCCGGGGGCAAGGTCAAGATGGTAGTTGGACTGAAGGCACATGGCTATGATGCATTTCTTATCCGCCTCAACGAACATGTATGGCGCAGATCGAGGGTTGGTCGCAAAGCTCGAGATATTGCGTAATGGAATGTCACGCTCGGGATAAAAGTCAGTGTAAAAATGATGAAGCTCAGTAATACTTGGACCAATTGAGCTTGACGGGTCCGACAAAGTCGACACAACGATGCTTCCATCTACATGTATTCGTAAATGATCAACTATATTCACCATTTAGATCTTACCCACTACTCACCTTTGAGTCTATGCACAACTGACTGCTCATGCCAATTGAAATGTGCATGTTGGCCCTTGATGGTAAGCGGGGATCCACGGTCAGGTCCGGTCTTATAGGAGAGTCTTTCCAAGGTAATGGTTGTAGATAATGAAAGTGTGTTGGGGGTAGATGCCAATGGTAGGGTGTCTTTCCAAATGTACCAGAATTGATACGACTATTAAGAAGTATTCACAAGGACTCTAGCTGTGAGGCATCTTGCAACTCACATCTTTCTCATGCAATAAGATGTAATTTGCCCTCCGAGAAACGGACAGGGAGGTGACGGATATTTCCACGTCGTATGTGCTAATTGGCATGAGCAGAATGTTAGTTCTTCTCATCTTATACATCCCAAATGCTTAAGGATCACCTTTCTATTTTTCCAAGATGAATATCGAAAACTACTTTATCCATCAGTGCGGGTTGGAAAAAAGAGCATTGGAGATGATCACACCGGCAAGTTGCTTTAATGATGGATCTTGGACACTCTGAACTAGGATGATTCTATTTGGCACCCCGGTTGTGGGGGGTTGCGGGGTATTTGCCCGATTGGGACGTGACGTCGTGGGACTCGGCGCTTCGAGTCCCGACCGGCAAGTTCGGCAAGCAGTGCTCCCGCCCGCCGCGCCGTCCAAATCGGGACATATCCCGCCCTTTGTGCCGCCTCGCCCAAAAAGAGGCACGATAAAGGCACTGTAAGGCCAATTAAGTGTCTCGTATTCTGCACAGTGGCTTCCCCTGTATTTGAACACCGTTCTATGTAAATTAAATTACTATTTCGAGTTACTATGTTATTTATTCTCAAAATAATGAAATATTATGTCCTGACACTATCCCTCAGCCTTTTCAAAGTAAGGTACGCTGTAGGCGAGTATAGGAGTAGCTCGACAGTCTGAGGTATGCTCTTACAGAATTCTATAGGCCTTAACTGCCTTTATTGTGCCTCTTTTTGGGCGAGGCGGCACAAAGGGCGGGATATGTCCCGATTTGGACGGCGCGGCGGGCGAGGGCACTGCTTGCCGAACTTGCCGGTCGGGACTCGAAGCGCCGAGTCCCACGACGTCACGTCCCAATCGGGCAAATACCCCGCAACCCCCCACAACCGGGGTGCCAAATAGAATCATCCTCTGAACTAGGCATAAATATTTTCGTTCCAGAATGAGGGCGAGATCCAGAATCTTCAGTCCATGGATGTAGTATTCTTGCAAGACCTGCTCCAGGTATCAGTATGCATTCAGACTCAAGTATGCAGCATCTTACATTTCCCTTAGAGTCCTGCCAGTGGAAGCATAACGTTAGCTTTGCCTTCAATTTGAGAGAGAAATTTCTTGACATATTGTACGATGTTGTGTTCCATCACAACGATTACGCCTGTTAAATTTCTAGTACAAGAAACTAGTGAGCAGAGAATACTGACCCTTATGACTCCATTGCACGGCCGATACAGGAGCATCGACTGTTATACTGTACTTGTGATTTACAATCTTCACGGAAAATGGTTCTCAGTGGTCTCGAAAAAATCGTAGTTACCTACAGTACGTACCAAGCACTCATCGACTGCCCAGATACATATTGTCTGACCAGATCTTGTTAAAAGTTTTTGTTCTTCTAGCATTTGATAAAGAGGGTTCCTTGATTAGTGAGCACGTTCAGCGCCTTCAAATACAATTATTTCTCGTTTGACATGCGCACCAGGATACTTGTTCGATTTCGCCACCATCCGGATGTACAATCGTGACACTACTCTCGAACGGTCTTGACGATGGTCAGTAATGGCCAGAAGAAGAGAAGAAGAGATAAACGATCTCACATGCTATCTTGCGATACACTATATATTAGACACGACTTGCCACTGTGCATGCAGATTGTCTTTAAATTGAGATAAACGCCAGTCTCTATGCACTTACTTCAGAGTCACCAATAATTTCCCATTGGCGGAGAACTGAACAAAGGATGCCTGATGCCGACTGCTGTCTATTGCTGGTACGGTTGCCATTGTCCAGTCCGCGTCGTCACATTTAATCTTCGTATGATTAGAGAGGATAATTCAAAGAAAATGCGCTACTTACTGGACTGTGGTAGTGCGAAGATATAGCTGCCGTGCTGTGAATCGAGAACGCTTTTGAAGCAACGTCAGACATGTTTTATTGTGAAACTTGATTTACGCTACCTTGACTTTTGTTAAGCATGGGATAGGAAGTAGGGAAACTGGACTCAGTGGGCGAATCGGGCGGACCCAGTTCTGCGTCCCGCGACGACTGCATATCAGATGAGAAACGATGCATTGTATGAGTAAACCCAATCCATGTGCGGCGCAAGAAATATGCTAGTCGTCGAGCACTACGCCAACGACCAATAGGCTCTTGCAGAGCACTCATGTTACCCGGAGTGTTGTTCTTGTATCGATGAAGCTTTTGGTTTTTGACGAAAAAGCCTGACAATAAAAAGAGGATGGCCGTAATTATTGTCGCGAAGATCGTTGTAATGACTGGAGTCGCTAGATCCTACGCGGGATAACTTCTTATCAGTTACAATGGACGACCAATAAAGTCAACTATTCACTTGGTTTAACCCGTAGGCGAGAAGGCAGAGACCGATCGAAAATGTGATCCCCGACAACACTAGCATGGTGATAGGTCCTTTGTGAAACCATTTATACAGCCAGGGGGGTAGAGCAGCTTCAGTAGGGCGGCTACGAGTATCAATCTCTTGTCTGAGAAAGGATTATTGTTCTTCGAAAGTCATATTTTACTCACACGTCCGACTGATTCCACGTCATGGCGAGCAAGCTATGCATTGCCGATCCGATGCTGAAAACGAGAGAGCAGAACCAAAAGGTATTCGTAGCACTGCTTAGTGCCGATGGCTGATCACCAAAAGATATCTGAAGGGTAGTCGCGGTGACTGAAGAAAGAAATGTTGCTATGGTCGTAAGGTGAAGAAACTTCGCCATATTTCGCTCTTGACTCGTATGTAGAGCTTGAATATCTGAAAAAACCTTGTCATTCCAGTGAGATTCGGATATAGGACGCAGCCCATACATACGTCTGTCTGCGAGATGGGATAACTCTCTAACAACGGTCTCGAGTGGAGCAGTAAAGCTCCCCCATAGCACGTCATTAAGAAAGCCATCGATTGGATATTCTCGAAATAAGATAAGATCTGGAGACCCTCCTCAAAACCTGAAAGCTCCATCAAGATAGGTAAACGTACTATACTCGGTCTCCAGATACCGTTTTGCCGACTGCAAATGCGCATTTAATTGAATGATTCTACGAGTGGATGACGTGAGCAATTACCTCTGCTGCAGCCTTGAGCGACAGGAAAGCGAAGCTCAAATCAGAGTTGAAGATCGTCAACTCCCACAATGCGGGTACAATGTCATCCATGCTTTTCGAAAGGACGTGAAACCGCTTTGGAAGTTCCTGTGTTGCTAAAGACCAAGTCAGTGATCAGCTTCGCTCTCTCATAGAATACTAGTAGATTTTATATGTTCTTACATAGAAGCTTTCCGTCCTTTACTTGAATGCTATTACTGTAGAATATTTTTCGTAAGCGATTTCTTCACGTCTAGGAAACTCCAAATCTTGCCTGAGCAATCGAAAAGCTCGACGCATGTCATGTAAGGCGTTTGCGGTGCGTCTTCCTCCGCCTAAGCTTCTCAGTGACTCAGTGAGTTGTCGACTAACTTGTCTGAAATTATCATATAGCCTACCCGACAGTCAGGATATGGTGTCAATGCGGGATAAATGAGCATCAATTACGTACATGTGAAATTTCGCAATATTGTCAGTGCTGGTCTGCCGCAGGGACAACGTCGATGCTTTCCGTTGAGCTTTTCGTACACGGACGTCCATTTTACGCAAGGATGCGGTCATTGATTCGCTCGAGTTGCTGCTTGGAGAAGCCAAGTTTGCAGCTGGGGGAACAGTAATACTGTATGGCCGAGCTTGCAATTCGTCCATTTCTCCCAGACCTACTAAAGAATGATTCAACAATTCGCTCTCACTTAATCGAACGAGTAGTCCAATCTCACCTTCAGTTTCCTTCAGCTTCTCATCAGAAATATGGTCACTGAAATTGCCGTCCACTCTCTGTGACTTCCGTGTGTCCATTTCAACATCGACTTCTCCCGTTTCTCGTTCCTCCATGATGTCCACGAGCGTAAACAGCAACTTGCGTAGGAACTTCTTCTGCGATTGTGATATCCTCCGTGTACGTGGCAAACGCGAGGCATATGTCCCATAGCAGTCGCAATATGCCTTGGAGGTTGGGAAAGATGATGATGACACTGGTCGAATACGTGGAGCTCCTGCTTAATCGTCAGAATGACCTCGAAATGCACATGTATCGCGCAAAGCCTGTAACTCACCTCGGCGTCGGAGCATTATCAAAATTCGTCAAGGTATCACAGAGCTATTCCTTAGTCGATTTACTCGCGGTGGTGCATTCGAATCGAGGGGAAACGCTGCTGCGTGTGCGAGGAAGGTCCGGCTCTGGTGTCGCGTTAGAGAGGAAGGAGGAGAAGGGGAGTCTCTTCGTCGTACGTGAGCAGATAAAGTAGCCGTTGGACATGATTGAGCATAGCCCCTTTCACAAAGGACGTGTCCCATGAGAGAACGAGGGCCGGCGTCATAACATGCAGCTTCGCAGATCATTGAATCGAACCTCCAAGGGACGCGTGAGCAGCACAGGTACTTGCACAGCCTCGCACGCAATGTATAAGTCATTTCCTATTTGCTCTACTTCTTCCTGGAGAAACCGCTTTCCAAGCAGATGGATGCTATGGAAGGAGATATATCAGATCATACTCTGCATTCAAAGTGCATTTCTAGCAGAAACAATAACGAAGAACGCCACTCGGGGAGAGAATATCAACCCAGGCGGCTGCGCACCGTCTACACAACTGACAGAAATAGCCGAAAGCTCACAAACGTCAAACACGTAAGTCTGACGAAGGCGACTGTGTAAAACAGCTATAATATATATACCAAACGTGGTGAAAGAAAGTGAGAATAATATACGGGTTTCCAATACAGCTCCTCGAAGATGAAAATGACGACCAGTCGAAGACGAAACGTTCCAAAGGAATAGGGAGAAGAAAGAAACCACGCGGAGAAGGCGAAATAGAAATCCCAGGGTAAAATGAGTATGACTACAGTACAGTGCGTCGTGTGTGCGACGCGAGTGGTGAGGAGGGTAGCGAATAAGGAAGGTCCGGGCAGATAGCTTTATAGGAGTGATGTGGGGGCGTGTTTCGTTAGCAGGGCATCATGGAATGAATACGAGCGAGAGGTGTCCTTAAAAGTGGAAAGTCATTGCCTGCGATAGACAGAGAGTAGTTTAGAACTCACAAGCACAGAGAAAGAATCATAACAGTTTCGTGCACCTCCTCGTCACCACAAAGCCATGAACAATGATAACGCAACCGCCGACGCCATTGATAGTGTCAACGGCACTTGCCATCGCCCTTCTGCCCCACTTACTATCCCGACCTGCGCGTACCCACTTCCGCACGCAGATGCCGATGCGGAGGCAGCAGCGTCGTACGTCGCTTTCAATCCATCAGTACTCCCGTTCCCATTCCCAGAGCTATTCTGAAGCGCGCTGGCATAAGAGCTGAGGACACTCCCACCACAAGGACTACAAGTGGGCTTGGCCGCTTGAGGTAGTGGGACTCCAAATGGAAGTTGGTACAGATAGGTATCCGCTGGATTCGATTGGTGAACGGCTTCCACATAGCAAAAACCTTGACTTCCTGCCTGATCTTGAAGACAACCGGCATTCCGTAGGATTGGATAGTTGAGAAGACCTTCGCGCGTGGTCAGGACCAGCGAGTTGCTTTGCTGGACTTCCTTCGAACACGACGTCGATAATTGCGAGGCGTATGACGCGAGGCTTTGAGTGCAGCTATCAAAGGAATTGACGGTATTACACGTTCCAAAAATAATGTTCGAGAGCGCCGTTAAATTTGTCTGAGCCTGCTGCGGAAGTAAGAAATCATATTATATTAACTTTCGATCCGATTATCCAAAAGACGACAACGGAGATCCGAGATGGGGAGGCTCCAAGAAAGTCGCAAAAGAAAACCTGAACTCACCTCAATAAAAGCACTTCCGAACTGGAGAAGTAAGCTTAGAGGACGACACTTCCGAAAATCGTCTGCCTGTGTCATATTTTGGAAGAAGGCCTGACACGAGGACGTCGAGAGGTTGGTTGTCGCGCCGACAGAATCGAAGGGCTGTGGAAAAGGGGTAGGTAGCACCGGAGGGTTGGATGCGGCGGGCGCAGGTGGAATCGTTTGTGACGTTTGAGGAACGGATGAAGTAGATGTCGGCGAGTTTGATGTTCCCGATGGGTTAGTCGACAGACTGCTGCCAGTCGTCGACACGGTGTTCGAGAGGGTCAATCCTTGCGACTGCGGACTTGGGGACCGTTTGCGAATTGCGACGGACGATGCATTGTCGTGATGCTGCCATGTCTCCAAGTTCGCGAATACGGATGGCGTCGAAAAATGCGTGCATGACGACGCGAAGTGTGTCGAAAGCGCGACGAGAACGAAGAACGCGGGGACGAGAACGACGATCCAGCGAATCCTCCTCCCGATGGCTCTTTTCCGTTGCAACTCGAGCTCCGTATGAGCCACCGCGAATCGGACGGTCGTGTCAATCGACCTCCCCGACTCCGCTTCAAGACCAAAATCCGACTTCAAAAAATCCTTCCCATCCATAGGTAGTCCCTCGGGCTGGAGAGGCGGGCGAAAGGGAGAGGGGGGCGGTGTGAACATTGTGCTTGCAGAGGTTTTTGAAGACGCCAGCGATGCGCTGTTCTATCTTGATCGCGGTGAAAAGATAGACCCTAAAAAAGAGAGCTCTTCCCCGTACGATGATCACGATCGGTTGAAATTTTTCAACGAGATAAACGAGTGTGGTTCATGCAAAAGAGTGACTGGATGGTGCCGTCGGGCGGGTCGTTGTCGGTCAACGCCCTCGACGACGACAACAGCGATGGCGAGCGACCGCAACAAGAAGAGATGAGGGAAAGAGGGAGGGGGAACTCACGCACCGTTTCGCCAACGAACAGTTTTAGCTTCCACCTGTTCCTGATCTATCACCCTTTCCGCCCAACCGCGTGGGTTTGTACCGTCATCACCTCACAGCTTTCCCTGCAAAGGTCTAGAATTGATGGGAAAGGCCCCCCTTTTCGGGCGTTTACCTCCAAGCAATTGCACTTCAAAAGAACAAGAAAAATAGCAAGATGGAGTAAAACATAGCGCCCTCATCGTAGAAGACTCAGTGTAAAATAAGTGAGCATTTCTATTCGATTTTGAAGACATTTTCGGGTTTTCACATGGAACGTCGACTTCAAACCCTGATTGATGTGTGATCGGCGCATCGCCTCCACGTGTCGCACGCAGTCGAAGTGGGCGATCCGAGTGGTTAACGCATAAGATTCGCAAACGAAGCCAACGAAGCTCAAACAGTCATCTATTCGTCTCCGGTGTTAAGGTACATTCAGAGCGCAGAGAAAGCTGAAATGTGTCCTTGTGATTTTAGTGGAATTTACTTGCCTTTTCGTCTCCCGCGAAAAATAGAGTGCATGTATTTTGGGTACGCCGCGGCACGCTTCGATCTGCCAATCTGTCAGAAGAGACTCATGAAGTACCCCTGTACAACTCGAGCGCATTCGACAGATGGACGTTCTCTTGTAGTAATCACTTCGTAAATTCAAGTCGGTAATTAGGTCTAAAGAGGACCATTATTCACTGCGAGCACACCGATCTTCGTAAACGTTAATTGAGCAAGATGGTTCGCATAGGTGAGTGATCCATCAATGTATGTCCTAGAATCGATAGACTTACCCATCATCGACCCGAGGAGTTGATGAATCAGATGTCGGGTGCCATTGATCACAGTGGAAAGGATGCGGATTACGGGCGGGACAGGCAAACGTCCTCCACCTACACATCCAAGTTGGCATGATCCAACCTAATACCCTCACCGCAGCCTGAGCGCGCTCGCGTGACAAGATCAGATTGAACTTGAAGCAATCGTACGACGGCGGAGAGTTTCGCACTAGCGCTGAGTTTCGTGTAGTAAATCCCACAGTTGCCAGAGTACGCCCGTTATATCCTGCACGAAACGATAACGGTCAATGAAACTGGAGAGGTGCGGCGCTCAACAATATGTAAGTAATAATTCATCCGTGTCCGCAGGACTCCACAAACTACGAGGTTCCAGGATGTTGACAAGGAATATCTCGATATGTTTTGAAGGGGCCAGATGATGGAATGTGCGCCAAGAGGAATGCAACGGATCTGCGGGGATGCACGGAAATGAGGGCGCATAGAAATTCTTCGATAGGCGGCATGGAGGTCAACTCGGGCAGTCATGGTGGTCTTGCTGCAGTAGGAAGAACGAAGAGTAGTATTTGAATTCCGATGGCGCGTACAACGTCAACGTCATTGATAGAGTGTGATCTTGTTAACGATTCCGTCCTAACCACAAGAGACATAGCGAATTCGAGCCTTCTTCGTGAAGATGCGTAAAGCAGCAAAGAATGATGGTGCCGGCGTCAAGCGCTGGCATTTTTTTCAAGTCGAAATCTGAAAGCCCTGCATTACTAGCAATTAGCCACCGGTCACACCTTCGCCATGAGCATCCCATTTGAGTAACGAGAGTGACCCTCACAAGATCGGCTTCTCTAATCTAGATGGTATCCAGTGTGTTAGGACTCCCCCACTTGCCAGGAAGAGTTTTTCGCTTAGCAGTTCTGGCAGAGACATGTAATCACCTCGAGAGAAAATTTGGTCTACACGTACCGAAACTGCAGCTGATGGAAAACCTTCGTCAACAAGAAACAATAAGCAATAACCTTCTCTTTGAACGAGCAGAGAAAGAGGCTTACAAAGTTAGGCGTACCGCGCATGACCAAAGTTTGTGTTCGACATCTAGGTTTGATTTTCTATACTGCGAAGATATTTTCACGAAGCGAACTCCGACTCGAATAGGAGACCTTGAAGTCTATTCGGCGATGGTAGGACAGAAGAAGACAAGACACGAGGAAAGGGTCGATTGACGGTGTAGACATCGTAGAACATCGTTGCAAGGAAGCTGGAGGTGAAGCGAATATTTCAAACATGCTGTTGGTGCAACGTCAAGGTGTTTTCGCCCCAAGAGTAATTTCCGACTTCGTTGTCGCTCTAATTGCCGAAAGCGGAGTTTCAATCTGGCGCTGCTCGCGTCGAGGACTCGAGGTCGTGGTGTTCTTCACCTTTCGCCTCCTGCACAACACCTGCGACCGCTCGCGGTTAGAGCTTGCTGTATTCATCAAGGGTACTAGTAGCTGCTATTTTCCTGGTCTTTCGGAAAGTGACAAACGAACCCGAAAATTCCTGGGGATCACGGCGGTGCCACATCAATGCACGACACAAGATTCCGGGCATCGTCCAACCTTGCGAGACCCTCGAAAGACCCGAGACACGCACGAAACGGATCCTCTGAGCTCAAAGCGAAAGGAAGAATCTTTTACGTTTGTTGCGGACTAAATTGGGATATCTGGCTCTTTGACAATGCCTGATAGCAGTCAGATCACTTTTGCTGTACGTTGGCAGTGACGCGGACTCGACGGCGCCTTCTCAGCATTGCGATGTCCGGAGTCACAGGCCAAATTGTTTCCCAGACGATCTGCATTACGAATATTCCCCCCATCCAGTGACGACGAACTCGTTCATCAGAGCGCCTCGCCGGTTCCGTGTCTTACGCAAAATCCAACAAATCTCAAAACTTTTGACGCGATGCGGATCAGGATATTTGTCTCGACATGGACGTTGCCCCTAATTCCTCAGGCAACAATCTTTCTTTGAGTGACACCCTCCGCTGCAGTTGTTAGCACCGTTACAGCCTCGATTGCCCTCCCGTTACTGGCGAATGCGGTGAAAGCGGGCGGCTACGGTTCCATGACGGAGATCCTAATTGGATTGATCAGTGTTGTCCCCGTCTAGGCTCATTTGCTTTTGTGCCTCCCCCAGTGTGCCCGTGGTCATGCGTTCAGGATCCAGGACAAATTTTGTGTGACGGTGCGAATCCTTCGGGCATTGTTGCAAACTGTTGCGAGCCAAACAACATGCCTCTCGCACCATTTCGGGCACGAGTGAATATCCGGTTAATATTCAGTAAAGACAGGCCATGAACGAACGGGCTTGTCCAGGGTAGCAGGACGTGCCTCTCAACGTTCCGTGGAGCGGAAAGTTACCGAGCACTAGCAGCGCTCTCGAGGGTAGCGCTCACGACACACGCGGCCGATTACCGGTGGTCACGGAATGGCGCATTCTTACTTCTAGCCTAAAATGTTTCAAGCCCAATCGCGAGAGAGCCGAGGCGATGCGTTTCGTTGCTTGGTCGCGGCGGTGGCGGAACGACATGTCGGCGAATGGCAGGATATTGCATTTAACCTGACTCACCTCTCTTTCTGCCCCGCAGCGATATATAAGAGGGCCATCGCGAACGGATGCAAATCATCCCCCTCAACATCGGACTCCATCTTCCCCACCAACCAAGTCATTCCATGATGGTCTCAGGTCAACTCTCAGGAAGCCTTTGTCGGGGACTTCTCCTTGCCTCTGCCGCCCTCGCTCATCATATATCGAGCACTCCTCCCAACCTTGCCGATAAGACATCTGCCCGTCTTCTCTCTGGCCAAGAAGAAAAGGCCAGCGACGCCAGAAATTCTTGCCCGGACCAAATTCATGGTCCCCGTCTTCTCAACCAAATAGGCATGGCACTTGTGCGGATATCGCCCGTAAGTTTCTTTGTCCAAGTTAAAAGCACGCTTTATTCACGGGTATATGTCTAGTACACCGTTTGGTTCTTTACAGCGCTCGAACTCATCGTCCGGATTGCATCTGCGTTCCCTTCCTCGCCCGCCGCCTCAGCAGTCGTCCGCATGTTCAATGCATCAGCACCCGCGACCACAGTACTCGCCTCCCCAGTGACGACCGTGTATTTCGCAGCATTCGTCGCAGTCTACATTGGCTATCGAATTCGTACATCATGTTTCGCGACACTCGGGCGGCATTTCACGTTCACCCATACCACCCTCTCCGAGCATCAGCTCGTGAAGGATGGTCCTTATTCCATCGTCCGGCACGCGTCGTACTCTGGTGAAGTTCTTGTGAGGGGTGGGACGATTCTCATGCTCCTTGCTCCTGGCGGTTGGGCGTACGAGTTTGGCGTCATCGGATCAAGATATGCTAATACGCTTTCGAAAACTGTCGTTGATGCGGCGTTTGGGTCTCCATTCGCGCGTCTCGCTGGATGGGTTCTCGTCTTCCATGTCTGTTGGGCGACGTTCAACACATCTTTCCTCATCTGGCGCTCGTCTATCGAGGATGCCACGCTGAAGGAGAAATTCGGCGCGGAATGGGAGGCATATCGCAAGCAGGTTCCTTGCAAATTCATCCCTTACATTGTTTGATAACAGATGTGATATCATTTGGCGCGCTCACGAAAAAAATTCTTGTTGGTTTCATCTTGACATGGCCTTTACTTACTAACATTTTTACCCATATATATTTTTGGATTGGTTTCGAACGCATTGTCATGTATTTTATACCCCTTCGCATCTGCATCTTGTAATGGTCCTATCAGCCTCCGCTGGCTTTGTATATAGTGAACTCGGCTTCCTACTTATAACTCACTAACCATAAATCGAAATATGTCTTAGATTTGAATTACTATTTCTGCGACTGAAAGCAATTGGTGTTGAAAGACTTCTGGTATCCCGCCCAGCGCCTTGCTGTTCCGTTTATAAGATACCTCCGGTGTATCGCGAAAGGTTGGATAATCGTGTCCCATTTGCATAAACCACATGTATCTTTCATCAGAAACTCGACATGAAGAAGTCGAAGACTGTTCCGCCCACTGGCATTCGGCCGTGGTGAGACACTGACCACGAATGAGCTAGATCCTCTTTTTCCTCGGACATTAAAGTGTGGCGTAACAATCAGATAGAATACGAGGATTTATTTTCGATGGGCTCACCACGGTATGGCCGACGTCAACTCCTGGTTTTACCATATTGTCGAGCGTACGTACGTCCTTGTCCTTTGCGACATACGGCGCTTAAGATGATAGGAAAACTTCTCTCCAGGTCAGGGCTAAATTGTGGTAAAGATAAAACATACAGCAAAATACTCATGTCGAGCTGACCCTTGTACTCGCTTCAGGCCCAGCGCTCCGCATCGTCTGGAGGAAGTACATGTACGTGCTTCCCGACGGAAGGATCGAAGCGGTTCATCACAGGAATCATGTTACCGAGATTATCTTGAAATTCGAAGGAAGTGTCGATGAACACGCTTTCGGAGTGCATCGCTTAATTAAAGGGATAATCGACGATAAGGGGACTGACGGTGTATCAGTCAAGTAACGTTGAACGGCAAGAATCGACGTACTTGGCACGTACCGTGTTCTCCGGGTGTGATTAGTTTGTAGATTATGTTGCCCAGCCGCCTCATCTCTTCTGTAGGCATGCGGAAGGGAATGCGAAGAACGTGAAAGCGGGTCAAGTCGATGCCTAGAGCTTTCATGATTTGTATGCGCTTAAGATAACCTTCGATTCGAGATAAAGATCCAGATGACCTCAAGGTTTATCCCCTCCAGCACGGTAAATTAAAGTGAAATATGTGTTTGCATCCCACAGACCGCGCGGTTCGTCCAAAAGTTCACCATGAACGACGACAAATTTACTTACCTCATTGCAAGCGCTGGATCTGCCCTTCTGCAAAGTAACCTTGAGGAAGTATGCCGAACGTCTTTGCTGAAGGCGATTTCGGATTCTTCGGACTCGAGTCAATTGTACAACTCGGCTTCAATCGCAAAGGAGTGGGTTTCTGCGACAAACATTGTAAAGTGAGGCAATAGCACTTGTGGCGCAAAGGATGATATGACGCGACGTACAGATAGTGGCGGGCCTGGCGCCATGAAAGGCACGAGTTGTATGTTGTGGATCCAGCGATTCGCCTAACCAATAATGACTGTCTGGCGACGATCGTGATCGCCTGCAATCCGTGGCGATTCTCGTAAGGAGAAATTTGCTTCCGTCGAGGGCTTCGCCTTATCACACATAAACCGACGATAACCACGTTCCAACTCTTCAAGTCAGAAACGTGTCTCTGAATTTCATTCTCTAGTAATTTCTAAAAAACTTATGGTCAAAAGAGAATTTAAAAGTGTGAAAGAAAAGAGTTGCCTATTATTTATTTGCTTCCGATTATTCATTCAGATTTCACCTCTTTCTCCCTGGCCTCCGCCATCTCCCCCAGCGTCGCGAACCGGAAATCGTACGTCGCTCCAGGGTCGTAACAAGTCAATGCACCCGCTCGGTCGATCCACACCGAACTCATTCCAATCGCGTTCGCCGGCCTGTGATCATGTTGCAGACTCTGCGCAACACTGAACGTAGCTTCCTTCTTTATTCCAAACAGTTCGTCGATCTTCAGCAACGCTGCCTCGAAAGTCGCAGGATTCGGCTTATATGCCTTTAAATCCTGCGCGGTGAGAACGAGATCGAAGATAGTCCCCTCTCCGTTCCGTTCAAGTACAGGTCGCGTGAACGACTGAAATGATTTGTTGTCGACGTTAGATAGTACGATGAGCTTGTAGTGCCTTTTCAGAGTTGCCAAGGCTTCGACTGTGTCTGGAAAAACGCGCCAATTGCTGATGGACTGGCCGAAAGCTTGATCTTCAGCGGGATCTCCCTTGACGTCGAGAGTCGAAGAGATTTGTGCGTGAACCGCGCTGAGGAGTTCGCTATAAAGCATGTCCGGATGTTTCGTCTGTAGCTCGAGCTCTACAGAAGAAAAGGCGGTGAGCGCCTCCTTTCGATCCCATGATACGCTGGCGCGTTTCAACAAAGGTTGAAGGGCTTCGAAAATCCCGCTCTCCCAGTCCTAGAGCCTGAGGTTAAATTGAAGAGAAAGTAGCAATATCTTGAACTTTGCACTTACAACCAATGTTCCGTACACGTCAAAAATGATAGCTATAAATTGACGGAGAGATTTTGTGTCCATCGTCGATGTGGTTCAACCTAGAGCCGCAGTGATTGGAGCGGCGCAGTGTAGTATGACTCATAAGCATGAACCCAAATAGTGAAAGCAAGAATCGCGTCATGAGAATTTGTCTCATGAGTCTGAATTCCGAAGTCCTAGAGCATCTATAACTGTAACGAGAACGGTCGCTCAGCTTTCTAGTAGAAGAGGAGGATAACTGGGTGAAAAACCGAAGAGAAAGTGGGAGACGGCCACGTTGAAGTTCATGGTTAGGGTTGCAAAACACGTGTCATCGGCTAAAAGACGCCCACGCACGTGCAAGAGCGCCTAGGGTCATCCACATTGCCGAATTTTAGCTGCTGCTATAAAGCTTGTCATCTAACCACCACGTCCTGTGGGACTTCGTCTCATGAACTGGCATGAAATTCGCTAAGTACGTGCATTGAGTGATTTGCTTTCATTATATGGGCTCACGAATTGTTGGACAGGTATCTGAAGGATCATCAGGTTAGTAAAGTCTTTGTCTGGTCGGGGGATTTCGAGAATTTGACCTGGGAGGGCAGATAGTGGAATGGAATAAGGAGTACATGTGCGTTACAATTCTTTATCGTTCTAAAAGTCTTTTGAGATGCGTTTTAGCGATTATCGAGGACTCAAGAAGCACATTTCTGCCATTAAGAATGCTCAGGACGCGTCTCCCCACAAAGTCGACGATGTCGTCGACTCGGACCATGCCCAGGTGCACCGGTCAATTCCAGCGGGTTCTTACGGGAGCATGGGGCATACCCCACCATACAACTCTCATGTCGCCGAGTCCACACTGTCGATTGCAAGTGGTCGCGTGCCGCCCATCCTTCTACCCGATGCCGCTTTAGATCTGCCTGTGGCGGCTGCTTATACTCATGTCCTGGATACGGTAGAAGAGTCCCGAGCCGAACGCCCAGAGTCCATGTCGATCGTATACTCTATCCCGGAGGGCGCTGAGGCCGTCGCACCACTTCGTCCTCGGATGATAAAGTCTAAGAGTGACATTCAAGTGAGCATCCTCTTTTCATGCCCTTCTGTCAAATTGACTTATGTTTTGTACTTCAATATGAAACACAGCCTTCCACAAGTAGGATCAACGAAGTCGATCACTCAAGCCCTTCTTCGATCTCGTCCTCACGACTTTTGTCCGGTTTCAGGCGCAGGCAGTCCATAAAACGTAGGAGTGTTGCGGGTTGCTTTGCGGGTATAATCTAATTAATGTTTTATCAGGGCCCCAATCCTCGCCGACTTTAGCCGAGAATGTGACTTTAGCGGAATCCATGCCTAAACTCACTCCGCTCGAACGCAATTTCATTGCTCAACTCGACAAAGAATTAGACAAGGTTAACAAATTCTACGGCAAACTCGAAAAGGATGCTATGTTGAGGTATCCAATTTGCTTTTAAAACCGCTCACCTTGTATTCATCGTTCGGCATCAGGGAATCTCAGCTTACTGAACAACTACACGCTCTTGGAAACCATGAAATTTTGTTTAGGGTAACGCCTATCCATTGCTTTGCGACTATTTTTAACTCACGCATCGTCCTTTAAGGAGCACCGGGAAGCGGAGGCGAAATGGCATAATTACGTCACTCACCCGACGTTGGTCAAATATTTTCCCTCATTCTCCAAAGGAGGGCCGTCCAAAGGCAAAGAGACGAATGTCCGTATCAACGGGCCGCCAGGGAAAGGTGTGTAATATAATGTTCTTTTAAATACTTTGACGACTTAGATTATTGTTCGCATAAGATACAAACGGTTGGCACCTCGAACATTCCAATGCGAGCCGTTCGAGCAGCAGTGATGGTCGAATAACTGGTGTCAATTCTACCTCAACAAGAGTGCGGTTCAATGATCGTGACCCGGAAGAGTACAGAGTAACTCGTAAATTATTGAAAAAGGCATTATGGGAATATCACCGGTGTGTACCACCCTCCTCTGATTATCGCCTGCTTGCTAAGTTTTGATCTTAGTCTTCTGGAGCTGATACTTGAATATCGAGTACGTAATTTATCGTAATTCGTGTGCAACCCTGCTCTAATATTTTTTGTCAAGGCGTTGAACATCGCAGGATTTACTAAGGCACTTAAAAAGTTCGATAAAGTGACTAGAGTACGTTCTGTCGTCCCTGCTACATGCACTGCTTAAATCCTCACATACTTTAATAGCGTGGTATCAATGAGAAGTATATCCGAGAAAAGGTACGCCTTATCGCCTTGCTTTAAACATGTCATAGTTAAGTACTGTTTCCAAGGTGGAAGATTGCGAATTCTTTCGCAATCACGATACAATCGAAGCCATGAAGAACCACTGGGCGAGTCAGTTCGCGAAGTACTTCAGTAAGTCGTGCTCCGTATAAACGTACTTTATTCACGCTGACAGTTGTCTGTAGCAAATGGTGACGAGAAGAAGGCTCGTGCTCGGTTACGTCCTCCAACAACATCGAATAGCCATCACATCAGTGTCTTCAGGACTGGCGTTTACCTGGGAGTGTGTTTACCGGCCCTCGTAGATGGCTTGTTCGAATGTGAGTCTCTAGAAGAGGCAGTCAATATTCTTGATTAACCGACGTCAATATCAATAGCTTTTCAAGACGATACAAGACGAGCAATTCCATGGGATGCTCTTTTACTTGTCTATGCTACATTTGCGATCCCCTTGTTGTTTACCCTCCTCGTTGGCATCAACGTGTTGGTATGGTCCAAAGCAAGGATAAATTACATTCTCATATTTGGTGAGTGCTTGAAGTCAGAAGCCACATGCATCTTCAGCGTCTAACTACTTCAACAGACCTTGTTCGCCGACGCAAGCTTGATAGCCAACAATTTTTTGAGGTGAGGATTGATGCGCTGCTCACCAGTATTCTGATATCTATTGACGACGTCATGCGTAGCTTCCCGCTTTTATTTTAAGCACTCTCATCTGCGCCTTTTGGTTCTCATTTAGGCGCATTGGAGACGACCTCATTGCTCCAACGACCTGGCCCTTGATTTGGCTTGGATTTGCGCTGATCCTTTTCTTTAACCCACTTCCGATTGCGTTCGCAAGTTCGCGATGGTGGGTATTGAAGAAGATTGGTAATCTGTTGGTTTCTGGTACGAAACCAGTCGAGGTGAGAAACATGATTACCATGAACGATTCGCATCAATTGACGATGTGACTTCAAACTTAGTTCACGGATTTCTGGCTCGGGTAAGCGCGCCACCCTGCCCAGCACAATTTGTGATCCGCCTAACGATCTACTACGCCTAGTGATCAATTCTGTTCACTCATCTACACATTCTCAAACCTTTACTTCGTCGGGTGTGCCTACCAACAAAAATGGAACAATGCTATGGTAAACTGCAGCACGTCGAAACATTGGGGACTTCCGTTCGTTCTAGCGTCACTTCCCCTTGCCGTTCGCGCGGTCCAATGCGTCAAGCGATACTCTGATGTCGCGAGGACGAATGGAGATCAACATAGTGTAAGATTTGATTCCTTTCCGAGGCTTACGTTCTATCGCTGATAAGCTATTTATCAGTCTAAAAAGCCGTTCGTCGTCCGATATAGGGATCTAATCAATGTACGAAAACATCACGTCGTTACATCCTCCAGCGCTTGTTTACTCACATTTTTGATTAGGCTGGGAAGTATACTACCAGTATTGTTTACTACGCTTTCTACTATAATTGGCGTCATCATAGTAAGTGGATGGGCTAATAATGCTTTTGGAAATGCCGATTAACTTGCGCGTAGACCTCGCACACGATTATTCCTTTGCTACTTTTATTATGTTTGCTACCTGTTACTCCATTTATACTTGCTCTTGGGTACGTCTCTTCGTATATGAAAACTCATCGTGTATTGTGCTGACTTGGGTCCACAGGATATATTTATCGACTGGTCCTTGCTGAAGCACGATAGGCAACACATCTTTCTAAGGGATAATCTTCTATACTCACAAAAATCGGTTCGTTGATGCCATTCTGGATCTGCGGTTTCCTGTTCACTGACTGTGCTATGACTTCAGGTCTATTATTTTGCCATTGTGAGCCCAATCATAGGAACGGGAATGTACTGAACACTTACTTCATCGATTCTTTAGATTTCAAATATTATACTCCGCTTCTCTTGGGTCATCTATATTCCGGGTGGTAATTTCAATTTCAACTTGAGGTCTTTTGTAGCTGGGTTCTTGGAAATGTTCAGGAGATGGCAGTGGAATTTCTGTAAGTGACTCTCTTTCTTCACTAAACGTGCAAACGTGCGCTGACACCTCCATTCTTTTAGACCGTTTGGAGGCGGAGCAGTTGGGCAATATCGATATGTATGCCGCTGTCAGAGATGTTCGCCTTCCGTACGACGCCGCAGTCGCGGATGATGACGATGACGATGATTACGAGCTACATAGCAGAGACAGCTGGGGATCCAAAAGCAGAAGAGCTCAGATGCTGCGCCCATCTCAAATCAAATTAGACGATCATCCATAGGGAATAAATAAGCTCTATCATTACAATTACTTACGGTTTCATTTGCTAGACATTATTGCTTTCACTCGCTGTGCTATCCCTTGCATTAATTGTATTAACTAAAGCATTCAAATTAAACACGCATTTACTCCAAATTACAGAAACCGTCCACAGGAACGATTTCCTCACACTGGGAACAATAATGACCCTTCCCTAGAGCAAAAGGTTGGCAAAATGGAATTCAAAAGGTAAATACTTGTCAAATCAATACATTTGACAGTCAAAATGCGAGCAAAGTTTTAACCTGCCAGTTTTGCCTAGCATTTTGCAGAGTTCAAGGGTGGCTTTTGCTCCCAGTGTCATGCCAACAGAAGGATCGACTACTTCAGCATGCTAGCAACGGAGTCAATTTCTCTTGAAATGGTATCATTCGGACTCCTCTTCTTGAGTTCTCTGTCGTCAACGAGAACATAAAACAAAATGTCAGTAAGGATCCAGAGCGGTGAGGCGATACAGATGGATGAGAGTGAAACGTGAACACTTACTCAAGTTTGGTCCGATCCTTGCATTCTTTCGCCGCCATCCGCCATTCTCCGCATTCCACATAGAGATCGACACGTTTGGAGGCATCGCAACGCGCCACAAAGCCCGCGGCCTCCTTCCGATGCCCCTTTTCTACGAGATGATGAACGAAAGGTTCGTACCCTATTGGACTCTTTTTCGATTTTGCGAAATTATCCAAACCCTCGAAATCTCGTGCTTTGGTCAGAGAATATAGCTTGAGATACCAAAACCTACATGGCTTGTCAGTTAAAATAACAAAAGTTTCAAGCGAATCAAACCTCTTATCTGGAACCTTGAAATCCGCCTTGATCTTATCGGCCTTTCGAGACATCCCGTTCAATAGGCATGTCGTAACTGTGTCATTGACGCTCAAACCAAAGAAATCGATCTTCCCATCAGCCTCCTTCTCGAGTTGTTGCTGAGAAGTTAGCAGTCGGATGCTCTCGTCCATCATCTGCGTTCCGTTCAGTCAATTTACCCCTTCAAACGATCACAGTGAATGCACACCTTAGCTTCAAACTGCCGCTCCTTGTCTTCGGAGAAGAATTTCTGAGCGGACTTAATGGCAGTAATACGAGATGTAGGATCCTAAATACGCCGTAATTTCATGTTCATGTAAGCGTCCGAAAAGAAGGCGGGAGGAAAACAAAAGGAGAGATTCACCGGTATTTTTGTGGCTTCCTCTAAGGATAATACGGCGCTCTCGACTCGACGATCATCCGAGTAGTAAAAATCTCGCAACATTTCTCTGTTTTGCTCTCGTGCGTACACCTGCAGTAGCTTGGACGCTGGAGCCAGAGCGGCGCCCCCATCTTCAATGAGACGGAAGAAAGAGCCCAAAGGCAACCGGTTATATAGATTGAGGAGCACATGATAGACTGGGGAAGTGGTCAATGCCACGGCGCATCAGAAGAATTACTTCGCACCAAGGACGTACCGAGATCAGTATCGCCGCTGTTGACCGCCTTGGTGAGCGCGAGCTTATCCTCTTTCATCTCCAAAAGGAGTGGAACCTGATCTGCTGCACGCGTTTCGAAGTCAAGCAACTGTAGTCCGAAGTAGTCAGCATAAAGTTTGAATGAGTTGGAGCTGTGCAATTTCCCAACCTTGGTCGCTAGTCCGGGACGTCCAACCTCCCAACTACGCTTCGCGATTTCGGCGTAACTCACCACACCACCATTCACACTACGGAATTTTGCAGTGATGACTTTACAGAGCTCGTCATCTGTTGTGTCTGCTTCTCCAGCAGAAGATGTCGATTTTGACTTCGCAATCTTCGCGCATGCCCAGTGTTTAAGCACGGAGTCTGGTTTGAGGGAAAGATATGTGGATATACGCAGAGCCAATAAGTGGAGAGATCGGTTCGTTAGGCGATCGATGAGATGTGAAGGTGATGTATAGAGATACCTAGATATATTAGCTTTCAAATGGTACATCAAAGCTAGGCAGGGAAACAACTTACTGAGCATGAGTGACTGGAATGCCTATTTCAAAATATCGTACTGCGTTTAGGACTTTGAGTGTTTGACCCATGTTCACGAAATCATTGGGATTGCACAAGTCAAGAAATGATTTCCCGAACTTCGCTGCCTGAATAAGAAGAGTCACCTTACTATGACAGAAGCAAACAATGACTAGACAAACATTGAGAAGTTTTCTTTGCCAGTATGGCTCCCACTCCTTGCCCGCCGCTTCAATACATTCGTCAACAGCCTTCGCAAGATCAGGACGAATGCTGCGAATGTTCTCGTCTGCCTTTGGTGCACGCTTGGAGAAGTTCTCCCAAGCGTCATAGAGGATTGCGGATACAGCCGTTGACCCAGGACGAAATACATTCACCGAAGCCAATGGCACTTTCTGAATGAAATCGCAAACATCCGGACCAAGTACTCGTACACCGTCAGGTTCGTTGACAACGAATGTTGGTCCTGCGTAGATGAAACTGATTTGCTTGTGAAACCTGTGCGGAACCATAGAATATAGACTCCACGTACACACCTCAGTATATCTCCGAAGGGCCCAACGAGTAACGCAAGGCGGTCCCATGTTACGAGTACGGCGTCATTGCCGCACCATTCTACTTGCCTTGGCGTTCCGATGGCACCTTCATCTACTTTGGAAGTCACGTCGAATTCCGCTAGGTTGCGCTGGAAGTCCGTGGAGACCACCCACAAAGTACCAGACGATGTCATGAGAGCGAGAGACTTTCCATTCGGCGACGGAGCAAGATGGGAGAATGGTCCACGGGAAAGTCGTTGGTCAATGCACTCGAGATTGTCAATAGAAAGGATGGATGTAGATGTGGTCGGAGAGATCAGAACTTCTGTGTGTCGCGATATCGTTAGGTCCGGAGGTATAATACTCCAAGTATGTGGGGGTTCAGTGAGTCCTGTGCGATAAGCGACATTAAATTGAAAATCCGCGAAGCCCTTGCAGGAGACTTACCTGTACTCGCGAGTGTCAACGGCCTTGACCCGTCCCAACCTTTTATCTCAAGGAGCGTCAGTGCACCTGTCAGGGCGACCATGCCTCCTTCGTGTATTCGGGCGTCAATTACACCAGTTTCTGAAGCATCGGGACCAAGCGAGTACTGGACATAATCCCCTTGAAGGTCATACACACGATATGTCCCTTCTTCGTTCAACACGACCAGTCTTTCATCCAACGTCCACCCGAACTTCACTATCCGACCTTGATTCAACTGAAGCACGATCAGTTTCCGGGACTCGAGAAGGATGAAATGTTCCACGCACAGTGAAGAGCACGATGCCTTCACCTGAGGACGAATATACTCTAATTTCATCTTTCGCGACAGCAGGAACACCTCCTCCCAAAGCAATCATCTTCGTAGAGTCCCGCATGATAGCTATTAAACGACCTGTGTTAGAATACCTATGTATTTGGCGACAACATACCAATTGGTCCACCGAATCGTGCCCCGGCCACGATATGGTCTTCAAACCTGGGCATCTTTTCGTGAATGGTATAGAGTTGCTGTCTCTTGTAGAATACATTTCCATCTTGCATGGCCTGCCATGACGTGGTAGGGTGTTCGAGTTCCATGCTTTGAAATACGGAGAAAAGACAGAACCGTGTCTGTGATGGAGAAACACAGTACGCGTGGACGCGTCCACTCCGAGCGCCTATACTGACTGTAAGCGCCAAGGCATTTTCAAGTATAATTCGCGGAAACCAATGCACACGTACATACACACTTTCGAAAAGAAATTCAATACTTCTTTGATTTGATTTAAATTTTGTCATAAGGTTAATGCGTACTCTAAGAAACTCTACATATTGTGCGTTATTGAGTTAACTACAAGGATATCATGAGGGGGAACTTGAGAACACTGATACACGGGACACGGACTGTATGTACATCGAAAGCGTCGACATTCTTATACGTCAAAGGTATGTGTGATGTGATGATGGTAGTGGATGGGAGCACTCGCTCATAATAACTTAATATAAATTCAAAAAACTCAAGATGGCGAGAAATTTTCACGATAAACGAATGGGAATGTGACCTTTGAAAACTGAGTTGTCAAAGATGACGGAGACCTCCAGGAAATACTATAATGGGTTCAGAACATGTAAAAGAAAAGCAAGAAATTGCTCACCTCTATCGTCAGGCCATTCCATTGAAGAGAAGGAAACCAACCCTTCTGCAATGGAATGGATCCCTTGTACAGGCCGTCGGGAAGGGAACTGACTGTCTCCAGCGACGGATGGGAGCCGGCTGCGGTCGTACGACCTTTGGGACGCTTCGGAAAGCCCACGGATACGTCTGTGTGCAACGTTCTGGAGTCGGTGACGCGGAACTTGTCCTTATTCTCTATAAACTCGACCTCCGTTACGTTATTCGACTCGGAAGGTGGGATTGGGTTTTTCTTCACGATCGTTCTGCCTTTGACGATATCGGACGTGCCAGATTCGCCCTCTTGTGGAATTGTAGGCAAAGGCTTGTGCCATACCGACGACGAAGGATTTGAGGTCGAAGGCGACCCCACATCCGAGTCGGATTCCACTCCACGGGCACTGGACCCGAAGCGAAATCCCGAGAGAACTGGCGGTGCGCTCCTGACGACCCGCTTCAGCATGTGTTTGCGACCCCTCTCCTTCGAAGAGCTCGTAGAAGGCGTCGATGTTAGGTTAGCAACTGTCGACGCAGAAGGCGGTGTGGGCGGTGTTGGTGGAGGCTCAGGGGACGAGGCGGGAGAATCACCTGTTTTCACGGACGAAACGGCTGCCGAAGTGTCGAGACGGGGCATGGGAGGCATCACATCTCGAAGTTTTTTCCTGAGGCTGCGGAGGTCACCGATAGATCTGGATGAAGACAAATTGGTAGACCGCTCGTGCTTTTCGCTCCCCCTCCTCGCGAGGGCAGGAGGAGGAGGAGAGGGTTCGGAAAGGAGAGGGGCTCTTGACCGGTTTGGCTTGTAGAAACCAACCTTTCGGACCAGAGACACAGCAATCGTTGCATCTGACTTGACCTCAGTGGCGAGGGAACGAGTGCGAGGGTTTGTGGTGAAAACCACGTAGTAAGGAACTGTAGTTCTCCGAGGGAAGATCGCTGGGGAGGGCATTGTGACCTGTCAAACATGCGCGAGCGATCCATAATCAACCACGATTTGCACCCGGAGAGAAAAGAGAGAAAAAAGTCAGCAGGAGTGCTATCGGACATTTGAACTTCTTTACTTACAGCACACTCAATGGGAACATTGGAGATGCCATCCACAGTCGACAGAGGGGTTTCCGACCATGAATCAGGTGGTACCGAGAGACCGTCCAGAGACTGAAAGTCGGCGTCTGGCTGGAATAGAATGGGTGCTTCCAATCTGCAACGGTAACGTAAAGTTAGAGTTTTGTTCGGACAGACATGGGATAAGCGGGGACAATCGGGGGAAAGGTGCAAGAAGAACGCAGGCGTAGAGTTTGAAGGAACGAAGTTCCTGTGGCATACTAACGCCGCCTGGAGTTGAAGTGAAGAACATATCTGGCGTAACGTACCGTGCTTGGGCGCCCGAACCATCGAGTGCTTCCCACACGGCGCTGATGCGATATCTGACATCAGCGTTCTCAGCGTAAACTCGTCCTCGAACACCGGCAGACACGATGTTGGATGAAGAGAACGTAGGCGGAAGCTCATCACCCGCCCGATCCGACCTGGGCAATTCGAACGAAAAATTGAACGTTTTCGCAGCGGATGCTGAAGAGTCAACCGAAGAAGCTGATGTCCAGGAGACGGTAGAGGAAGAGCCGCTGCTGCACGAAGATGACGACGAAGATGCCGAAGAAGACGACCTGTCGCGACCGAAACCGAATTCCATAGAGCGCACTTTTGGCAACGTCGGACGAAGAATCCTTTCTTGGGATGCGGTGCGGCGAATGGTTGCCAAAGCGGAACGTAAGACTGGGCGCGAGCGAGCGGGCTCAGACGACACGTATAATGGGATCACAGCTTCGTCTCGATAGAAAACATGCGTGTGTCGTCCGGGTGTTATTTGACTAGGACCGGCTTTGGTAGCTGACATTGGCGAAACGTATTCGAAAACACCTTCGATCTTGATAGTCAAATATCAGTGAACAGAAATTATCGTCGTCCAAATAGAAATGTCACTTACGGATAGCGTGAGCTTTCCCGAGTCTGCGCAGCTTGAAGGATCTAACGAGACTGTGCCCGGTATGCGATCATGGTCCCCGAAAACGGGGAGAGCTCTCTCATTCGGTCGACCTGAACCACGGACGGACGGACTACTGATAGTGATAGTCATCTCTCTCGACCTTTCAATATGGTTAATGGATAGTTTCAGTGAAGTTTGCATAGCACTACGCACTGAAAAGTAGTCGCATTTGGATATGAACCATCCTCAAGATACCGAAGCCCAGCACCTTTGTAGCTCGATGGAGGCGTAACGGTATATCCACTGGGGAAAGCATCTGTCTTTGTCCTCGTAAATAGAGAGGTCCGAGAGATAGAGTCAGAGTTGGAGCGATGTCTTCCAGGAGCAGGAATCGCCATGGTCGGCTGAGGGGGAGGAGGAGGCAAAAGCAAGACTGGAGTTCAAACTTCTTGCATTATATTTGCCTCACGCCGGATACCTTGTGAAGTCACGCCGACCCAAACTTACGGATGCTGATCTTTTTCACGGTCTTCTCAGTGAAACGACCCGTTTGATCGATTCCGCCAATATTCGGTGCGCGAAGATAAATTCCGGGCGAATACAAACGTCGATCTGGTCGAAAGGCACACGGGGTCGGACGCCTGGAAACCTCAAAATAAATACCAAATCGGGTTGCCACAAACCTCCGCCAACAGGTTGACCAATCGCTTAGGCACTTGCCGGCGCACTCCTCCTTTCCCTTTCCCCACAAAGTGCCTTCTGAATTTCTGATGCCAGGTTCAGACGCTTCCGTCGACTTTGGCGATAGAATACCTCCTTGATAACCTTCTTCTGACTACATCACCAAACGTATCCATAACGACTGCGTCAGGATGAACCGTTGGTGGGTCGTTCAGGACTATTTTGGCGGAAAACGACTCTCTTGATTACTCTGAAGAAACAGACGTCACAGTCGCAATCGAAAGACTGTCCTGGACGGGAGGAAAAACTGTCGATCCTCCTGGAACCCACGAGTGCAACTGAAACGTACTTCGCGTTTTAGTTTTGGTCAACTGGTGCTCTGGGCTCTCATGCTAACACGTTATTGCCACCGATCGTTCCATTCGCTGAACCTCACCGCAGGCTTACAAGTTGTTCAGAAAGCAGGGACGAGAGAGCGTATAAGTGCTCCTCCGGCCTTCTCTAAATCGGTGATCCATGACGAACGAGATAGTTTTCTCATCACTCAAAGCTCTCCAGCACGCTTTGCCGAAGGTCAGACTGGTCATTCTCGTCAATTTGAAGAGGAGGACGTTGATAAGAAACATGATAGAACCTCCACTTCTTTCTCAATGTCTGGATATCTATTTTTCATCCAAGCTGATGAACAGAGCGACAACAGGGCGCCAATATGAGAAGAAGCTTCACGACAAAGCACATCTTATTACGGCGCTGCAGGTATGTGGTCGAGGCGATATTCATGCAGATGGGCGAATTTGATTAACCCTCGACCGTCGTCAAGAGGGGTCAGCAATATGTTATACAGGTACTTCGAATTCGCTGCGCCGACGGAATGTTGAGAAAGTGGGTCCGACTGCACCGCGTGGTCCATGCCGGGCATGGAGCAAAATCCATTATCAACGAGATCTTTCGCCCTTGCATTGAAGCGCTCTATCTTGCAAACAGCACTGAGATGTGGCGTAAGACGGTCTGATGTAGCCATCAGAATATCAGCGATTTCAACGCCGCAAAAATCTCTCTGTCCTGTGGATCCTCGGTCAGATTTTCTTACTAGTATGGGCGCCGATATCACGATCTTTCTTTGAAGGCAGCTCAGCTCTTAGCCAGGTCCAACGCACTTCAGCAGGAACTCTGGTTTCCTCACCAACACACCACAGCCCTCGGATCCTTGGATGTTGGCGGCTCGGATGTCTCCAAAGTGTGATCCTTACCCGCACAGGGGATGGAAGCGAAGGCTCGAGGACGAGAGGGACCATTTACAAGCATTTCCCTGCTGAATGTATTACCCAACGGATGCAGCGGGCTCTCTACAATCTCTTGCGAGCCACCCTCGGTTCGGTGCGGTTCGTCCTTCCGAAGATATAGACACTCATCTCAGCTGCTCCGCCGCGATGTGTCGATGTATAGCGCTGAGGGATTTTGCGATATAGATGCTGCCGCCGCCCATTATTGCGCGGGACTCTCTTCGAATAAATGACTTTTCAATGCAGGGAATGTTCCAAGACGCACTTCACGGCTGTCACCCACAAGAGCGAACTCTGCTGCTGTACAGCTATCTTAAGGGACTTTCCACCTGGAGAGAATCGCAATCTTCAAAAGAGGCCAACATCTCCTGACATCTCTGGTGCGACTATTCATCGGCGAAAGGTCGCCTCCGTTTCTCATCCTGGCTTGGGTCGTGGACATTGGTCAGTCAAGCAATTACAAATAGTCTCAAAATCTCAATACCTGGAAGTCCTCATTACCAGTGTCACAAGGCTATGGGCGGGTGAAGAACGTTTGTACATCTCCTGAAGGGATTCAAAAGTAATGCATTTTCGGGCCATTTACTCCCAGTACCGTCAACGCAGAAGACTTGAGTGAGGGCTCGTAAGAACCCCATTCTCGCTTCAATATCATCTCGCCAGTGCTTCAAGAGAAATCCAAGACCACACGGTTCTCATACGACGGTCGTTTTAGGACTGACCCGCGTCAACTCGCTCAAAACGTTCGTAGTGACGGCAGTGTCAATGCTACTAGTTTAATGACCTACCGCGCTTCCTTCGCTCTGGTCCTTAATGCAAGCTACAATGGGCTTCGAAGAACGTAATATCTCTCGGACGATCACCGTCGGCATGTTTCCTGGTTATTATCGGACACGTCAATGTTTTTTTCTTCAATCTAGCAACCGTCAACGTTGGCCATGTGAAGCAGACGTCTATCCCTCACCACCAGCCACATTCTCGGCCTTTGGTGTTTGATCAAGCACTGAGAACGAAAGAAAAATTATGACAGCGATCTCAAGTTGACCAGGGGGAAACGATCTCATTGCAACTCACGCCTGGAACCGATGAGAATGCTTCCGCCCTCCGGCGGGATGATCTCTGTCGAGCGGATCTATTCGAAGAGAAGACAGCTTACGCCACGGGAAGTCTCAGGACCCCTGTTTATCCTTCTAGAGGCCTGCCCAAGATTTGCTCGATTTCACGAAATTTGTCCAACGCCCATTTGAGCGAATTTGTCCGAACTTGGACAGACCTCACCGTTTTGAGACGATTTTGTCCGAAATTTCCGGTCTGGCTCAACTTGCGCGAGATTTGTCCGAAATTTGGCGACCGGCCCTCAACTTGCTCCAAAATCGTCCGAATTTCGTCGCCAGGCCTCCCAAACCTCCAGTTTTCGTCTGGAGAATGCGGCGAAGCTCCCAAGGGCACTCAAAGGTCAACAAAAAGCGTGGATTAGAGGAATTAGAGCTATGCTATCAGAGAAACATACTATAGGAATATTACAATGCAATGCAAATGGCTAGCTTTATGATTCAAATTTAATCCGAGTTACTTTCGTTGTCTTCAGCTTCAGTTTCAACAGCTTGAACAGCCTCAGAATCTTTCGGTATTCTTTTCCCTCGTTTTCCGTGCTCCTTGATCGCAGTTGCTATATTTTTCGATCCGTTGGAAAGCTCGCAGAATGTGGCATAGTCTTGCTCGCCAACTTCGAGTCCTTTACCCGTCATGGTGGGTCCTTGGCTCGCGGCCGCGCTGGGCTTGTGCTTAAGCACGCAGAGAAAAACAAGCGACGTAAAATGGCCAAACTTCTTCGATTGAACGGAGTCTCCAAACTTCCTGAGCCAGACGTGTTCGAAAGTCTTGACAACAATGTAAGAGGCGCCTGTTATCATCGTTACTTTTTCGACGTTTCCGTGCCGGCCGTTTTTTCCGCCACCTTTCGAATAGATTGCCACCACTGTTAATGGTTTTGTGTTAGATAAAACACATTAGAATACTTTGGCCTATTATTACTTACCGTGTGCAAGCACAATTCGTCCCTCATGGAAAACAAAGCCGTATTCCCCTTGAACCAAGGGTCGTAGAGGTGTAACCAGAGCGTTCTCAAGCAAAGGAAGGCATGGGACTTTCGCGTCCTTGAAGTGTTTCATTCGTTTTCGAAGAGCCTAATTTGTGAAATGAGCAAGCAGATCAACGGAATACAGATTAATAGGCGACTTGACTCACCGTTTTTGCAGTAGCAGTTGCAACCGCCATCGCGTTGAATGAGTTTCCTGCAAGTGCGGCTTGAGCTTCGGTGTCGCCAGGTGAAGCATTGCACCCCGCACCGTTTGCGGCGCCAGAAGATTGCCATCGATTCAGTCGACTGTTGGTACCAAGCGCGGCAGATGAAGCTTCTCGCAATTTTGCAGCTTTCAGGATGGCATTCAGTTCGCGACTGAGCTGTTGCCGTACGCTTTCCTTTTGATGCTCCGACTGTCCTCGGCGAGTTGAGCACGACAAGTGTTGAGGCTGCGTGTCGTAACGTATCTGGACCATCGCTGAGTAGTCCACACTATTTGTTCCTAAATCAGAGAAATCCATCGGAGCTGATCGTTCGACAGGTGTTCCTATCGCGTCCGGTCTATCTGAAACAGCGCACGAGTCTTGCATATCAGACTAAAACTTTTGGTGAGTATTAATTCACAGTGATCATAAAATTTCACTTACTGTAATGTTACTGCTCATCACATTTTCTGCGAGCAACACGAACCACTCCATGCGATCCAACTCCTTCTCACATGCATTCCAAAGTAAGTCTCCCAATGCATTCACCGCAATGGTGTTTACACAGCAAAACCCGCAAGACGACATATCGTTCTGCACGGAGTGATCTAAAGTGTTCCCAACGCTAGTAAGTTCAACTCCAAATGCTAATCGAGCCCATTTTCGAAGTGCCTTTATGAAGAATTTTGGATCTGAGGACTGGTGCATGGAGTTTCCTGAATGTTACAGCACGACGTAAGTAAATCTTGATCAATAGGCTCCATTCCAAATCTTGACTTACCTATTTTAATTTCCCACTTTTTCAGATGCAATTCAACGGTAACCCAGTGATTGTCATTCACGAACAGCGGAAACAGCATTCGTTCATACCCCCCTTCCTTCAAAAACGCCGCATAACGAGCCAATTGTGGGGCTTTTTCCGGGGCATAGTTCCCATCCTTCGAAGCGCGAATCACAGATTCGGAGAAAGAGAGCGCGCAAATAACGACGCGAGATTCGCTGCTCTTTCTCAGACGTGCAGCAAGGTGCGTGACCATCATGTCCAAAAGATCATTCGAAAGCCATTGGTTTCGAAATAGTCTAGTGAATTGCAGAGTCGTCGTAAAGCCCGGTTGGGCCCCTAGACATAGGACTGGTGCATCCCAACCCAAGGTTTCCAGCAAAGATTTTGCCTTCCCGAACAATGCTTTCTGCCGTGGTGTCGTTGTGTTGGTGCAAAGTTTGTCGAGCCACTTCACCGCCGGAGCCCATCTCTCCCGTCCATTGGCAACATCGACCAAAGCCCGCCAAACTCCAAGAGACGATAGAGGTAGGTAGCTCTCTTTAAAACGTGGGTCCTTAATTGACTTCGCTCCATCCAGAAATGATTGTCCGGAATGCTCTTTGAGCTGTCTGAGAAAATTGTATGGGGGGATTGGCCTCGACAACAGGTTGACAATGGTGTCGTTTGGTGGGCGGGGACTGAACCATCGGTTTGATTCCGGGAAAACCAAGGAGGCCTCTATCTTGGGAATTGAAAGTGATAGTAATTTGGTTATTGGTGTTTCCGCTGACGGTATGTGATGGATGTCGTCCTTTGAAACCATGAAAAGTCTTGAGATAGCATCCCGAACGTGCCTTGGGACATTGTCAGAATATGTAGCATTCTTTCCGACCCAGTCGTCGAGCGTCAACGCTGAATCGAGGTTCGGAGCGCCCATTACGGCGAGAGAAGCGAGCCTGAACTGCTCCGTGTGTATGAACGTGTGCTCCGTGTGTATGAACGTGTGCAAGACACGTAAACGAAGCAAAAAGTAGAGTTGAAGTTCGTGCCCCGTTCCTTTTAGTAAGTTGTTTCCCAGGAAGGTCTGTGCGTAGAGGAAAAAAACTTCACGAGCTCGACTCGAACCTTCACTCGTTCATCAACCTTTCACCAGCTGATACCCCTACGGCAATCTTGTCCGAATGTTTTCTCGACCTTGAGTATTAGCACCTGCTTTTGTCCGTCAACTGGGGCAGGCATTTTTCCAAAATCTGGCCAAATTTGTCCGTATCTGGGCCGGCCTTAGGCCTAAAATTTGCAAAATTTGTCCGAACGCAAGGCCGGCATATATAATAATAAACAGGGGTCCTGAAGTCTCGCATGATTATTAGGAGTGCGGGAGTACTCTTGATTAAGCTTGAATTCCGAGGACGGGCTGACCCGCTCACGACGTGGGTTATCGGAGCTGGCTCAGAGCTGGTAAAGCTCACCGCAGGAGGACGTGAAGTCGTCCGCGACGTCGCATATTGCAGTACGTGTAGAGCTTCGTCCGGCAGATCGCCCACGTCGATGATCACTGTCCACAGAGTTTGGCCAAATGGATCGTTATTTGAACGAGGTGGTTTATGCAGACTGACGGAAGTTGTACACTTATCCTCTTTCAATCAAATACCACAAAAGACGCACAATACATCTACTCCCGCAAATGAAAAGCCTCTCGCGGAGACCACTCGCGTGACGTCGTAGACGATTTAACAGTGCTCTAGAATCCAGAGAGATCGTCAGATTTATGTGGGATTAAGATGCAAGAGGCCGCGGCGAGAGTTGACAGTCGACGCCGGCCCTAAAGCTTGCTTAGGGCCGGCACATTCATCTACACTCGAGAAGAAACGTGAATTGATCGCAATTGCTCTTCCGAGTCTTCGAACTCGTGCGCAATCTGTCTGATGCTCTCGATACAACGGTTCTGCAAGGATTTTTGATATCGTCAAGATCCCAATATAATATATTCATCACTCTGCCAAAATCAGTCTTCGCCATTATGATTGGCAAAAACTCCAAAGGCTACAACTAATGGGTCCTATTCGGAGGGGTGCAGCTAATCATTATATATTTCAGAGTGATAAATGAGGGATACAAAAACAACATAGCCGTTATTCTTTCAACCCGATATGGTCCCATTAGTATGGTGCTGCAGCTGTACGACACTGAAAAAGGTATAATGTCAGTAAATCATTGGACTGTCGGCGATGAAAGCCACATACCGCTTCTAACTGCTCGAGGAAGTATTTGCACGTCGCGGGGTCAGTATTTGCCTTTAAGCAGGTAATGTAATCTAAGGGATTGCAGAAGCATTTGAGATAAAGTGAAGGAATAATGTAGATTTAAGGGAAACGCACCAGTAGCCTGGACTGAACACATCTGCTGTCCATTCTCTTGAACAGGCATCTGCTGTTGCTGTTGTTGGACCTCCGCTGGTGCAGGTGCGCTCTCGCCCCCTCCGAACAGTGCTCGGCTTATGCCATGACCAACGACCGACCCCGCCATCGCACCCGCCGCGGTTGAAACCATCTGACTCATGAGGCCTGGCTGGCTTTGCGTGTTAGCAGCAGCAGGTGCTGGAGCTGGAGCTGCTGGCTGAGAGCTTGCAGGTGCCGGAGCAGCAGCAGTGTGTGTCCCTCGGGACTGAGGTTGGGGAGCGGGCGCTGGCTTTGCAGCGGGGCGAGCTGTTGGACGCGAACGGCTTTGACGCTAGGAGCCACATTTAGTTATTTGAAGGTTATTGAAGCACGAGAAGGTGGTACGTACGGGCATGGTGGAAGTTCAAGAGAGAGTTGTGAAATTCGATCCAAATTTTGAGCGAGGACGTGTAAAGCCGGCAAACGCCATGTTGACTGATGGCCGCGTAAGCGCGTGCCGAATCATCATCCGCTCACTCTCCGACGTTGCATGCCATGTAACGGCCACATCGATGAGCGCTGAGCACAATGTTCTAAACATTGTCGTGAATGATCTTGGGACGAGAGGTGATGGCTTCACAAAGACTTCTGCGCAGCGTATTCCAATGAAATAGTGTTTCCAGCTCGTCCTCTGTCCACTAAAGTTTGCAGAACTGGTCAGACTGGTCGTCCTATGTGCCGATTTTTGTCCTCTGTTTCGCGGCCGCAGCTGGGTCTACCGCGTACGAGCTGTCACCCAAGACTTCCGCGACATTGGGTGCTGTGGAATTCAGAGTGTAGAGGTATGAACTCTCACTATCCGAAGACGCGCAATTTCGTGAGCAACGGAAGCCCTGGCCCTCTCCCTCGATTCTCGTCATCGGAGTCGGAATCACCATTTCGTGCACCCCGTAAAATTTCGACGCTACTGTGGCTTTTAGCAGGAGCAGGAGCAGCCACATACGTCTTATACAACTCCTACAAGACATCATCATCTCGGACGAAATGGCCTAGCGAAGTACGTAGCGACGTGCGATCGGGGTTGCGCGCGAAAGATCGCAAAGACTGGAAGCGAAGTCAGATGTACCTTCACCGGTATGCACATGAGTTCGTTGTGAGATCTCACGGTTGACTGGAGTTAGCGCATGGGAAACTATCAAGACACTCTCTGACGAGGTTCATGCTCCAAAACCATATATGAAAACATCGGATGTTGCCATTGCTCTCGCACAGGTACTGGAGGCAGACAATAAGCCACTCGAAGCATATGGTTTATACACAGAAGCTTTGCAACTGGCGCGGCCATTATTAAAGGAGGACAGCGCCCGTGCTTTCGATGTAAGTCTCGAGGGTTTGAAAGCCCAAACATCAGCCCTCAGTCTCGGAGAACGCGAACGCACGGTTGCCATTGCTCTCAAACTCGGAGAAATGGCGGAACAATACGGTATTCCTGCTGAGGAAAAGTGGCTGAAATATGCGTTATCGGAGGTCATGCGTATTTCACGGATGGACGACACAAAAGATAACACAATGAAATTGTTGTTACCTAGCTGGCTATCGCTATCGAAATCTGAGATAGCCTTGCCAATAGAGATGCTTGCCAGCTTCTACAGGAGGCAAGGGAACTTGGAGTGCGTCCAGTTGCTTTCAAGGTCGATATTAGCGTTTGTATTGACGAAGTCACGCAGGAATGTTATGAAGACATACGCAATAGCAGGAACAATGCTCCTTATGAGGTTACAATTCCGTCGCGAATCAATCGAAGATCTTTGTTGGTGTAAGTTCATTGAAAGCTCTCATTTGATATTTCAGTCCTAAAACCCTACAAAAAATAGATGTAATGGTCTGCAACAACGCGGCAGAAACAGCAGTCGAGCTGAGTCGAGAAAATATCGAGAACAAGACTACAATTTTGGAAATGGGGGCAAAGATGGCTTCACAAGCGACAATTAATTGCCATCAACTCCTCCATCTTGGTAAATCGTCGACTGTTCTTCGAGAAGCTAGCCTATGTGGGAGGGCATTCTTGCTCGCTGCCTACAACCTGAGTGTCATCAATTCTGTGAGTCCATCATCTCAGTGTTCCTCGTGCTCATTCAACTTCCCAGCTTCTGGACAAGGAGAATTGCCAAGGCGAGGACGAGAGGCGTTTGGTCGAGGCACACGGCTTCCTTGAACAAAACTTCAAAGATGAGTTGAATGACCCGGATGTTCAAAAAGCTTTGAAATCGTGGCGTGGGCAACGCAGAAGGCTTGACCGGAATCAACCAGTCACGGAAAGCTAATGTATTATTGATATTGGGGTAACCACGATTAAAGTGCCACGGTAAAAACGTAACACACAGCTCAAATACAGAGAAACGATCGCGACATGACTATCCTTTCCCCCATCTTCCACGTCTCCTGTACGAGATGTAAGTCAGAGAGCGGAAGGAGAATACCTTGCCGTCTTGTCACATTGAGGTGAGCCTCGTCAATGAGCCAAATTTCGACGCGCTCAGCGAAGCGCTGACACCCCGAATCCGAGTCGGGATACGCGACGCGTCGACGTCACGGTGCCACGTGGGTCCAAACCACTGCCAGTGCCAGAAATCTCCAGCTGTCGCCAGACTTCATACCGCGACGCACTGGAGTGCAATAGCTCATACTGAAGAGAGCGATGCTCGAACAAATAATTTAGGAATATCTCTTGGAAAAGAGGTGATATAGATCCGTCAAGTTCTTTCATCCTCGAAAATTTAATGAATGTCGTTTCCAGTTCGTTCCTCAGCTAGTCATCCATTGAAGCCCAAGTCGCAGGTCCGGTTTTCCTATGTCACGTAATTTGAACTTTGGACTACGCTCGTGGCTATCGTATACGAGCAAATCTTCGAAAATCACACGACAATGGCCGTTGTGGAAAGCGGAGTCTCAAGGCCTCAGATTTGACTCTGGACGCCCGAACACTCGTTATTTTGCCAGCAATCCCCCTCGATTCAAACTACCAGAAACCGAATCTCCATTTCGTGTCTCACATATTGTCACTGCGCTGTTGGTACTAGGTGTAGGAGCAACTGCGTTTGGTCTCTACGACTTCTACCAGACCTTGACGAAATGGCCTCCCGAGGTTCGAGATGACCTGAGATCGGGATTGCGGGCGAAAGCTCGCAAGGATTTGAAACTTAGCCAGAGGTACCTTAACCGGTATGTACGCGTCATGATACAAAGATCCTACAGCTGACTAGTATTCCATAAGTGCATGGGAAACAATCAAGACACTCCCCAACGAAGCTCTTGCGCCAGAACCATACATGAAAACATCGGGTGTTGCCATCGCTCTCGCCGAGGTGCTGGAAGCGGATAACAGACCGCTCGAAGCCTACGCAATATATGAAGAGGCGCTACAGCTTGCACGGCCGTCATTGAAAGTCGACCCCAGCTCAACAGACAAGCCCGAGGCGCCAGAGACGAAAGCCCAAACACCAGCTGTGCTGAATCTCAGAGAACGCAAATGCACGGTTGCTATTGCCCTCAAACTCGGGGAGATTGCGGAACAACACGATCTTCCCGCTGCTGACGAAGAAAAATGGTTGAGCTATGCAGTTTCAGAGGTCATGCGTATTCTACAGGAAGATCATACCAACGCCGGATCACCTGCCCCAAAGGCCAAGGACAATGAAGATAATATCATGGATTTACCATTACCTGGATGGGTTTCGTTATCAAAGACGGAAATGGCCACGCCGATGGAGAGGCTTGCGAGCTTTTACAGGAGGCAGGGAAAATACGAGTGCGTCCGTCAGCTTTCCGTTCGGACATGTAATCTAACGGGTACATGTGCAAGATATGTTATGACATTATACCAAACCGCACTGCAAATACTACTTATGAGTGAACCCTCCCGTCCCCCAACCATCGAGGATCAATGTCGGGGTACGTCCTCTGCCAATGCCCATTTCATCTCGACAATGAAAGTTTCTTGAATGATTAGCTGCTATGGTCATGAACAACATGTCTGAAACTGTAGTGCACCGAAGTAGCGCGAAAGAGCTTGAAAAGGAGACTGCAGCTCTAGAGGCAGCTTCGAAGATGGCACATCATGCTATCGTCAATTCCAAAAAGTACCTTGAACGTGCTCAGTCATCTAATTGTCTTCAAGAGGCCGGTTTATGTGGAAGGACGTTCTTATTCGCTGCCTATAACCTAGCCGCCATAAATTCCGTACGTCTCTCCGCTTCTAAGAGTATGAACTATAGCTCATAAGGTCTTTCAGCTTCTAGGCAAGGAGAAGAGCCAAGCCGAGGACGAAAGCCGTTTAGTCGAGGCCTTTGATTTCCTTGGACGTAATTTCAAAGACGAAATGACTGATCCAGATGTTCAAGAAGTATTGAGGGCATGGCGTGAATATCGTAGAAAACTCGATCGTATCCAGACAACCATAGAAAAATAGCGTATTATTATAAGGGTAACTCCAATAATAAGGGTAACTCCTCCAGATCAAATACAGAGAAACGGCCGAGATGTAAAACGACTAATCATCGTCCTTCGCATCCTCCACCGTCGCTGATCGGCTTTGCGGACGCGAGGCGCTGGAGGAATCAACCTCTTCGATGTAAGCACCAGTACTAGCACCGTTGATGGGAGTACCGGGTGCGGACGCCTTTGACTTGCCCTTGTCGTCTGCGTGCTTCTTCTTTTTCTTCTTTTCCTTCGGAAGGTCCCACTCCCATAACGGAATGAATGATTCAATCTAAGAGGAGCGACTGAGCATAACCCTCTTTCATAAAAGACTTATACGTACCACACCAACGTCCGCGAAGAGTTTCGGGAATATCCAAATGCCCGGACTTGCGACAATCAACGTAATGATGTAGAATATCAGACGGACGATGGCAATGGCAATGAACAGCCCGATGAGCCCCAGTACGCCAATACTGAGATACCATACTCCGAGGCGCATGGTTGAAGGCCACAAGGGGAACATGACGGCCGCGAGCATGACGGCGACCATGGCGATCCCGCCCACATACGTGGTCAACTGGGAACCCTCGTAGAACCACGCGTAGTACTCTTCGGGTTTGAACATCTGCATCTGCTCGACCTGCAGCTGCTTCGGAGACGAAGACGAGCCTGAGGGCTCTCCACGTCGGACGCGGGCGTAGAAAGAGAATGGGAGAATGGACGCGAGTGTGGCTATCGCCTCTTCCTCGGTGGTGACCTTTGGTACATTTTTCTTTTTCGCGTATGCAGGTGAAAGCAGTGCTTTTACGGCAGATTTGCCTGTAAGCAGTCGACTTTAGTTTGAGTCCATTCAACAAACTGTCTAGTTGGCCCGCGCACCTTTGAAGTAATCGACACGTTTCCCAATTGGCACCAGCACACCGACCCTCGTCTTCATGCCTGATTTCCCGCTACGTAGGAAGTCGGCGACATTTCGCAGTTCTGGTGGCACCTTTGGAGCCTCCATCTCCTCGATTCGTCGAGATTGTTGGCAAGCCTGTCGTCGTTGAGAACGTTAAAGAAGTGTTTTTGACGTTCTGTCCGCAACGCCCGACGTGCTGGCCAAAAATATGATTGGTCAGAAATTGCCCTTCTGGGACACTCTTTGAGTTGAGCGCGCCTTCGAGCTCAAAGACTTTGTCAAAACCCACCACAGGCTTTCAGGAGGTCATGGTATGTTCATGCATTCAACAATACTGTTTGACACGGAAATACACTGCTCTCATTGCATAGATCATCCCAGTCCGCTGTTTTTCATGCGGCAAGGTTGTCGGGGACAAATGGAACCCGTACTTGCAACATCTTGCTAATGGCACTCCTGAAGGGTATGTGTCCCGTTCGCAGTCAAATATGGTTATCCTGACCTTGGAAAATAGAGAGGCATTGGACGCATTACAGCTCAAACGCTATTGCTGTCGCCGAATGGTCCTGACGCATGTCGATTTGATCGAGAAACTTTTGCTCTATAATGGTGCGTGTTTTGCCTCTCTGAACTGGTGTCGAGTCTGACTTGGCCTGCGTTGGACTTTAGCGGCTGATCGCTCCGGCGTACGCCAGGCTCTTGCGAACCAAGCTATGCCCTGAAAAAGTTGTGTAGCTCGGAATGTTTTCGGGTACTACCCACAATCCGTTCGCATCTACAGTTCTAAAAGTACTGTCCAAAAGTATTGCAAATCCCCGCATCTGCTTTGGCGTCAGCGCCGTTGCACACGAGATGCAACTCACTTCGATTCGCGGTAGGATAGCGTTGCAAGATAGCGTATGTATGTGTATCATTATTTTTGCTCACAATACTGTAAATGACTAGATACTACACCCATTGGATAAATCATCTATCGAGAACATCATGACTCTTGCTCCCGCTCTTCTTCTCCCAGTGTCATCTCGTCGAAGTCATCCAGTAGCTCATCTAATTTGACTTCAGGGAAGTCCGGCTCTTCCTCTCCAGCATCACTCTCAGCAACCTCCATTTCCGCGGGTTGATTTGTTTGCTCAGGAGCTGGCTCGTCCGTGTCCATAGCAAACTGACTCGCCCCCTTTCTTCTTGTCTTCCCTCCAGCCATTCCAGAACCGGCCCCCGGTGCTTTGTAGAGGTTGACAGCGGTACGCATCTCCTCATCCTCCTCGATATCCCGCAAGAATAGCTCGTAGTCCTCTTCAACTTTCTTCTGGTCTCGTCCACCCATACGACCCACAACACCCCTCCCAGACTCACCAGCGATACCCTCCTCAGCTTCCTTCGCAATACTCTTCAACCTCCAGTTTCGTGTTTTGTTTTTCTTACGTCTATTAGGATATGTCTTCTTCACCAGGATGACGTCCGGTATCCGGTCTGTAGCCAACGAAGCGAAGTCATCGGAATTGAAGTTGGCGCGGCTGAGATGGTATCCTAGGACATTGTCACCGGGTTGTAGAATGGCGCCAAGATGTGTACGCGTGTGGTATATTTGATCGACCGCGCCGTCCTCCTCGAAATCCATACCATCATCGTTCGCAGCGGACGACCTGAATGCTCCATTCAAAGCTACTTGTGCGTCTGCAAGCACAAATTTACCCTTGACGGGCCCAGAGGGTTCGACATCGAGCACTGTGAACTCGACGAGATCCGTCACGGTCGCAAGAGCTTCAAAGGGCGTCCGCCAGTAGACCTGTGCACTGAGATCTACGGACTGCAGAGTTGCAGGATCCAAGACATGTAATGAATTGCCCACGCGAGTACATATTGTCAACGGTGCGATGTTGGAAAGTGAGCGTGCCAATTTCGGGGGAAGGCAGACAAGATCGTCCTTGCAGATGGGTGTTATTTCGACAGAATATGTGAATTTGTAATTTGCCGTATTCGAGTGCGTGTCGGATGACAAAAGTTGTTCTGAGGACTTCGATCTGTAATCGCCTCGGTCAGGATGGAACGTTGCACTGAAATCACCAAAACGCACCGAACAGGGACGACACCAGCCAAAAACTCGACCATACGGATTGCATGGCTTCGCTGGCTATAGAAGAAATCCAATCCATCTCTAACCTCCTTGACGGATATTGTCTCCTTCTGAGCACCATGTTTCAGGATGAGCTGTTCGAGGAACAAGAACGTCCGTTTGTGCGGTACTTTCTGTCGGACCTGCACTAGGGCCTTCCATGTATTCTTCGCCGCGAGCTTCGTGCAATCGGGGCACTGGCCATGTTGCACGAGGTACTCCACTTGAAAGACTTGTTGCAAAATGGTCGAAGTGAACACCTGCGAACGAGAGTGAATGAAATGAAATAAGCGACCTGGCGATGAAACAGCAGAATGAGTTCGCAAGGACAACGCACCTCCTTCTGTATGGTAAGCTTAACCTTCAGACGCTTGGAATGCGGCTCCGTCCAGATGAATCCTGCATCAATAAGGCGCACTTTGTTGAGGCCCTTCAGCTTCTTGAGACAAATTGCAAGGAGCTCCCGCGATTCGGGCTCTGCAATCTGCCATGAGGACGGAGGAGATAGAAATCGTTCGCAGTTCCTGCAAAATGAAAGAGCGCATTGCTTCGGGATGCCTTCTGTAATGTCCACTCTACTGATCGTCAGAGAAACGTTGTGTTATAGTAAACTGGAATACTCACGAATTTCGCAAGCAAGCGATGCAAAGATTTGCTGAATTGGGCTCAATGAGAGCTCCTGCACAGATCGGAAAGGTTTGTGAGAAGGGAGATACGATTCGATGCCAGGAAAGCACTCACCGCAGTCTGCGCAGAGGACACGATGTACTGGAGGTGCTGCGACAAACTCCATCGCAGTCAAACAGTCGTCGAGGTAGGTAGGTAAGGCAAGCCCTTCGCCTTCCGTACCGGTGCTAGAATTTCTAATTTTCTTGCTTGTAAAACCGTGTTCGCACGGTCGATACGTGCTAACCGCGACACCTTTGACTCGATCGTCGGCCTTGTCTTGAGCTGACTGATTCGAAACTCCAACGGTGTGACCACTTTTATGATTTAGATCTAGTTATACTCATCTCGAATTAGCTTTGAATGCACTTGTTGAGAGTGCCAAGTGCTAACATGCTTCTTGGGTGTGTTTTCCGCAAAATTGCATTTGATTCTTGCGCGTGCAGGTAACATGTATGCATTTTTCAAAGATTGGCATGCCTCTAAAATTCATGAGCTTGTCATGGTTCGTCTACTGTAGCTTAACTGCTAACGTCAATGATGGGTGACATAAAGCACCGAGGTCAGAATTTCGTCATGACATCGAGCCTGTCCCAACTCTCGTCCCAGAATCCGATGAACCAGAGACATCCGCGCCAAAATCAAAATCCTCGAGCTCCGTATCCCCAGACTCGATCGACCTCTTCACCTTCGCATGTTCAGCCGGGTTAAACAAGATAGACGTGACCGTTCCGAACTTCGAGTTCGCCGCGTCCGACTCTGCGGCAGCGGCGCGGAGATGGAGGACTATGCGAGCGGTGAGGACGGAGTGCATGACTCGTTGGAACCTTTTTTGAGAGGGTAGGAATAAGATTATGTGATTGCATGATTTATCCTTTTATTAGTAAACGCACTCGGGGAGTAGGAGCTCGAGGAGTAGCTGTTTGATACCAATATGTAGATCGATCGGTCAGCGCTTCGTCATTCAAGCGAACGATCTGGAAAATCTGACGAACCGACTGCGTCACGACGTAGAGTATGAAGTTTGTGAAAGAGATAGCTGGACAAAAATGAGTTTTTCTGTTGGAACTGTGAATCCAATATTGAAGAAACAACAAACACACCGAAGAGGCACAGGAAAAACGTCACTCCTGTACAAATTTTAGAATGCATCCCTTCTGAACATCTATACCACTCACCGTCTCTATAAAGCGTCCCTATTAATGGACTGTTCACACTTCTCCCTGTGTCCAGTCAGTCAAGCACATAAGACTCTCATATAAGTGACATACACTCAGAAATGCCGCGCCAGAGAGTGAGCCCAATTATACCTGACAAAGAAGGACGCGTCGTCAGTACAGTTTATCGAGCCTTCACTTCGTCCACATACACATCTCGATTATCATAATGAGAGCATAATCCAGATAAAGCTTGCTGCGAGGAGCCTCCGTGAAGCATGTTATGACGGTGGGGAATGGCGTCGGGATGTCTAAACATGTATAAAACAGCGCAATGCTGGTTGAGCAACGACAGTACAGGATGCGAAAAAAGGGCACGCACAAACGAGCTTCTGTAGGTAAGAATTAAGCAGAATTATAGTTGCTATCTCTACGCCCTGTGCAGTACAAGTCAGCAGGCTATATCGAACAAAGGTGTTATACGAAGGGGACACACCATATTTAAAGCAATTAATGCAAAGCCAATGTATTTACTTCGTCCGAATAGAGCGTACGTCCGAAGCGAGATGATATCTTCAGGTTGAAGCATTAATGAGTGACTGAACATTGATTGACAAAGTCAACACGGGCTTACATTGTGCAATCGTGATCCCTGCCCATAGGAACCCTTCAGGGCGCGTATTGCTGTCAAGAAAATACGGATGAATAAACTTGGAGGCTCACAAGAACCGGCTGTTATCAATGGGCGGCAAGCCTAGAAGAGAGATAGTAAATTGGTACGTTCGCAACTCAAGTGAAATTATACGTACCGTAAAATTGAGGCTCTGATCAAACCAATCTAATTCAACTCTGTCAGCGGCCAGGCTATACGGGCGAGAGCTTGTGAAGACTCACAGACAAGGAAGATAGTAATATCGACGAATGCGAGGTATCGAGTGAGAAAGAACAGAACTTTCCCCAATCCCCATTTCCATGGCCAAATGAGCTTCGCCTTCAAAATGGGATGGTTTGAGATATTTTGAAGCTCTATTTTGTCTATAAGAGCTCACCTCGTCGCGAAAGGTCAAAAGGTAGTCGTAAACCTACCCATTCATCAATAATATTGCGAGCGCAAGAATTGCCAATTCGTACCAGGATGGTCGCGCTTGCAACTATGCAGATAATTTATCAGCAGTGTAGAATTGTAAGTCACCTTAGTATTCGACGCACCATGAAAGCTCTAGAAGCAGCTAGGTTAGCAAAACTCACATAAATCTGCCCGAGCTACTGACCTTTACGATCACCGCGATGTTGAGCTGGTGAACAGTACCTGGGGGCAGCGAAGGGGAATTCATGCCGACAACCACCAGCACGCGCAGTGACTCTGGCGGCACTTATATCATGTCTTCTTATTTTTAACATCGGTGCTTGCTCGAAACCATTCGGACAAAATCAAAATTGAGTTTCGGAGAGGACACGCACTGGAATAAGACGCCCAAGCCCCGCAAAATATATCATAATTTGGGGGAGCTGCACAGAGCCACAGAGTCACTGTGCAACAGCAAAGTCCGTACCGGAGCGCATCAAAAGGCCGTAGGACAATGCAAGAAGAGTGTCGCGTGCGAGAGTCGACGGGGCGGGGCACCAAAACGCCGATTCTTTGACGTATATACGCATCACGTTGGGCGCGCTCTGTGCTTCGAGCAGTGCTTAGATGAATATTGTCTATGGGCGAGGCTATCGGTAGATGAAAAGAGTTGCTTCTTCATAGGCACAAGTTCTTGATGAGTAAACCTTTCTGGTGAAGCATCAGTGGAGCTCCAGTTATTGAGTAAATGAACACGCAGCCAAGAGCTTGATGTGTGAAATTCACTAGCTGCGGCCGGCATTCGAGGACAGGAAAGAAGCCTTCACATGAGATCTGAGCAACGTGAGGTGAATGCGGTGATCCTTCCCCTAAACGTTTCGTCTCATACATGAGATTTCGACTCTCAGTCTTTACCGGCTCCATTCTCGAAGTATTCAAGACCTCGAAATAGGCGAACCTAGAAAATGTGGATAACATGAAGGAACCTACGCGCTGTATTATTTCAAGGAAAACACACCTCATGACTGGCATTTCCGACCGGACCTCGGAAGGAACGAGGGAGAGGGAGCACGATACCGTGGCCATGTCATCGGCACCGTAGTATCCACGATGGATCGTGGATGTTCGACGGTACAACTTCGCTGAGAGAATCCAAGCATCCTCAGGTCCCTCATCATGATCGTGATCTTGCGATACATCTTGAAATCTTTGGGAAGATCACGAACTTTGCAGTGTAGCACGAGACGCCGCCGGCGCGGTCCAGAGTCGTCCTGTTCAAGTTGGAAGGCAGTTCTTCTTGTAAATAATCACGATCGGAAGGTGTGACCAGAGATTTTGCAGATACGAAGGCATCGTAGACGTCAGCGACCGTGTCGATCTTGTAAGAAGAGACGTTGTGACGAAGTCGTACGCGTCATCGCTGGCACCAACAAACCACGCCTGCGCCCTCGCCCGCGTGTGTTCAAGTTGCAAGGCAGTTCTTCTCATGAATCTACACAATCGGACGAGTTGGCCAGAGATCTTGCTAAGATGAAGGTATTGTCGACGTAAAGATTGTGTTGGACCTGTAATCAGAGACGTTATTCGTTGTGGACAGTCGTCGTCGTCACCAACGAACCACGCGTCGGAGTGCTCGACAGAGCGCGTCAAACAAACGTCCTCCACACAGCCACGTTCAGAATATCAAACGTTTTTCATTGCATAAAACTACACATAAAACTACACAATGGTATTGTAAAAACACATGCAAGATGACTAGCAAAAAAGCAGTATAAATATGTCCAAAATAACAATACATTGATGCATCGACAAGTCACGGTATGTGCGAACATCCATCGACGTCGTCGTGTGTTGGCCCCGTCGTAAATTTGAAAGCGTTACATGAGATGTTGTGGTCACCCGATCCTCCCATTTTTATCTGTATGTCATACAGGGACTCGCACCAGCGTCGTCTGACCCGTATGCATCGACCCCACCGACCGACTCATCACGGTCAGTTCGCTGTCATACGTATCTTCAGATGACAAGCCCTTGTTCGTCGAAGGTCGATACGCGTGGAGCGAGCTTAGTACTTTCGTGTTTCCGCCAGAGGTCGTGACCGCGGCGCCTCGAAGGTGGAGGATGATGCGTGCTGTTAGTACAGAGTGTAGTGTCCGTTGAGGCCTGTAAATGTCGAGTTATCAGTCAATGCCTTTGCGTTAAACAGAACCATCAGTCGTCCGGAAACTCACTCTGGTAAGAGGAATTCAAGCATCGCCTGAATACACGGAATCAGTGATCTGAGTTTTATAATTAGGAGAGAACCCTACTCACTCTTGGTGTGATCATGTACAATAAGAAGTTGCCCATGGATATCGCTGAGCATTACAAAACATCAGAAGCAGAAATCTAGTGCTTAGGTAGAACACGACGAACCAAACAAGAAGGCAAAGAATAATGCGCCTGAAATATCGTCATTAGCTTAATGCTTTGTGGAAGAGCATTTTCTCATAACGCACCATCCCTATAGAGCGTTGTCAAAAGCGTACTATTTCCTCTCATTTTCCCTATTTCATTCGTCAGGACAGTCTTGAAACAGAGTGGATAATGTGCTTACATTGCGAAAATCCTTTCCAGACGGTGAGAGATATTATGGCTGGAACACAAAGCGTTACTGGAAGTTAGAATTTAGATTAATCAGTCCACTCACTCAGTTCGACGATCATTATCAACCCATAATCTATGTATAATTTATTGCTGGGAATGACGACAAAGCATCTCGTAACGGTAGGGAACGGTGATATTGTCCCTAATCAATCAATCGTCAGCAAGAAGTGCGATGCTACTGGACAAAACTTACAGATCATATCGTGCAGGAACTTGTGCATCAAGATGATTGACGTTATCTCTGTCGCCTTCGAAATGTTTCTTCAGTATGATTCTCAGTTACGCGTCAAGTAGATTGATCTTACCAGGCATAGGACAATAAGTAATACTAATATTGACCGCTTTTGACCCCAGAGCGCGTAGGTCCGCATGCAAATGATCCCTATGACCGCGTCAATATGGTGCACATCCGCGTGTAAGTAGACGCGACGTACACTGAGCGATCACGATCCCAAAGAAGAGAAACCCTTATGGCCATTGCATGAGATTTCCCGTCGCAAAACACGTAATAATTAACTCACAGCTGCCAGTGCTAAATAACGTCCTGCATGACTAGAGGTAGGTTGTCCGTCAGATCTGCGATCTACGTAGCAATTCGTCGCGTGCATAACTCACTTCCGCGCTCATATGCTTATTAAACCAGACTGAACGGTCGGGGGAGGGGCGGGTGAGATTCGGAGCTACGTAGAACAAGGGTTCAAAGGACTCACAGACTTGGAATATAATGTTGTCGATGAACGCCGAATATCGCGTGATAAGGTATAGTACTTTTCCCACTCGCCACTCCCAAGGCCATATTAATCGAATCTGAGAGGCAGGAGGGACGTTCAGCTTTCCACGTTGTTGAGTACGCAGCGCAAGTACGGACCTCATCGGGCATCGTGATCAAAACGTCATACACCTGTTAACCCAAAGTCCAGTAAGACAACACAAATCGAAGACATATCATCTGCTGGGATAACGCACCAGTATCGATACGCTGATGACTTATGCGCGACCATAACATGAGCGAAGGTCCTCAACTCCGATGGATAGACCCACTCACAGTTGGCATACTGGACCGTGCACGATCGAGTTAGAGACAAACACAGTCCACAAACAACGCACGAGAGCTCACTTTTACTAGCATGGCATCGTTAAGCTGCGACAGTATAGGCGCAGGCAGTGAGATGGTGGTGGCCATCGAGGATGGAGGCCTGGCACGAAGGCAGCGGCGGCGAAGAGGAGGGGGTGGACACGGGCAGCGACAATTCCCTTCGCATCGCAGCCCCGGTTGTCTTTATTGACCTGGGCAGGTCCACAGAGATCGTGACCTCAGGCCTGAAGAGAGCATTGCCACAGCGGTAAGGTTGATCAACGATCGGAGAAATCAAGGGCCCTTTGGATCCATGGATGGCCTCTCCATCCATCCAAGCTTCAGCGTTTTGCGTTTCCGCATTCACTCTGCACATCGAACTCACTCAGATCTCAGTCCATGGCAATACATTCCTCTGTACACGCTCGCCCCTTGCTGCTCTCAGCTTGATGGTCGAAAAGATACAGAGACGGGAAATCTGCGGGGTATCGGGAGCCGGGGCCTTGCTTCGAATTCCTGAGGTGCGACCTCGATCAAGTATGAAAAGAATGGTCTGAATGAGTAATCTCTTGAGGACACCTTGGCACTCGGAACTCGAGGAGCAGTAAGGCCGAGGCGAGGACTTGAAGGAGTACGCGAACATGGACTCTTTGAGGTCGACCGTCGAGCCCGATGAGGTCCGAATTTGGCTATCATTCCGTTTTGCACAAGGTAAGCGGGTGGGGTGCGGACCGTCGCGCAATTATCCTCCGCAGATCTGATGTTTGAAGTCGATGAAGCTCTCAAGGACGTCGAAGGGCGCGAGAGGGAGCGGTCGTGGTTGTTTTGTTGACGGTGTCGCCCGCAACCACTTTAGCAACACGTGGCGGTGACGCTCAGAAGAGACGCAGCAAACGCAATCGAACTTTCGAAGTCCAAGAATAATTCCAAAAAGGCCATGCAAAATGCTTGCCTGGACCTGTATCTATTTAGATTCCATACCCGTAATGTAGTCTACAACATTATATTTTGCTTTTTGTTTTCACTTGAATCATTAAGGAATCCTCCTCCAAGCATTCAAATATCCTCCTCCATAGCATCGTGACGAAAACAAACCAAGCTTGTAATCAATATCCTCAGCGATGTCGTCAAAGTTGAGGGGTCCACATGCTCTTCTTCGTGAATTCGAGAATGTCGGCATCTGACTTGTCCCTCAGAGCAACAGACCTGTCAACACCCTACAGATACCATGCAAGTCAGTAATCTACTCCTAGCACTCGACGGACAAACACGAACCTCTCGTTGAGCCATACGAATAACCTTGAGGGCAATCTGGGCACTAATGTCCCGGATACGCTCAATACGCGGGTAAACAAGCTCCAAAGAACGCTCCTCGGACGTGAGGGAGTCCGCGAGCGCGAGGGAAGCCGTCTCAATCATCTTGTCGGTCACGGATGACGCGCGCGACAGGATGGAACCGAGGCCAATACCAGGGAAGACGTACATGTTGTTACCCTGGCCAGGGTAGTGCGTCTTACCCTTGTACTGGTACTCGGGGAACGGTGATCCGCTGGCGAAGACGACGCGACCATCTGTCCACTCGACCGCATCCGAGAAAATACATTCTGAGAGGCGGACCGGATTTGAAAGAGGGAAGATGATGGGGCGTTCGTTCATGGCGGCCATAGTCCTGCAGACCTCCTCAGTGAAGGCGCCCTATGATCAGAGTCAAAATCAAATCTCAATTCGCCATTTTAAGATTTAAATGCACGCACGGAAATGGTAGAAAGACCCATGATAGTGGTCGGCTTGACATATTTGATAATCTCGACGAGATCGGTCATGGCGGGGCCAGTGTAATCCTTGCGTGAAAAGACTGTACGGTGTGAAAAATAAGCATCGGCTTGGGTGGGAAGAAAAGCTTGCTCACATTTCTTGTGCTCAGCCAACTTTCCGCGAGCATCGAAGATTAAACCTTGAGAATCCACGAGCCAGATACGTTCGCGGGCTTCTTGAGCAGATAGCCCGTTGAGGGTGAAGAAGCTCATTAACTGCGACGCAACACCAGTGCCAGCGGAACCGGCACCGAGGAAAAGGATGCGATGGTCGGTCAAGGGCTTGTTCGCAGCAGCAGAAGCAATCCTGGCCGCGTTGATGAAGCCAGACAACACGACGGCACCAGTTCCTTGGATATCATCATTGAAAACGGGGTATCTGTTGCGGAAGGTGTCGAGATATTCGAAAGCGTGGTCCGTTGAGAAGTCCTAATTCGAAAGACGCAATTAGAATTATACTCGAAAACGGAGGATATATAATTAGTAATTAGCTACCTCGAACTGAACAAGCAGCTTCGGGAACGTCTTGTGCATTTCGTACATGAATTCCTCCATGAATTCCCTCATTTCTGCATCACCAACACGACGCATACGCGAACCAAGATATAATGGATCATCGAGGTAGCGTTGGGTGTTGGTTCCGAGATCTAAGCAGATAGGAACAGTGGAACGGGGACGGATGCTGGAAAACTTTGGTGAGCATCGGAATGGTGATGCTCAACCATGAAAGCTTACCCAGCCCCAGCGACATAAAGAGACAACTTTCCAATTGAGATCGGCATCCCATTCACACCGAGGTCACCAAGACCCAAGATACGCGAGCCTGTGGTGGGTAAAAGAAAGCATTGAAAAAAGGAAGAAATAAGGGACGTCAGAAGGAAAGCATAAACCTTGCCAAAATGACATCACATACCATCAGTGACCACAGAGATACGAGCCTCATCCCTGAGAGGCCAGCTTCTGAGGATCGACCCAATTTTACCCTTGTCCGAATAAGAGACGAACTGTAACAAAATAGTTGAGCTTGCATCAGGTAAAAGATGATCCTGCATCGCTTACAATTCCTTCAGGTCGCCTGTAAATATGCGAGTAGTTTACGCATGCATCCCCAACGGTAGGAGTGTAGATCAAGGGGGTGATTTCCTATGGATTTTTGAAAATAAAGTTCGTCAGAGCATTGAAACTCGAAGCTTTGTCGCGCTTTGACTCACCGACATGTTGTTCAAGCAGATGTGGTAGAAAGCGTTATGGTCCGCATCTTTGAGCTGCTGCAGGAAGATGTATTTTTCGATGTCCTTGTCCTTCGAACGAAGCTGCGCTAGAGATCGGACAACGTGAACCGAGCCAGAGAGAACCGGAGGAACAAGGCCACGAGGTGGCTGCTCTGGTGCTGTAAATTCAGCGACGATGGGCATGTTGTTAGCAAGTTGGAAAGAGTTCAAAGAGCTGGAACACGTACCATCGATCACCTTGAGCTTTTGAACGCCATCTGAGCCGACGTAGGGAGTAAGCACGCGGGTAGGCATCTGCGGAGTGCGGTTGGGGAGATCTGGCAGTGGCAGTCAATTAACAGGATGTGCGGGGGCAACTTCGGAGCACTTACGAACAGACAGGTAGGCAAGGGTAGTTGGCGGAGAAGGGCTCGTTCGCAGAACAAGAACGCGGGGGACAAGAAGGGACTAGGCAGGGAATGGAGGTCAAGACGGGGTTTTATAGATGTCCAGCTATGCTCTCTCCCCAAGCTAAGTCTGGCCGTTTTCGGAGCACAACGGGTGAAAAAATTGCGCCGGATTAGCTGATGGTTACCCCAGAATATTGCAGGCACTCGAGAAATTGCCGCGCTGCATTGAGTTTGTTCGTGCGCTAGAGGGCCCGTGGACGCTCGTCTCGTCGTTTAGCGTCCCCCAACACCCCATCATGATTCGCTGCCGTCGAGTACAGTGCTCGGACGTGTTCATCAGCAGATACGTCGCCAGCGAAAGATGAAACAGCGTTCGTCGTTGCGAGATGAAGCAAAAATTTCGTCGTCGGCATCGATGGTGATGGATGCGGAAAGGGTGCAAGACAGGGACCGCGCGTGGGCAACGCGTGCCATCTTCACCTGGCGGAGGACCAACGCCCGCCCAGCGGATAGCCGACAGTACGACCAATCTCTGAGGGGCAATTGGTAACGACAAAATGATATCTCTGATATGTCCTATATTGTTACAAAAATTAAGCGCAAACATTCCGTCTCTGTCCGTGGCCAGCCAAAGTATCTGCAAAGCTTATGGTAAAGTAAAAGCAAACTACGCTACATAGCTCGTCCCTGCCCGTCCTCGCTCCCCGAAATCGCGCTATGTATCGTTTGCCCGGAGCTCAACCTACTAGGTTGGTCCTCGATGATAATGGAAGGTATTCGTCCTCGTGCCTGACCAGTCAGATCACTGGAACGTGTTCCGACGCCGGCAGCATCCTTTACGCTTGCAAACACGTCGTCCCATTTGTATGGCGGCGTTGATAGAGCTACAGAGGTGTTCGGCGAGAAATGCGAGGCCAATGCGTTTAAGCTCCTGGGCGTTGTCGCGGTTGTCAATTGGCCCTCCGTGAGTTGGCTCATTTCACGAGTCCGGGCATCGTTTACTGGAATGTCGTCCCATTTTCCTGACGGGGGAGAAAAGGCCATGGATGTATTGGGGGAGAATCGGGATGGAACACCGTTTGCATTCGTGATCGTGCCACCGGCGCCGATCGGAACGTTATAGGGCGGTAGAGCAGGATTCTCTGAAAACCGCATCTGACTGGATACAGTGTCAGGCGTTATCCATGAAGGAGTGGATTCTCGAACGTGTCCGAAAGTCCTGGGAAGTCCACCGCCGTAATAATGATGTCCTTCAGTCAAGGTCAGAACATTTCAACACATGAGAATAGCGAAATGTTTGCTCACCTAGACTGAGTGAAGCTGCTGGTGTCGAATCCCTGAAACTGTCTCGCGAGCTTCCCAATACATCGAATTGTTTTTCCATACCGCGAGCAAACGCATATTGCGGAGCTATCTGTGGTTGTTTTCGGGCGTCATTTGCACGATTCCGCGCATAAACGTTGCATAATCGCCTCCTGCGCCAAAAGAAGAAGGAAATACCGCAAATCAGAGCCAGGAGGATAAGCCCACCAATGACGCCGCCTGCGATTTTCCCCGCGTCCAACTTTTTTGCGTGATGTTCTTTGGATGATGTGCTCGAAGCCATAGGTTCCAAAGCGAAGAAATTGAACATAAATGGTCGGTTTCCTACTTGCACCACAGTGATGCTGATATTATGGTCTCCTTCTTCCAGCCCAGTCATTGTAAAGAAAGGATCGATTGTGATGGGGCACCCAGAGTTCGACGGTACTATGCGTGTCTGAGGCGGCCCGCCGTCGACACTGTAGTTCGCGGTGATTGTTTCATTTCCGTTGAGGACCGTTCCGATGACGGTTATCTGTGACCCTTCGATACGTCGGTAGGAGAATCTTGGTTATAAACCCGATACATACCGGAGAATGGCGCAAAAAGAGATGCATTTTGGGAAAAGGTCTGGTGTTGCGTGAAAGCCCCGACAGCTTGTTGCCCCGTGACTAATGCCCAACTCCCGTTGTACACGACTGTGGCGTTATTATCGTCGAGAATCTGATGTTTTGACCTATTAGACTGGAAAATCATAGAGAGTGCGTCATCTTACGCTGAAACCGCTTATATTGAATACGCCAGACTGAGACGGAGGGCATTGAGGTCCGCTGCTCGAGTTACCTATCATTTCATTTCCCCGTTCATTTCTGCCCCCATTTTCTGAGTCGCTTCCGCCAGCGTTGGAGTTGCCCCCGCTAGAATTTGAATTGCCTCCACCGGAATTCGAGTTGCCTCCACCAGAACTACTTCCCCGGGCAACGATTGACAGAGGGTGTTCTCCGGCAGTGCGCGGAAGTGAGTTCAAAGGATTCGAAAGTTGTGCGTCGACAGAACGGATGAACATTGCTGTGGTTTTATATGCCGTATGTAGAGAATTAATCGAAACTGAAGTTAATTGTCGATAGAGATGCGTTCCGGGAATAGTCGACACTCAATCTGAAAATAGCAATATGTCAGTGGAATGGCATAGACCACAAGAAGAGATGTCACCAACGTCGATGAAAGGACGAATGTGTCGAGTTCAACTCAAAGGAGAGCAAATTGAAAAAGGAAAGAAAAGGACGATACCCTACAAAAGAACGTAGGGATCGTAAAGGATCGAGTGGAAGATCCAAAGGTGAGACCCACGATGTATCTGTCCTCCCCCATCCTTTAGAGGCCAGTAGACTCATGATGCCAATACTTGTACCGCCATGCCCGATGATGAGAAAAAAATAGCTGTCAATGTCGTTGCGCAACCCATAGTGATCTCTCCGACTTACCCGCCTACGATCAGCATGAGACAGAGTTCGAAATTGGAACGAAGAGCGCTCGAGAAAGCTCTGCGTTGATTTCACCTGCAATGAAGACAGAATCGGATGGCGGGTGCCAATAATAATCCGGAATGCGATGACGACTCGAACGGCAACGAGATCGTTCGACGATGATCTGCGAGGTGATGATATCGTCCTTCCAAGATGCACCAAACCACTGTATAATTAACTCAGGCTGTGGATTGCTACCTCGAACCTTCAACACCCATGAAAAGACGCAACGCTACAAGGTCCGAGAATCGGAGACGCGCATCCATCTCGTTCCAATGAACTCCACCTTCGTCAAGAAACGGCGCGGTACCTTTCGATTTCAATTTGCTAGCTTATCGGCTCACTCTGCACTTCTCCGCAAACTTTGCCTTTGCGAGACCCTACTCGCAGGCTTGAGCTCATGACCATGATGAGGTGTGCAAATGGTAAGATACTCACCGACAATTTGCCAGGACAGACTCGGATGTTTCGTGAGTGCGTCATCATGATCATTGTGCGACGCCCTTGACGACGATTCTCGTCGCCGTTGATGATGATGATGAATCACACGAATAAGCCAATCTTACCAGTGTCTCTGCATGCAATCCGAAATCAGTATTGCCATTAGATACATTACTAAAACAACTGTAGGAAATAACGTACATAACGGGATAGAAGATCCTGAACCTCCCATCGTTCAAATTCATCAGTACGCTGCACGACGTCCAGAACGGATAATTAAAGTCGCCTGAGAAGTGACACCTGTCCAGTACATTTCGGACAGAAGGTGTCCAATCTGCCGACAGCTTCAGTTGCCGTCGAGGTCGAAAGGAAAGCGAATCTACGTGTGGATCGAAAGGGCACTATCATGACTATGGGCGACAACACAAATATCGACAAACAATCAACTCGGGCGCCTGATCGGAGCGCTCGAGCGTAGTTCTCTTCTGAAAACACCTCTTTATTTTAGTTTACAGCATCCCATTATTAGAGTGAGATATAGTGAGCCTCATGTAGAAGTTCAGTTTCGTTGAAGATCTTCGTTCAGCTGCTTCCGTTTTTTTGTTGTTTTCAGACGTGAACCTCCCGGTACATTATTTGAAATTTCCGTGATGACCTCCTGGTGACCTCCATTGTGATTTGTATGCTGCTGAAAATATGCATCAGATTGATGTTTCATTCTCTACTTCTATCCCAAGCGAGCTGATGATGGTTGCAAGGTTCCACTATGATACAAATCCCCCATAAAAATGAATAAGAAATATGCGTAAGAAAACAAAAAAAAACCAAAAGAGTGTGTACTTGAACTCTTTCCAAGTGGAGGACCCAAGCCTCAGAGCAAAGGGAATACAGACGAGATGCGAGAAATGAGAGTACAAAACGCGCCGAACAATCATCAAAGGAAATTCTGATATGGTGGGGGCAAATCAATCCTCAGAGGTGATACGGATGGAAGACTGGAATCCAATCGAAGGCCGGCGTCGCTGTGAACCATGGGCCTTAGAGTGGGAAGCGATGGTAATGGTGGGACCGGCGAGCTACGCCGCGGAACAATCCAACTGGTGTGATTGCTAGGTGCTGAAGCTCTTGTCGAATATGTCCCGCCAGCATTGAAGCTGTAGTTCGTCCAGGACGCGCTGAAGCTATCTGACCCACTTGAAGGCGTCGAAGAAATGTCCGCAAGCACTAATTCTGGAGGGAAGCTTGGTACCGCGGGTACACGCTCCGGTAGCGGCTCATCAGGGATGCTCCCTATATTTGTCCCTACTGTGACACGGGTGGTCATCGTGGTACCGGAGACGGGTCGCTGTTTGATATCAAATATCGGTCCAGAGTTTGAATCCTCCTGAGAGCGATTCTCCAGGTCGATTTGCGGTGCCTGTTTCGTCGTTGAAGACAAGTCCGCCGATGCACCCGCTGCTGCATGCGAATACATGGGGAGTATCGAAGACGATGTGCCAGGATCACGCGAAGGAACGGGGAAGTCTGGAATGCGGAGTCGCAACGAAGGTCGGCTTCGTGACAAAGGAGAGAGTTGGGTGTTGGTGGATGAAGTCGTAGGGTTACGCTTCGGACGTTGCGATTTGTGTCGTCTCCGTACGTACAGGACGAGGGCAGCCGCGATGATGAGGATGAGTAGAAATCCTCCTATGGCCGAGCATATTACTGCAATGAATGTGCGGTTCGACGTGAATGGGCTGGGCTGGGAGCTGGGGGAGGGCTCGTTTTGGCTGCCGGAACTGGTTGCACTCGCCATGGACGGGACGGCTAGAGCGGAGTTTGTCTGTGTGGCGGAGTCGGAGCGTGAGGAGGGCGCGACTGGGCCAATAACGGTCACAGTAGCAATAGGATTGGTAGACGTTACAGCGATACTTGCATTGGGAGACTGACTCGAAGACTCGGATGTGGTCGTCGTCGTCGTCGTTGGAGAAGGAGTTTCAGAGGTGGGTGTGGAGGACGAAGGAGACCCAATTTCCACGAAATCTAAAGTAAAAGATCCCGGATCCAATTGGTTAATCTGCAGCGTGTGGGGCGTGCTCGCATCAAGGTTAGATGCTTCATATAATAATTGGCGGAATTGGGGAGTCGATACGGAAGGAATTTTCACATCCTGGTTTTGCTGATCGGAATCGACGAAGTAGTGGATCGTTGGTTGACTTGCCCCAATAGTCCCAAAGACCGAGATGGAAGTCCCTGATGAACAAGTAAGAGCTCGCTTCGCGGTATTGATATCGCTCCGTCATACCAGAGAATGGTCCAAAAACCATTTGAGCGCCGGGTGTGTCGGTGGCATGATGCGTCTCGCCAAACTCCTCTGGAAGTCCGCCCGAAACCCATGTGGATTTGTACGTGAACCGAGGGTCATTATCATCCACGGATGTACTCGACATCTACTTTCTTGTCGATTTTCGTGAAGTGGTTATGAGCAGTCTCTGTCGAGTTCGTGCTTTCTGGGAGCGTTCAACCTGACGAAGCACAAGCCGAAGATGAGTTGATCATATAGATAAATGGAAACACATTGAAGAAACGACGCACGCTACCCTTCCAGACCTTACTCGCTAAATGAATGGAATCGACGAATGTCGAAAGGAGTGGGGAGAACCGAGGACGTCAAGTCCAGCTTTGCGTGGTTCATGGGGATCGAAGAGGATGATGCCAACGGGGCGACCGAACGTCTTAACCGTTTCCAGACCACCTCAAGAGGACACACATCACATTTGGCGACTACACATATACGTCCCACTCCGTCGGATGGTCCAGGGCAACCAATGAAATCAAGGCGTATTTCTTGACGACCTCCGGATTACCGAGCCTTGCTTCAGCCGACCTGGATTTCTTGATGGGTGCCGTCAACGTATAAATGATGAGCGCAGAGGCCTCGCAACACCACGCCTCATGATCAGCGCTACAGTGCTAATCGGTGGCTGGCTCAATTTCTGAGGCCGAACTTGAAACGACACCAACTTGTTAGCAACGTTGCGTTGTAACGGAAACTGGGATTGTCCTACCTCGATTTGACTGCTCGCCACCGTTTCCATCCGGCATCAATGAGGAACATGCAGACCGAAAAACCCACCGTTGGTAGCTCGCCGTGTACTATTCGCCTTGATCGTTGTGGGTTGACTGAGAAGAACTTCTCTGAATAGGACATAAAGGTAGCGTCGATATTGAGGCAATTTGAGCGAAAGCGTATGTGAGGAAGGGTAAGAAGAGCCTTTCTGGTCAGCGCAGGTCCGAGTCGGCTGCTTCCGAATTCCGCCTTTCGTCGTGACCACAACCTCTTTTGCGCAGAACCTTTTGAAGCGTCAAGCTCTTCGACAAAATTGATCTCTAACTTTTGAAAGACTGCACAAGGACAGTCTGTCTTCATCTCATACATGAACAGAGTTATGGAAAAGAAACTCTCTGACGAGGAAACAATTGCAGAGGGCTTCAGCGTTGGCGAAGCAGTTCGACGTAGGGATTGGAAACTTCTGAGGAAGTTGAGTTTGAGGCCAGGAGGATTTGGAAAGGAAAGGTTCTCAGCATGGTGCGTCGATCTGATGTTGCAATGTGCTGCCTACGAGTGATGTATCGTTACGTTGTGTGTCCAGGTTGTTCCTCGTAAACGCAAACGGCGCCATTGATGACGATCCCGATGACCCTAAACTACCAAAACACGGAGAGGCCGGGGAGGAACATGACGACGATAGCGATCCAGAATTTATGCATCCCGACGAACACCAAATACGGCTTGACACGAACAGGAGCTTCGTTTTATACCCGGTGAGTGTTTCGAAAGGCCTTGGAAACTACCAACGCCGACATTTTGCTAGAGTCGGAGGAACAGCGAGATCGGGCTGAGCTGCAATCTGACCTGAACGATCTTATTACGACGGTATTTCGCAAGCATCCCCGGCTGAACTACTTTCAGGTTTGCATGCAATTATCTTCATTTTACGCAGTCCTTCTAATTCTTCGTAATAGGGATATCATGACATCGTGACGGTGATATATCTTACTCTACCCGAACCCCACCGTTTAAGAGTTTGCGAGAAACTAAGTCTACATCGACTGAGAGACGCGATGGGGACTGGCTTGGAACCCGTCATCGCGCAATTGAGGTATGTTTGATTTCCCATCAGTGACTTCTTAACCAACAACTACACAACAGAATTTTAAAGCTTCTATTGCGACTGGCAGACAAGCCGTTTTCGGAACTCCTTGAAAGGTAAGTGCCTGTCCGTTCTCTCGCAGTTGAAACTCAGTGCACTCCTCAGCAATACCCCTCTCCCATACTATGCCTTATCAAATTTATTGACTCTTTTCTCTCACGATGTACCCACTCTTCCTCTGATCCAACATATTTTCGACTATCTACTCTGTCGACCTCCAATAATCTCGGTTTATCTGGTCGCTGCTGTACGTTCGATTGTACTTTTACATCAAACGATATCTTACTACGTCCCTTCAGATCACTTTGGTGCGCAAGGATGAGGCTCTTATACTCGAAGAGGAAGGAGAAGACGGCATGCTCCATTCACTGCTGTCCAGTTTACCCTATTTTTCGGACGAAAGATCGACCAATATCTCAGAAGATACGTCCGACGCTGAAGTTGAAGGCACGGACACAATTCTGAATAATCTCTCTTCAACTGGTTGTGATGAGGTTACTCTCGAAAACGATTCCTTGCTCGTAACAGCAACAAACGAGAGCACAAACCAGGATACAGATGCAAATGAAGGGTTCACTGAGAAGCCTGCTTTGATTCAACATTCCGAAGATGAACAGCGCCAGTGCATTAACGCAGAAAAGCTAGAAGTGTCCCTTAACGACAATGAAGACCTTGGAGATAGGATAAAGGTTGATGAACGTGCCGCCTCGACGAGCCCCGGTGACTCCCCACCTCGAGCTCAACGGAAGACAACTTATCTTCCTCAAATTCTCGAACAAGCAGACGAACTATTCACACGATATCCTCCCACTCATCCGGATCTACACGTATCCTCGATTCTTGGTCCTAGGAGCGTAGTTTTCACCTGGTCGGAAATTCAGGATGAGCTGTTGGGCGACGAGGAGGCGGAGGCGATTGTGTCACAGCCGGAGTTCGTGGTCCTCGCATATCGAGATCCGGAAGAAACAGATCGACGCAAAGAACACGACCGAGGTGAATCTGTTTCTGCACTGAAGCCACCTCGGAAAACGCCATTGCATCTCGGCTCGAGGACATTATTGCTCACCGGAGTAGCCGTCGCTGGCGTCGCAGTGGCTGTGTACTCGCTGAAGACGAGGGGTGGAGTCCGGGGGAGAGTGGACGACTTGAAGAAAGCGGGTCAATGGTTGACGGAGCTCCTAAATACCCAAATTCATCCATTTTGACATTTACGCTAAGTTTTCTGCTATTTTGAACAATGCAACTCTGATGACTCTGCGTCAACGCTCGAGGATACAAGATATTCTAATCTGTGGCGGAGAAGGGTTGTCGGTAATACTTTGGTACCTTCATCGCCGGGGATACCGTCAATCGCATTTCTGTGTTGCCATCGTTTCTCAGGATCGACGAAGGATTTACGCCAGCCTCAGAATGCCTCGAGGTCCATTGATGAAGGCAAAGCACCTTTGCTCCATCATCGCCGCGCTTCACTGAGTCACAATCGTGGTCGTGATCACTTTCTGATCGTCAACGAGACTTGTTAAATCAAGATGCCTGTGGCTGCATCACTTCAGCGAGAGGCTTCAGAGGCTCCAGAGTCCACGGACAAGGAATTCTGGCGAGTATTACCGCAAGGTAGAGCATGCGTTTCGAAAACACCAAAGGGAAAAGTATTTACACTTCTCGAGCGCACCATCTCATCAGCTTTTCCTCGCACATCAACGCATTCGATTATCATCGTCTCTAGCATTGCGTTTTTTGTTGGAGAGCAATGCGAGGGTGCAAAAGTGAGAAGACACTGTCTGGACTCCGGACTCCTTGTGTACTGCATGTGTACATATTATAGCCCCTGCGTTTTGTAGTATTTTACTACTTTGTAATTCGGATCCATACTAATGCCACAGTCAAAAACATCATCGCGAGACCGGGCACTTTCATAATTTCAGCGAAATTTCAGTTAGTATTGTCGAGCATGAAAGTGAAGATTGAAAAGTTAGATACTTACATGATTGGCTATTATTTGTACCCGATGACATAAGTGATAAAGAGATAATGATTCGATAGAATTGCACGCGCGATACCAAAAGATTTTCTGCAAGACATGAAAATTCAATGATATCCTCCTAACGAATACACCACTTTGAATTCATTTTTTAGTACTTGCGTTTCCCTTATGTTCAGATATCTTATTGAATAAAGGAGGCAACGCAAGAGTGGCTGTACTTCCTCTAGAACCTCGTGTGGCCCTGGTGATAATCGAAACACGATCACTGCCATTTGTCAAGGATGTGCCACTGTACCAAAGTGCAGGTGGGTGCGTTCCTTCGACGAGCATGCCCGGCATTTTTTCTCGACCCCGTGTAGAATTTCGCTGGTCGCTATCATTATCAAATGTGGGAGGCCCAGGGGAAGTCGTCGAAGTTTGAGTGAGTTCGGACGTGTATCATAATACAAAAGGTTTAAACAATAGACTGTGAGATCGTCAGCGCGGTTTAATCCAAGACAGGATTAAACCCGACGAAGATTAAACCATGCTGGGTGGAGCACGAGAGCAAGAGAGGTGTTTGTCAGAGAAAGGGTCAGGTTTAAACCCCAGATGCATTGCAACCATGTAAACTAGATACAAGCAGCTACGGCGGGGGGGTTTAAACCCCGTCCGGTTTAAACAATACAGAGACACTGA